>OZ014490.1:34841547-35158798 GCA_963965965.1 Trididemnum nubilum
TAGGGTGCCAGTCTGTTTTGATATCAGCAGAGATTTAACGGACAAATATTTTGACATAGTTTGGGGGTGCCACCTCTACGGGGACCCCCAAAATGGATTCCCCAAAAAATCAATTTTTTGAACTACCTGACTTAGGGTGCCAGTGTTTTATGATATCAGCAGATATTTAAGAGACAAATATTTTGACATAGTTTGGGGGTGCCATTCCCCCCGTGGATCTCCCAAATGCACCCAAAAAAAATCAATTTTATGAACAGCCCAAGCTAGAGTGCTACTTTTTTTTTAAATCAGGAGATATTTAACAGACAAGCATTTTGACATTATTGGGGGCAACCCCCAGGGACCCCCCCAAATAGACCCCCCAAAATCAATACTTTTGAATGGCTCAAGCTAGGGTGCCAGTGTTTTATGATATCAGGAGATATTTAGCAGATAAACATTTTGACATAGTTTGGGGGTGCCACCCCATGGGGACCCTTCTGAATGCACCCCCCAAAAAATCAATTTTGTGAACGGCCCAAGCTAGAGTGCTACTTTTTTTTGATATCAGGAGATATTTAACAGACAAATATTTTGACATAGTTAGGGGTGCCACTCCCCGGGGATCCCCCAAATGGACCCCTCAAAAATCAATTTTTTCTGCGGCTCAAGCTAGGGTGCCAGTCTGTTTTGATATCAGCAGATACTTAACAGACAAGTGTTTTGACATAGTTTGGGGGTGCCACCCCTCCCCCCCCGGGACCCCCAAATGGATCCCCAAAAATCAATTTTTTGAATGGCTCAACTTAGGGTGCCAGTGTTTATGATATTAGCAGAGATTTAACAGACAAATATTTTAGCGTAGTTTGGAGGTGCCACCCCCCCAAATGGACCCCCAAAATTCAATGTTTTGAACAGCCCAAGCTAGGGTGCCAGTGTTTTGTGATATCAGGAGATATTTAACGGACAAATATTTTGACTTTAGTTTTCTGGGGGTTTCATAATCAAATATTTTTGAGTAATTGGTGATTTCATGGTAGACAAAAAGTATTTTTGAGCGTCACAGCATTAGCTATGCATGGGTTGTTCACTGGGTTTGCTAGCAAACTCCCATTTAGTTCATCGTGTGGATTGGATACAAAAAAGCAGCCACAAATAACAGCAAAATATGCTATAAGAGCCATAGTTCAAAGTAGAAAGTATGACCAATTGACCATGTTACCTCCTCTTACAAAAATCATAAGCTTCTAAAAATTCACGGTTTATGTAAATTAAACATTGCAATTTTGATGTACAAATATGATAATTTAAAACTCCTCCAGCATTCAACGGCCTGTTTCTAAAGCCATCAAATATTGATAGTTATTCAACCATGAGTAATCAAAACCATGCATACTATATTCCTAAATTTGGATTGGTCAGGTTTCAAAAATTATTTAGATATACAGGTGTAAAATTAGGAACAACATGAAAAAGAGATAAAACTACAAACGATAAACAAATTCTGTAAAAATTGTAAAAACTATTTGATTCAAGAATATCAAATTGAATTGTGGATGCTGTTATGAAAATCAATTGATTTCTAGCTCAAAATATTTAATTTGATTTTTAAGTTAGGAGCTGTTTGACTTAAAGACAAGATAAGCTTATTTCTTTGATGAGTAATAGCACGAAGAAGACATTATATTCAGCATTTGTTTACGAAGGCGACAGGGAAATTTCAAGGGACCTAACGGTCATCGAGTTAAGCAACCACCCTCTTGCCAGAGAAACAATTTATGCCAGTATTATGGATGGTATTCATTGCTTTGTCTAAGTGAGTTGCAACATTTTGATGGTTTCAAAAAAATGACAACCTGTCATCAACATGAACCTTTTGATGTTACCAAAGCAGACATCTACTTAATTATATTATGAAAAAAATATTGAAACTGTAAAAAAAAAATGCTAAAAGACAAGCAAGTGCTCTCATCCAATTGAACTGTTCTTGTAAATTATTTTGTTTACTGAAATTTGCTTTTTTTTTCTAGAGTAAATATCTGTAGGTCTATAAGCGACACATAGCATTTCATGTTAAAATGTCCTTATAGCGGGACTAGCTAGCTCTCTTTTGTTGCACAATTCCACAATGCAAATAGCCTAGAATTAAATTCACAAAACTGGCCAGGCAACAGCAACGACATCGTGAGGTCATCTAAGATTGCTCCTTAACCAAAATTTGTGTTTAAATTTACATGGAATCGAGAGATGAGAGTAGTCAAAAAAATTGTAAGGGGATCGTAAAGTACATGTTTTTCAAAAGTTAAGAAACACTGCCGTAAAGTTTAAAAACAAATCAGGCTGCGAGTAAAAATTTGTGAAAATTTACTGCTTAAAAACAGGCAAAACAGTCAACCTGGACCCAAAATTTACTGGTGCTTTTATCATGAAGAAGACGTGTAATGTTATCAATGTATAACTACCATATTTTTCAAACCACAAATTCCTCTTAAATACTCAAAATTTTTATTTAGCGCACCGTATATAAATAAATGAAACCAAAAAAAAGACCATTTAATTATGCATTGATACTGTATAGCATTTTGCATGGTCCTACAAATAGGCCAACAGTAATAATTAAGGGACTATGATTTACAAGACTATTAGTAATTCAGTAAGTAGTAATTAAAGTGGGTAAAACATTCATCCAATTAAGATAGTTTACAATAGCTAAAATTGAAACATAATTTTTGAAATGCTTTGTTGTCATTTTGGGTCAGCAATTACAAAGATAATCAACAGTACAAAAAGATTCCCCTTACAAGTTTTTGGAAATCCTGAGTTTATACTCTCAGTCTATATTTTCCGAAAAAGAGAGAATTTTACCAAGATTAGATACTTTATATTATGATGTTAAATCACTTGGTATTTATTGGATATCTCTCCAATGGCAGACCCAAAATGAGAACAGAACATTTCCAAAGTGATGTTTTGATTTTAGCTATTGTAAACTACTAGAATTGGCTGGATGCTTAACCTCTTTAGATGATTTGTAGGCGATCTTGGTAGGCCTATTATCTATTGCACAAAGAGAGCTATTGATGTTGTGAAATGCATAATTACATTGTGTTATTAATTCTTGATCTTCTCATGTGGGCTTATTCAGTGGATGTGGAAAAAGATACATACTTGCATCAAGACATAGCCAAGTTGGCCAAATCAAGAAATGGTAATGCAATTTACTAAGTTCAGAGTTTGGCTTAGTTTAGTACTTGCTTAAGGATTAAAACTATGGGCGTAAAAGGGAGTGACTGTTTTACCGAAAGTAAGAATATTGTGCATTTTTTCTTTGCTTTTAGGGGCCAAGATTAAAATTTGAGTTGGGATTTGGATTAGGCTTGTTGTTCAGGGTTAGTTTTAGAGTAAGGATTTGAGTTTGGGTTAGAGTTGATAAAAAACTAGATCGGAGATAGAAATTTTTGGTAAAATAGTCTCTTCCTACTTAAAAGTAGGAATGTGAAAGCACCAATTTGCCTAATGCTCTCAGATCACAAAGTTTTTGATTATAATTTTTAATTTAAAATTGTTTTTGCAAGATTTTTTTTTTTTTTTCGGATCTATCAAAAACATCACCTGTAGTCAGTGTTCCTTCCAACTTTTTGGCAAATCAGTGAGTGCCCAAAGTTTCGTGAAACAATTGTGCTTAAAGCTGTAACAATAAGTAAATGTTCTGTAAATTTTGTACTGATCCAGTATTGAAGTTTATTAAATGTCATATTTCTACAAATTTGTTGACTTTTCCAAAGCTAGGTTGTAATCATATTGCCAAATTATGTTTACCCTGGTTCCAACAAATCGCTGATTCACTTACAAAAATTGGTTTAGTGGGAACACTGCCCATGATATATACGAGTATATATACCAGTATACCACAGCATTTAGGAAAAAAGTTATGCTTACCAAAGCTAAGGGACATAAGTAATCCACATGTAAAGTTTTTGATTTTGTTGAGTTTAAATTGTATTCTTTATTTTTCAGACCATAAGCCATACTACTTAAGCTTGTAGAAAGTTGCAGAGGTGGAGTCCTCGAGGACGTCCTCGAGGATACATTTTGAAGTCCTTGGCCTTGGCCTCGAAGCCTCAAGTCCTCGAAAATTGCCCTGTCCTCAGCTCGAGGACAGCACTATTTTTTGGAATGTTAAAATTTTTTGGAAAACGTTTTTTAGTGGAGATCGCTTGAAAAATTTTTGTGAAGACCTTTTGAGATCACCTGAAAAATTTTTGTGGAGACCTTTTTTTTTTTATTTTTGGAGAGCACTTGCGCTTTGTGTCCTTAATCCTTGGCCTCGAGCATTCCTGTCCTTGGCCTCAAGAGTGTCTGTCCTCGGAAAGGCTGTCCTTGGCCTTGGCCTCGGATTTTTTTTGTGTCCTTGGCCTTGGCCTCGAGCCTTGTGTCCTTGACTCCACCTCTGGAAAGTTGAATGAGCATCTTGCACTCAGGTGCACCTTATGCATGGATCAGCTCATACTTAATCATTGGGACTTAATTCAGAGCTTTGTTAAAGTTATTCAGAGCTTAGTAAGTTTTAATTTATTTAGCACCTTATGCCAAAACATGAAAGCAATGGAAGCTTTTTGTTGATACTTCTCCTTCAGTCCTTATAGTCCAAAAACTTGCATTTTTGTCTGGCCTCTGTCAAGAAAATCAAATCTCCATCCACCACAGCCCAACAGATCATGATAAATTGGCATGCAAACTTTTTAGTAACTTTAAGATCATGATAGTTCATTGAAAAAATTAATCAAAGTGGCTATTTGCTCAAGACATTTTGATGTTAAAAGAGTAAAGAAGAGCCTTTGGGCAAGTTTGGGCTTAGTTTAGTAGTTACTTCAGGACTAAGCCTGTGTTTCCACTAAGTCAATTTTCGTCAGCAATTTGTTGGATTTTAAAAACGCAAACAGTTTTGGGCAAAATGATAAACATAGCTGTTGAAAAATTGGAATAATTTATGAAAATGAATAACCTAGATTGGTGCGAAATTTAGGGCACATAAACGTGTAATTACAGCTTCGGCACAATAGAGAAAATTTAAACACCCGCTGGTTAGCCAAAAAGTTACAGGAAACACTGGATTAGCCAGTCATTGAGGTTAGGTATCGCAATTTGTTTTGTAAAAATAGCCACTAAGCTTTTGTAATGCGGTTATGGGTAAATTTGATGATTAATTTGGCTGCTCTAAACTTCTGACAAAATGGTTTTTATGCGTTTAATGCTATCTAGGTTCTATCTGTGCTGTCAGTACATCCAGTGCTGCCATCGATGGTAGGCTAGGCCTACCAACTTTTTGCCAGGGTACGCTCTCAACTGTTTTGCCTCGCTAACGTAACTTGTTATTAATTGTTGTTTGTCCCCTACCTTAGATTAGAGAAATGCTGCAATGACACTTTGACAACCACCCTTTTTTGGTCTTCACTTGAAATTGCCAGAAAATTCCAACAAAATTTAGGAATATTTTCTTCCACTTTGGACGCAACAAAACCACTCTTGTTGATGCTATGGGATAGAGCCTACCCACTGATTTGTTTAGTACAGCAGCACTCAATACATCTAGCCAGAGTACCAGACCTACCACTTATTGTTTCTTCAGGTTACAACGTTGAAACTTGCTTCATCGCTTATCAGTATTTCTTATATTGTGTTTTTGGTGCGTTATAACTATGGGGTTTTGCAGCGTCATAAACCAAAGCAGTGTTGTCAAAAAAAAAAAAGAACATTGTATGAAATGCTATAAAGTGTTTGGGAAAGAACCAAAAAACTTCTGCAACAGCAGCTAAGCGTGTAGTATCATAGCTGAAACAAAGAAAAAAACCCTTGTGCTTTGCATGATTTCTATTGCATAATTCATTGAATTTTGTAACCTTTAAAGTGCTTAAAATGTCTTTTATTCTCTTACCCGCTTGTAGACGAGAGCAATCAGACAATCCCCTGTTAAGTCATTACAAAGGAGTAGGATTACTGCTCAAATAACATCAATCACTGGCGCAGCCAGAAATAAAAAAAAAAGGGGGGGAGACAAAAGTTTTTGTTGTGATTAAAGCATATACAAATCGGAAAGTTTTAATTTAGGCAAATTGTTACAAATTACAAGGTTTAGCGATAGCAGGCTGGAGTCCAACCGTCATTCATGCAGCGGACGCATAAAAAAATAATTTAAAGAGAATAGGATTATAGTGGTTTCACCTAGTTTTACGATTTTATTTGACGATGCAACAGCAGACGCAAAAAGCGCGTTTTCTTTACGTAGGCCATTCGAGAAAATCGCTGATTACTGTTATTATTCAGGCAAGCTGGCATTCAAATAGTACAGTATATTGTAACAAATTATGAACAAATGTAATATACAACTTGCAAAAACATACAAACAACCTTTGCAATTTGCATACACTCGAAAATTATTGGTTTTTGAAAAAATAAGTGCTCCCTATTATTGTTTATGTTAATTGACACCACGTAGTGTTTGCTATCTTCAAACAGAAGAAAATGCCCTGAATTCTGGTTTGGCAATACAGTTTCATTGATTGATTATTGTACTGTTATTAGTGTCGTAGGTAGGAAATAGGGATCTAAGAATTAAGCAAGAATAATGCAATAGTAATTGACCAAAGACCATTCCTTACGTGCTGTTAATTATCTCAATCAAATAATGCGAATCTGAACGCGCCGTTCGCGGAAAAATGGTCATTACGAAATGCAATGGGTTTATTTTTATTTATACAGCACACCCACAAACAAAATTTGGTTCGCGCCGACAACAGCGTTGAATGCTTCCAGAGTGAATTTTTTGGCCCGGCCTAAAATGTACGTAAAATCGTGAACGTAATGGCTTATTGTTGGTTTGTTTGAAACAACTGGCTGCTTCTACACTGGTAAGGCGATACGCCGGGTGTACCAAATTTCGGTTTAAAATAAACTAACGACGAGCTTTTGCGCTCTCGATTTTACGCATATTGTAGATCGGGATTATGCGAATGGCGTCTGCTCAACTTTTTGCTCTCAACCAATCAGCGCACTCAATTTAGACTTTGACCCAATTTGAACAATGTTGTCGGAATGGCTGCTGTGATGGACAACGAGAACACTGTTATAAATCAACACAGCAATATGCGGACATGGAAATTAATCAAAAAAGATTTCCTAAACTAAATTAGTGTACTATTTACTGTAATAAACATTTGACATTGCGCAGTTTGGAGTGGTAAGATTACTTTGAAACCAGCTGATCGCCCGTTTCCCAACCCCAGCTGAAAATAAAATTAAAGGATCTAGCCTACGTCGTAGCTACGCTTTTGTTAAACTACAAAAAACTTTTGGAGCATTATTAATTGTAATTATGATTTGTAATTACATTTTATTCACCAAGTTGCCTTGGCTTGGAGACAGCGAAGGGGCCTTTTGATCGTCGAGTCAAGCTGCCACTTGCCCACCTGTCTACCACACACGTCGGAGGCTTCACAATGTCCCTTTAATTGCTAAATGTTAAGCAGGAAAGCTGTGAATACCAAATTTTACAGTCGTTGATTTGATCCGACCGGGAATCGAACCCGGGTGTAGCGCTTCAGTAGCAGACTATCCACTCGACCACTGATTGGTTTTTAGATTGATTTGATTCATTATATTGTTTCCGCTGTTTTTCAGTTGAATGGGCTCTCAAGGCTGTTCGTCTTAATGTAGGCCTGCATACGTCGGTTTAGACCTATTACGTCTGATGTCTTATTCTATGTAAATGAAAATAAAAACAAAAAAAAACTGGAAAAATGCGTGCTGTCACATGATATGCGTATATTTATATGCATAAATACACGAAATCGGTAAAACGGACCTAATACAGTATAACAAAAAAAATCAATTTCTACATTGAAGATATATGGAGAGATATGCTCTTGGAAGAGATTTGCTTTCCTTCAGCGATCAGTGTTTTTTTTCCGAACGTTTTCAATAAAAATATTCTCAAAATTTACTAGGGTCGAAATACGATTTGACGATGGTCACATTTGATTCACGATACACGGCAGATCTCGGCCGCCCCAAATTCTCACTGATACCTGATTCTACTCGTTCCATTTTTGAAAACTTTCTGCCAAGTTCGTGTTCTTCCGCAAAAGCAATGCGGTACGCTTACGAGACAATATCATTTCAACACAGCGCGATACGGGCTACGCAATGATCCAAAATTTTCATTAAGATATCAACACTGATTATACAAGCATTCCAATTCTCCGGATTTTGTTTCTACCCTGTGTGGCAAAAAAAGGCAACGTGGCAAAATTCTTGTTCAATAACATGAAGTTTTTATGTGCGATTGTTATATTAATGTGACGTAATAGATAACTTTTCAATCATATTTACCAAAATTGATTTTTTGATTGTAACTCATTTCCATTGTTACGTTAACGTTGATCCACTTTGCCTTTTTGCTGCAAACGTTTTTTCCAACCCGAATATCTCAAAACTAGTACGAGCTCAATGGCTGAAATTTTAAAAGATAGAGAAGATAATGACCTTTCAAAAATTTTTCAAAAAAATGCCAAGATTTCGGCATTGCGTATTTGTAACTGAGGGTAGTATTACTTTTGAGTTGAGCATTTTTTAATTAATTTTTTGAAATTTTATCTTTTTAAAGTATTTTTTTATGAAATTGCGCACTTTTAAAAGAGGGGGGGGACTGGTTCCCTTACCCCCCCCCCTGCTTACGCCGGTGACATCAATAACTATGAAGCAGACTAAAATGTGTGCAAGGTACTGAATACTATATGCCCACGTACAAACTTCATTTGTTTCAAGTTTACGTTCTATTAAACTGGAAAAAGCATGTCGCAATTCCTTTGAGTCTTTTAAAATAAAGCTCTTAGTTGTGGGGTAGTTGTTTGAAATTTGTGGAAAAAGTTGTCACTTTTTTGCATTTAGTGTTTTTGAAATTTTACTTAGTGTTTTAAAAATGATCTAACCACCATTACCGGTTATAGTGCAAGAAACTACTACAAGTTATAGTGTTTTAAACCCTACAAGTATTGTTTGTTTTGTCTGATGGCAAAGGTGTCAGCTTTAGAGTATATTCAACGATTTATGGCTATACTGTAGGTGAAAGCCATCGTAGATCAAAACGGAGCTTACTGAATTTCCATCGAGTTATACAATGTTTGCATCCTTGGGCTGAAATTCTTGCTAAATATGGCGATTATGGATGTTATTGCGGAGCTGGTGGTCATGGAAGACCCTTGGACGACACGGACAAGTGAGCGTGATAGGCTTTTTTATACAGTTTTATCCTGTTTCCAAGGTTTTTTTGTTGATGCACTACAAAAGAAGACTTTGCGTTGTTATCTTTTCTCTTTTGTTTTCTGAAACTAGTTAAAAACTTCAGTTGTGAATTCAACACTGTCTAAGTTTTAGTTTATTATAACACAGTACACGTCACTTGTAAAGATTAAAAATTTATTACTTTACAGCCTTTTTCACTTCAATTTAAAATGTTTATGTGAAACAGACTGTAGGGTTTTAAAATTCTGTTTTTACCAGTGACGTGTACAGTGTTATAATATCCTCTTTGTCCTTTGCAGTCGAGCACTTTTTGAATTAGTTGAATTCGAACTTCACTCATCATAGTTTAAGTTTGATTTATTTTAGTGATTTACAATTTGTTTAAAGTTTTAAGATTTAATGGTATCAATACAAATATTATGATTCGGTTTAGCTGTAGTTTATATATTTTAATTCAATTCATGATGTTGTTTCTTCGGGAATAGGTCTGCTTTAATTGGCCGGTTTTACGCTGGGACATTTTGGATTCGTTGCAGATCCATTTTGACCCAAGGATGATTTGATCCAAATCATTTGATTTTTTTTCGCATAATTTTGATAATAAATTTGTTTATTTATGATTTTTTCCTAAACCCATTTCCTAGCTTTCACTGTATTGTAAATGCTGATATTATGTTTTATAATTTTTATGTTTAAGATGTTGCTACTATCATGACAAATGCTATGAAGAAAGTGCATCAAAAGCAGCAGGTTTTAGTGAATGGTCGATGGGAAGTTACTTTACTTCATATAATTTTACTTGCACTGAAAATAACAGTGTTGTTTGTGGTAAGTTTGAATTCTTTTTTATGTCGAATTTTACCGTAAGTGTGCTTTCACCACCTTTTCTGTACTTTGTTTTTCGCACTCTTCCAGCAACTCGCAAGTCACTCTACTAGATCTACTGTAGATGCTTCTCCTACTTTTATTTGATTCGTTACTTTCATCACATCCTCTATGGAGACATTCTCACAAGACTCTTCATTTTTGCCGCATTCAACTCTACTGCACTCTTTCTTTATTCATATCATGCTTTGATTTTCTCCTCTCTTGTCGCCGTTTCTACCGTAGCTGCATGACATCCACGCAACATTTTTTAATTCTTTTTGCTTTGACAATTCTGAAGATTTATTTTATGCCTCAGATATCGTTTGTTGAAACACCCATCAATCTTCTTGCCCTTTTTTTTTGCTGCAGCTACGATTCTTTTAGCTTCGTTTTTACTAATCCCATAGACTGTTTTCACGACTTTTAATCGTGATCTTTTTGCTATTTCTTGCCGAGTTATTTTTTTAAATCTGCTTAACTTCATTCTAGCACCATGTTCTCTTTGGCTTTTTTCTCCGCTAGAAATTACACAAATCTTTTTAGTCACTTTCAGGATATTCTTGCTCTATCTTCCCATTCTTCCAAGTTCTAACTCTTTGTTGTTTTTTTTGTGATGAAATCTTTCTACTTTTGCTTGATGTTTCCAACTTTTTATCTCCCCAAAGTGTTACTCTTTCAGATTTGCATGCGTAAATATTTTTTGAACTATGCCATACTGCATCATTAAACCCATCACTATCGACCTGTGTTGCGTAGAACATCCTTTTCCTGGCTGGAAGCTTAGTGATGGAAAAATCGTCGATTTTGTGAAATTGGTTCATGGCGTATGCAAATAGGAATAACGCTTATTCTGGTTCTTTTGGACAAACAAATGTTTTTCACCATACAGTAAAGTGGATCAGGCGACATTACAAACGTAAGAGCTCTATTTTTCGGCTGTTGGTCAGCGTGATCAGCGAAACTGAAGGCTAAATCGCTGACTAAAACTTACTTTTTGCGTAGGACGAAATATTTTACGTCGAATAATGAATGAAATTCTTAACTGCCGGCATTGTCAAGTGTGGAGACTGAATCTATAACTGCTGCCCCCGCAACTTTCACGCAATAGAGTGGAGCGGAGTGGCTTATTTTTACACTCCGGCTTTAGTCCGATATTCTTTTAACTGACTCCGGCTCCAATCCGACTCCGAAATTTTACAACAACACTCCGATCCGAAAACTCCGAGACAAAAATACGCTTCGACGAAAAATTCGAACCAATCGTCATATTGCCCAAATAGTCTAGGATAAGCCTTATCTAATCACATATTCTGATATTCCATTTTTTAAGAGCAAAAATAGTGGCTCATTCTACCAACTATCACTACTGCTTAAAGACTACTTTAAAGTCAGACTCCGGCTCCGATCCGCTCCTAATTTTTTTTAAAATTGGCACTTCGGCTCCGCTCCGGTTCCGGCATAAAAATAAAATGCAAAATCCGACTCCGCTCCGGCTCTGGCTCAAAGCTCCACTCTATCATGCAATAGCGAGCAATAAACTAAAGGTTTTCTTTTTTGCAGATAAAACGTTTAACGATAAGTATCAAAATTCGCTATGTGAATGTGACAAGGAGGCTGCTGAATGTTTTTTGGAAAATCGAAAGACCTATCAACAAGACCTTTTTGATATAAACGTGGAAAAATATTGTAAGTTCCGCCCTTTTGAAAACGTTTTTGCGGTCAGAGTTTTTACCTGCCTTCTGCAGTTTTCTAGTTTATAGATTTTTAATTTTAACCAGTCGGCTAGGCGAAGTCACTAGTTGGTTAAATTAACTACTGTATATTTTGAACCTTGTTTCAAAGTATCAATTCTATTTAATTTGGTTTCCGGTATTGGATTTGATTTCAATCGTTTAATCGAGATAATCTTGAAAGGTTCGTTACGGATTCGATTTCGTATACCGTCTGCTTCGAGAATTCGTAGCACGCTATTCTTGTTTGAAATTTTGTCCTTTATTTGTTTACGCTTGCATAAACGTAAGCAGAAGCGAAAGCGAAGCGGAAATGAAGCGAGGCGGAAACGAAGCGGTTTCTAAAAAAAGTAAACGTTAGACACTCAAAAAGCACATGATGTATTTTACGGAATAAATTAAAGCTTAAATTTGGACCAAAAATAAAACAAGTTGGAATTAATGCTATAACGAAAGCAAAATATGACCTGTAGCACACAACTCGTTTATCTCCTTAACTTATCAAATTTAGAATCTATTTTTACAATTAGCAAACAACAATTTAACAAAACAATATATTGTACTTACTGATGAATTTTTCAATGCAGACGGAGAATTTCGTTTATGAATCCCAAATGCGTAGATGTCGAATATTCAAACTGAAGCCTTGCTGATGTCAAACTCGTGGCAGTTAATGTTCTCAAAGAAAAAGGGGGTGTTGGAAGATAATATTTGGTAGGACTGAGTCAGCGAACTATTTGGTAGAAACCAAGGCAATTGGCTCGGAACAAAATTAAGGGACGACCAGCTGTCTTTAATACGAGCTGCAAAGGCAGCGATATCTCAAATTTTAAATTGTAGTTCTTTGCTGACTCAACCTTTCAATTTACTAACGAAAATTATTTCTGCTTACTGCAGACGCTGAACTGAATAGTCATTTGACGTCGCAAGGTTCCAGCTTGCAAATTTTAAAATTTGCTTTCAATTAGTTCTACGCGAAGATTAGGAACTTACGTTATGTAAAAGGAAACAAGATTATCTTTATAGCAGCCGAATTTGACTGGTTTAAATTGATTTATTTTGGGATTAATGTTAAAAATTATTGCGAGATTAGCATAACGTATGAAAAAATTGATTACTGCATACTTGTTCATTTTCGACGCGATTTATGTTTGTGATTCCTTATTTTAAGAATACGATCCCGTCTATTCTTGATGAATTTTAGATCTTAATGTTTAGATATGTTTAATAAAATATTTGAGAATTTGTATCGCAGATGGTTGCTTTGTGTATTTCGGAATACCCTATGGGCGCCAAGTGTATACATTTTGCGGTACTTTTTCTTGCATGTTTAGGAATAAATGGTCACAAAAGTGTCTGCATCGCATTTTTGCAACAGTTTATTTTGTGCGTAGTTTTTTTTTAAATTTATTTTTGGAACGGTTTATTCTGCAGGGGTCCAGTAAAGGCAGAAAGGGGTCCAGTAAAGACGCCACTCTTAGAAGTTGATGGGACAAAAAAAGGAAGACCGAAAAAGAGGTGGAAAGAAGTACTAGAATGTGACATGACTGCCTGAGGTTTGCAAAGGTTGGATGCTCAAGATCGTGAAAGATGGCGACTAGGCTGCAAAAACAGCTGACCCCTGCATGCGGGGAACCGCTGCTGGGCTCCAGAAATAGAAGGAAGCACATTTTTGGAACAAAATGATGATGATAATGAACGGTTTATTCTGCTGCAGTTTTTTCGACTTTGACTATTTATTCATTGACACGCAAGAAAAAGTATCGCAAATGTAGGTGTACACTTGGCGCCCATAATATCCAGCAAATGTGTTGAACTGTAAGTGGTTGATTTTTGAATGACTCGGCATTTTTTTAGGCAAGGACCGTCCAGATTTCGATGATTTTCATCTCAACACTCACACACGTAAGTACAACCCCTTTACACTAAACAACTTGAATAGCAGGCCTCCCTTTTCACATGAATATATTTTGTTTGAACACTCGTTTTGTATAAACAACCTGGTTTGAAAGCCCAACCAGCAAGTTGATCTTTTTCTAGCTGAAAATTCTGTCTGTGTAAATGACGAAATTTTGAGGCTTTAATCTTTGTGTGTAATTTCGAAATAGTCAAATTCTTGTTTCGTAAGCATAAGTGATTGCTTTGATTGTTGTTTCAGTCGGCAAATTATACACCTGTGATCTTAAGCCTGATCAAGACAAGTGTTGTGTTGACAAAGGATACAACTCGGCGTACAAGTTGTGTTGCGACGACACTTTAGTGTAAGTATAAGATATGAGAGTATATAGCAACATATTGTACATTATCAACTCAGTTGCTCACGTATCACTAACATGTTCAGTGCAGTTTATTCGCCACAACATACATGTATGGACGCTAGCATTTCAATGACCTCTTCATTTCGCAAACAAAACAACGCGTGTATTCCAAGCGCACACAAACACACATGCAGCAGGGATAGTCACGAATAGAACTCACTCTTATAGTCAAGCCACTACCCTTGAGATTAGAGATTTAGTAATTACTATTAACTAATTCAGAAAATCTGATCGACGAAAATTCACAAATCATGGTGACACTGAGTCATTAATTGTAGTTACCCAGAATATGTTTCTTAAGTTTAGTTGTAAATGACCTTTGAGTTTCAGTTTGGATATTTGCAGGGATTGCATTCCAAACCTTAGCACCTTTATATTTAATGATTGTTTGAAGTCTAGCTGTTCGAAATCTGGGTATGTAAAGAGATAGGTTATTAGATGGACGGATGGATCTGGTCAGTCAAGTCAAGATTTTACTTGTTTAACAACGATATTAGAAGACAGTTGTGGAGGTAGTTTGTTTCCAAAATGTAGATGCCCAAATTTAGCAGTTTCATGGTCGCGTAGATCTGGTAATTTAAGTAGGCCAAGTTGTTTAAAGTAAGGAGTAACATAATCCTGATAGCTGCTGCCGCAAGAAAGTTTTATGGCTTTATTTTGAAGTGCGCTTAATTTCGTTAGATAAGAAGTAAAAGTTTGCCCCCATATTATTAAGGGGTCCACGACAACTGACCGCGACAAACTGACCACGAACCAAATGACGCCGATTAGCTGAGAAGAGCAATCATAAGCATATTTTACTATCCCCAGAGCCATCTTGCCCAAACCCTCACTTTGTGACGAAATCACTGCGACGAAATCAGCGATCAAATCACTATGACGAAACCGTTGGCTCGCGGTCAGTTTGTTCGTGGTCAGTTTGTTGCGGTCAGTTGAGCTGGCTCGATTATTAAGCCATGTAATAAGTGGGGTTGAACCAAAACGTAGTATAATTTTATCTTTGCAGATTGAGGAAGGAAATGTTTGAGTTGGGACATAATTCCAACTGCTTGATATATGTTATGTTCAGTTGCTGTAGTATGGTCCTGGAAGTTTAATTGATAATTGAAATGAACAACTACGTATTGAACACTTTTTGAAGTTGATAAGGGTAAATTATTATAAATTCAAGGATACTTGGGGTGGGGTTTCTCTTTATTTAGGTGAAATAATTGGGTAATTAGATTTTGTGGGATTAAGACTTATTCTATTCCAGTGGGAACCTTATTGTAAGTTTAGATTCATTTTGGTTTCTAAGGATGGTGTCATATTGCCTGCCAGTCAACATTAATCTGGTATCATCAGCGAATAATCTTGGGAGGCTGCAAGCTGAGTTTGGAAGATCGTTGATATAAAGTAAAAATAGTAACGGTCATAGAGTTGAGCCTTCTGCAAATCCGTATTTGATGGCTTTATTTCAGAATCAATGCCGTTAATACTTGTGTATCGAGATCTACTAAAAAAGGTCTCTATGAGCCTGTTTGGTGGTCCTCGTATACCATAATATTTAAGCTTACCTAATAGGATGCCGTGTGGGACACAATCGAATGCCTTTTGCAGATCCAGAAAAACTAAGCCTGGATAAAGATTTTGGCTAATATTATTATATGCAGTTGAAACAATGTCCCAAACAGCATGTGTGGTAGAGGTATGTTTTTGGAAACCGTATTGGGTTTTATGTATTACATTATGTTTTTTAAAGAAGGCTAAAAATCTATCGTAAATAAGACGTTCAAAAACTTTTGCAAAGCTGTTCAAAATCGACATTGGGCGATAGTTATTCGGACTAGTTTTGTCTGCTTTTTTGTGAATGGGAATGATTTTTGCGCGGGTACAGTTTTGAGGAAAGATGCCATTTACAAATGCGAACTCAAGAAGCATTTCAGGTAAGGTGGGAGATTGGCAGCAGCTATGCGAAGGAAGTAGGCAGAAATGTTGTGGCCGACAGCTTTATTCACGTTAAGCGAGTGTATTGTGTTAACAATTTCATCACGAGTCTGTACATTTAAAAATATTAATTCGGAAACGCTTTTGGATTAATAATTTCGGTAATGATTATTTTAATGTTTGGGAAAATCTTATCCAATTGTTATTGCACAAAAAAGCTGTTGAAAAGGTCGGCTATTATTTTTTGGTGTAGTATATAATTTGTTTTTGTCGATAAAATTTTCGGCTGCTGAAGATTTTACCTTTGCAGTTAAGTATTAGGCATCTCTTCATTTAATTGTTGCGATATTTTAAGTCTGGCTGGGTAGTGGATAGTCGATATTCCTTACGTGAAGCCTGCCCAACTTTTTCCTCACCGCATGCCAATTTTATTCGGGAATGCCTCTGATGGGCGTGACTCCCCTAATTGAAGCTCTAAAAGAGGTCGAAACGCAATAAAACCCACATGCACAAAAATCGACAGTAGTCCGGCCGTTCTATTTGCAGTTTGGACGACGAAAGGGTCTTGACTAGTTTTTGCGCCGCAGTTTCTAAAGTTTCGTTTTCTGCGCCACTTTCAAAAAAATTCTGTTACAAGTAGAAGTATACAGCCAGTTTTAATTGCCGTACCAAATTGTGATGGCTTTGCGGGTTCGGCGACGTTCCCTGAATGCGCTGTCCGCTGACCATTAGTGTTATAGGGTGTCTCGAAAGTAAGCATATACTTTTAACTTTTTTGTTGTTAGAGATCTTGAAGAGCATTTTGAGGACACTATTTAGCCGTCTAAATTTAAGTAGAAACCACCGTGTCTAGCGCGGGACTTGGGAGTGGGTTAGATATTAATACTATATTGTCCATTAATTGACCTCAATGTGAAGTTTTCTCTTGAATTAATCTTTTTAGAGTGCTTAAAGAGATACTGATTGAAATCGGTTTTATTGAGGAAATGAGGACTATTTCGGTACTGCTTGCACGGCAGTTTTATTTATTTTGATTAAAAACAGTAAATCCTTATTTAGAATAGTGAAATTTCGAAACGTTTCGGACTTGGCTATGTCCATCATCAGTAAAAATAAAATTTAAAACAGTAAAAAGTGTAAAAAACACGCCTCGAATGAAAGTGGCCTCATTGCAATACAAGCTGTAGAATGCAAGAGAGTGCCCAAACCTTTTTTCCACAATTCCCTTTATTTGCGAAAATACGTTTTAATCCGTTTGACTCAGAATCATTGGCGACCCTGCATTTAGCAATTTTGTGACATCATAAAAGAATTTTGCAAAAAAATTTCGCAGAATAAAGAAGCGCAATTACCAAGTGGTCGCAGTGCGCAGTCTCTAACCAAATCTGAAAATTTGGTTTATGTACGCAGTATTTAAATTGTAAAATTTTGCATGGGGGAACGCTTTTGCAGCCTTGACCAAACTTCAGTGAAAATTATGTAATTCCGTTCCCGCAATTGAAATGTTTTTTTCCCGAAACCAGGTGAGGACCAAAAAAAAAGTCTTCGCCGAAAATTGAAGTGTTTTTTCCCTGAAATCAAGTGAAGACCAAAAAAGAAAGGTCTTCACCGCAATTTAGGAATATATTCGGCCGGAATTTATGGGATTTATTCGTGCTAGCTGGCTCTTGATCGTTTCATCATCCAGCGCTCATATTTCGATGGGTGGACGTCTAAATCTCGATGGCGGGACGCTAAATCTCGATGGGAGGACGCGTCCCCCCTACAATTTAAGTACTGCCAGTACGTACACCTAGGCTATCAGTACTGATCTACAGTGCGCCTTTTGCGATGTCACAAAATTGCGAAATGCACAGGGTTGCCACATCCTGGAAAAGTCCTGGATTTTTTTTGCTGTCCTGGAAAGTCCTTGAAAGTCCTTGAATTTTGTATTTAAGTCCTGGAAAGTCCTGGAAAATGTTTATAAAGTTTTCCCGTGATTTACTAGGACAAAATGTGAAGTTGTTTTTTATAATAACTGGTACCTTGTAGTCTGGTAATTGTACAAAGCCAATTTTGAAATAATTTGCATTGTGAAGTTCGTTCAAAAAGCTTTATTGTATTGTTATAAGACAGAGTTTATTTGTATGTTGGCGCACAAACAAAAAAAATCGCTGTTCTAGCCCTAACCCAACCCTAAATCTAACCCAAGCTCTAACCCTAGCTCTAACTCTAACGTTAATATGAGCACCCATTCTTCTGCTCTTCGCTCTCTTATTCTTTTTAAGCAGTTCTTGCTAGTGCGCTAGAGTACAAATGAGAACTTCTTTCTTAAATTTAATCTTTCATTATTCTTGCTATAATACGCTGAAATGTGTAACGAGTTGGTGGGGCCCATCTCCACGTCATTGCACCCAGGCAACATAGCTCCTTTCGAAGAAATGTCGCAGCGGTGGTGAGGGTCCACGACAACTGACCGCGACAAACTGACTGCGAACCAACTGACCGCGAGCAAACTGACCGCGAACAACGCCTATTGGTTGAAAAGGGCGATCCTGAATATATTTTTACTATCCCCAGAGCCATCTTGCCCAAACTCTCACTTTGTGACGAAATCACTGCGACGAAATCAGTGACGAAACCACTGTAACGAAATCGTCGCTTCGCGGTCAGTTTGTTCGAGGTCAGTTTGTTCGCGGTCAGTTTGTCGCGGTCAGTTGACTTGGCTCGCGGTGGTGAGCCGTTGGCAACACTGTGTCCGATTTGACCGGCCCAAGATTTGAACCTCAAACCTCCAGCTCCAAAGACGAAAGCGTTGCCACTCGACCAACAAAATGCCAAAATTTGCAGTGCAGTATGCATAAATTTTTGAATATTATTAAGAAGGGTAAATTCATGGATCTAGTAGCAGTAACGTAGTGGGCTGTAGGCCCCCCATTGGCCCGTTGACCAAAATGCAGTATAAAAAAAATGCAATTTTTTTCGCACTATACTGTACTTCTGTGGCAGTTTTTTGCAGTAATACGGACACTAAAGTAATTTAAAGCCACTTTTGGAACAGATTTTGGAAAAGGGCTAATATTGGTCAAAAATAAAACCAGTAGCAACTAACTAAAAATAGCTCAAAATTAACAATCAGTTTGAACGCTTGATGCAAAATGCTTAACGTAGGCTTTGTAAAAAAGTTGTAAGGAGTCTGTTCAGTATTTAATTCTGTCAATTGCCAATCGATTCTCTTAAATTCTGTTTCATTAGCTCCTCCTCCCAAATTATATCTTTATCTTGCGTTAGAAAATACAGACAATTTGGATTAATACTTGTGAGTTTTTTTGAAGGAAGTGCCTATTTACATTTTAGCGTGCAAATGAGCTCTGCTTAGAGAGAATAAGAGAGCAAGAGTGGGTGCTCATTTCCTCAAATACTCTCATTTTTTAAATTATTATCGTTAGTGGTTAGTTGGGGTTTAGATTTTAGGTTTAGGTTTGGATTAACGTTAGGATTAATCAGAGCTAGGGTTACAGTTTGGGTTAAGTTTAAGGTTGGGGTTAGGACTAGAATAGCGTTTTTTTTTGTTTGCACGATGGCATGCAAATAAGCTGTGTATTTTTCAAATGATATGGTTTTATGGTTAACCTCTGGAAATAAAGCTAGGACTGAAGTTTTATCATTACCCATTACAAGAGCGCAACAGATATATTGGCTGATATCAGGGCCAAGTCGGTTTATCGTATTGGCTCTGTATCGTTGATAAAATATCGGCTTAGCACAATTACCTTAAACTGTTTATTTTTTAGAGCAAGCACGAGTGATTTTGGGCTCTATTTGCGTAGTATGAATTATGTTTGCAATAGTCTTTCTTTAGAGGAGGATTACTGAAACTTTTAGTGTCAAGTTGAGTGAAAAATAGCGACAAAATTTGATAGTTAGTAAGTTAATATATGGGTATAGGCCTGATAAAGTCATATCAGACGAGCTCTAGCCATCACCCACATATTGAGCCCGTTTGTGCAACCAGTTTAATCATGTTTTTCCAGTGCTAATTTCAATTCCACATTTTATAAGAAATAATTTTTACCAAGCTAGGCCTAATATTGAGTTATTATTGCAAAAAAATTGCAAAATCTTCGAGGGCTGGGGGCTTTGCCCCCAGACCCCCAATGGTTTCCGGCCGCCAGAGACTCTGCCCTCAACCCAAAAGCACAGCCCTTTCATTTCAAATTTCAGGCTTTGTATCTGGCTAGTAGTCAGTACTGAAGATTCAAATGCGTTACAACAAAATTTTTGTCAATCACAAGTACAAAAAAGTACATGCATGAAAGAAGTAGCAAAGTAGTCAAAATTGAATTTAAAGACCTGTAAAAAAAATCGTAAACAGTCCTTGAAAAGTCCTGGAAAATGACCTAAAAAGTCCTGGAATTTGATTTTGAAGTTTTTGTGGCAACCCTGAATGCAGGGTTGCCAATGGTACAGAGTCAAACGGATTAAAACCTATTTTGCGAATAAGGGGATTGTGAAAAAAGTTGGGGGAAAAATAAATGACCTCGTATTTATGACCTCAATCTTTCTGACCTTAAGTAGTTTTCATTTCTTCAATAAAACCGATTTTGAGCAGTATCTCTTTTACAGCTAATCTTAGCAGCTTGAACTTAGTTCTAAGTTGGTTTTCTTGTTGCCACCAGGAGAGAATTTTTAGCAGGTGCAAATCTCGGATGTGTTACTAGCGTAGTTCAAAAATATCGCAAGATAGTACTTATGTTTGATAATCTGCATTATTTTTGCGGGGCTGATCTGTTTGCTCCTTTGCGCGAACTTACGAAGAAGAAACTTGTCCATTTATTTATTGAGCTATGTTTTAGAAACTTGACGCTTCCGAGACGTAGCAATAACGCGTGTTGCGGCAAACAAGTGTACAACATCCAAACTCACTTTTGCTGCTACGGCTTCAGGCACCGCGATGCTCCTCACTTAAACTGCTGCGGCGTTACGGGTGCTGTGGTAGACTCGCGGTACCAGCGCTGCGTTGATGGCAGAATCGAGCCACTAACGCTAAAGGACGACAGAAGAGTGGATTTCGAGCCATCAAATGTGACGGATTGCACACAAAACCCCAGGAATGTTGAACAGTAGAACAGGCTGGAAGAAACTCTTGTACGATTTGAAGACGATGATCAAGTTACAGTAGAAACGGTGGAAATGCAAGGCCATACTTGTAACCTTGTGTTTGATTTATTGCGCTTTAGAAAATTATTTTCGCTACGACTTATGTTGCTGCATATGTTGGTTTGAGTGATTGGTGGTTTTATATATACGTATATATATGTATGTTTTTTCTGGTTAATCAAATTTTTTATGTATGTAATTGATTACCTAGTTCTTGTTTGACGATAATTTTCATACTGCTGTTTCGTCGCTTTAAGTTTGATAGGAAAACCCAAATTCTCTATGCAACCGTTGCAACGTGCTTGCTTGATCCGAATCTTC
This sequence comes from Trididemnum nubilum, assembly GCA_963965965.1. Taxonomy (NCBI): domain Eukaryota; kingdom Metazoa; phylum Chordata; class Ascidiacea; order Aplousobranchia; family Didemnidae; genus Trididemnum; species Trididemnum nubilum. Next base: position 34,863,128 of record OZ014490.1, read on the forward strand.
GCCTACGTTTTTGTGTCATAAACCGCTGCGCGTCTGCATAGCTTTTTGTATTTTTCCACGTACTGTAGCTTTGGCTGGTTCACAAAAATTGGCATCCGATGCTTAATTTTTTCGTTCTCGGCAGGGTTAAAAAAGCTTTTTTCAAATTTAACCTGTTACTCCTGCAAATTGTTAGATTGGAGATGGAAATCCCACATACCAAATTCCAGCTCATTCGATACACAGGAAGAGGAGGGCATGTAATTTAAAATTTTGAATTTTCATCGAAAAATAATGATTTTTTGCTCACTTTAGCATTAATGTTTTCATTCAAAATATCTGGTATTTAAGATTTTTTGATATAGCATTGCTCAAATTACATATTGGACCCAGAGTAAACCAGTTTGTAGTGTTTGTTTTGTGAAATTATTAACAAAAAAATTTCCTGTTTTGCTATTTTGACTAAAATATGTCAAGGTGCTAATGCCATCGTGACTGCTTTTTAACACCAATACTGCCCTACAAACCACTGCATAAAATAGGAAAAAAAACGATATCTACCTAAAAACTTATCTAACGTCCCTCTTCAAGTCCACGCGATGACATACACCAAGTTATTGAAACTATGATTTATTCATACAATCACTTCTGCTATAATGTGAGTCATCAACCAACAGTTGATGAAGTTTTAAACCTTATTTTCACGCGGTCCAGCGTTTCTGTGATGGTTGTTCTAATTCTTAGCTAGAACAACTTCATGATCGTCCCATTGTTTGATTTGGGTTTTCAAGGTACTGTAAAATAGTAAAAAGTTGAAAGTTGGAATGATTCATTGCAAAATGTGACAAAGTTTCGTGTCTAGGCTGACCATTCTTTAGGTAATAAGGTTAAGGTCTAACGTGGGTTGTTCGCGCCTATAGAGCTGCTGGCCCAATACATCTCGTCTATGTTTTTGATAATTCGACCAACCATCACTTGTGCATGATACGTGTTTTAGTTTAGGGCATTCATCCTCCTCTACCAATCAAGCTTTAGACGAGCTCAATAACAATAGCAGTTAAAGCCAGAGGTGGGATTCAAATTTTTTATCAGCCGATTCTATCACAAAAGTCATATTTTTCAGCCGGTTCTGTTACAAAAAGTCATATTTTTTGACAAATAAACTGATTATTTTTAGTTACATCCTAATTAACATTTCAAAATAATGGTTAAGCTAGCATCACTATGGCAAAATTAGCATCGAGATTTTTGATGATGTTGAAGAATTTCTGTATTGCTGTACAGTATATCTTATATGCTCGTTGATAATGAACTTAAAAACCTGAAGGTGTATGATCTACTGAAAACGCATGCTTGAATGTTGATATTCTATAAAAAAATAAACACAAGAAATCTTTATCAAAGACAAAAAAAGTTGACTGAAATTAAGCTCAAATTTTGCAATTTTCACATTCTATAAAACCAAACATCTAACAACCTATTCTTGAGATTAAAGTAGCTGCAAGAACAAGATGCAACCCCAGGTTCCAGCGAATGGTGCGAATCGGCTTAATCCCATCACTGCTAACAGCCACACTAAAAAGCTGCATTCGTCTCATGACTTGTGCTTATGACGCAACAATTCAATTTTCAGACAAACAATCACGAAAGAAAATCACTACAGTTATAAAAATGAACACAATGTATAACTGCACAGAGCTGGACAGCGCTGTTTCGAGCTTTTAGCTCTCATCGGCAGCCCTCAGCTTCTCTAACAAAGTTATTCCCCAGCTGGACAAGACTCTTGGCCGAACTGGACAAACCTTAAGGGTTTGCAGAGCGGCAGAGGCTTTCTAGGGAATAAACGATTTTTCACTTGTGGACTTAAAAAAAACAACTGAAAAAATCGCTGAACCCTTGTAGTAAGGATAGCCATAGGCTATCCCTACTACAAGGGTTCCCCTTGTGTGACCACGGAAATCATAACCGACAAGTTTGACGTCCTACGTGGTCGACTCCTGGGAAATCATAACGACTTCCACTGGCAGTTAGGTGGCCAGTTCAACCACCAACCCTGCAGCTACAAAGCAGCTCGAGTCATAAGATGCACAGAGCTGGACAGCGCTGTTTCGAGCTTTTAGCTCTCATCGGCAGCCCTCAGCTTCTATACAATGTATAAATTTATAGGTTACAATGTATAACTGTTACGTGCAAACTTGACTGTTGTACATTTTGAAACAAACACGTGAGCTTCTTGGATCTCAAAAATTGGTGTATTAGACAAGATGCAAAAATCCATTGTCAGTAACCAGTAATACTAACCGGTTCGCTGATCTTATAAAATTTTGTGAGATGGTTATATATAACCGGTTGAATCCCACCACTGGTTAGAGCCCGTTCATGTACAGGGTTGGCCGTAAGTCGTACACCAAAAAATCACAATGAGTGTGATGTCAAAATAAAAGAACATGTATTTTGTGCGCTATTTTAGGGTATTAAAGGACATATTCTTTTATAGAGCTGTGAAGCATTGCATGTATGTATCAGTTAAATTAGTTAATCAAAACTGTTTTAAATGGTTTAGTGTACGAGTTATGGCCCTCCTTGTATTTATCACATCATAGATAAAAGCATTAAAAACCCTATCTTTCACTCTTATCACTTTACGAGGTCTTTGGAGGTTAACTCCTGAAACGATTACAGGTTAGAGTAAAACAGACTGAAGGGTTTTCAATGTTTTATCTGTGGTATATTAGGTATATGTTTTTACAACCCATATAATCTGCTCAATAACCAACCTCTCGTGGTCTTCTTGTTCAAACAATGCAGAATAATCGACTATTCAATGTTTCTCAGATGTGTGGCTATCAAGCATTTTATAACGAACTATCTAAAGTAAAATTTTGCCAACAGTTTCGTGTTTTGGTTGCTATCATTCAAGTCACAAATATTGATAAATGCTCTGTTGGCTTCAGAGGCTGCTTTTTTGAATGCAAAATGCAATCGCACTCACAAAGTTATGATCAGCAAAAAATGTTGCATTTGCCTTTTCAAAATGGGTTTGCAACCAGGTCGTAGAATTGTTTCGAGATGATGCGAGTGTAGTTGGTGTTACCATCTAATCAAACAACAGTTTCATTTTTGCAGAAAAACACTGCTACCACTCATTTATAAAGCGTTAGTTAGAAGCAGTAGAAAGTAAGAGGTTGGTTGCCAAGCTGATTTTGCTATTATATCACCAAACCAGTAACACGAAAACGGCGCACAAACTAGTTTTTCCTGAATTTTTGCTGAACGAAATTACGGCATGTAATCGGTTAGATTGCTCGATAGATTGGTAGAGAAATTTAGCGTTTGGTCGTGAGACTTTGTAGCATTTTGCAATGAATCATTCCAACTTTCAACTTTTTACTATTTTACAGTACCTTGAAAACCCAAATCAAACAATGGGACGATCATGAAGTTGTTCTTGCTAAGAATTAGAACAACAACACAGAAATGCTGAACCGCGAGAATATAATGTTCGAAACTTCATCTATTTCTGTTGTTGACTACCATTATAGCAGTTGTGATTGGAATGATAAATCATATTTCTTACGGGTTGAACTTGCCTAACATAGTTTCAATAACTTGGTGTATGCAATCGCGTGGACATGAAGAGGGACGTTAGATAAGTTTTTAGGTAGATATCGTTTTTTTTTCTCATTTTATGCAGTGGTTTGTAGGGCAGTATTGGTGTAAGAAAGCAATCAAAATGGCATAAGCACCTTGACATATTTTAGTCAAAATAGCAGCAGGAAATTTTTTGTTAATAAATTTACAAAAGAAACACTACTAACTGATTTAGATTGGGTCCAATGTATAATTTGAGAAATATTAAATTAAAAAATCTTAAATACCAGATATTTTGAATGAAAACATTAATGATAAAGTGAGCAAAAAATCATTATTTTTCGATTAAAATTCAAAATTTTAAATTGCATGCCCTCCTCTTCCTGTGTACCGAATGAGCTGAAATTTGGTATGTGGGATTTCTATCATCAATCTAACGATTTGCGGGGGTAATGGGTTAAATTTGAAAAAAAAAGTTTTTTTGAACAACCTTATTGCACAGCCTTTTATAAGTCCAGAATAAAAAAAATATTTATATAATAATCTGAACTATAAATCATATGGGAATGAAACATTAGCTAGCTAATAAACTATTATTTTTACTTTTTTTGTATTTTATGAAATTTATTTTCTTCCGAATGGTGCTGAAAGGATCAAAAACTTCTCCGAAAAATTTTAGTTCTGCGAAGGTTGTCAGATAGTTGCTAAAGCATGCATAATATTGAACTCGTAACAAATAAGTCCGGAAAGGTTTGGTTAAATTTGCTAAGTACGTCCTTGACCGTTAGTGTGAAATTATTGCAAACTAAATACGCTAAAAAAATTTACAGAGCTACGGTGGCAGAGTTGTGTAATGTCTGTCCTGCGTTGAAGGATTGCCGGGACTTCAAAACCGGTGCATGTCGTTGGTTGCAAGTCGATGGGTTTGTATCCCATCCGTAGTAATTTTTTTTTTGACAACCTGAGGCTGATCCAGATTGTGACTTATTTTCTTCTATTTTAAATTAAGTTGAAGATAACTTTCGATAAAGCTTATAGCTATCTCTGCTTTCACGTAAGCCATCGTTTGTAACTGATTTTTCTGTTCATTGTTTTCAATAAGTTAAAGAGGGTGAAGCATCCAGCCAATTCAACGACACTAGTTTACATAGCTAAAATCAAAATACTATTTCGGAAATTTTTTCATTTTGGAGCTCCGGTTGCAAAAATATTCTACAAGTATAGATATATCCCCTAAAAAGTTATTTGAAAGCCTGAATGTGTTCACTCAGCTTAGACTGCCAGGGAGAACAGAGGCTGAATAATATGTACCCTTCCCTTAACTTCACGTGACCGATCCAATTTCGGTTAAACCACTTTTTATGAAAAACAGGCTGGGAAAACAAATTCACGGTTTTCTAAAACTTATGAGGGGGATATCTCGTTGTATTTGTTAAAATATCGTTGCTACCGCAGCCCTACAATGTGAACAAAAATTCCAAAAATTATATTTCGACTTTAGCAATTGCAAACTACCGGAATTGGCTGGATGCTTCACCCTCTTTAAGTTGAAGGTTCTACTTTTCTTTTCGCGATAGTTTTCTGCTAACATTTTGTGATTTAGACGCATTTTCCGCGTACTCAGGATTAGCATTTTTTGACGAATATCAAACCACTGCCTGACTGAAGCAAGCATTAAAACAGCTTACTTCTATCGTTTCCTCTGTTTGGGAAATAGGAATAGCGAGCAAACTTGCCAAATACGTCCCCGAATTTGCATGGCACGACCCATTGGTCCTCCCACCGTTGCATAGCTAATTAGCAGTGTTCAGCTTTTGCTTTTGAATTTTAATATTTCGGCATGGCATGTTTTTGTGGAACAGTTTGGGTGATTAGTTATTTAATACAGTGACTTGATTCATTGTGTGAGATGAGATGATTTCTACTATTCTGTAAGTGAAGACCTTTCGGGTTTCTGGAAAACCAGCGAGTTGAACTCGAAAATCTCCGAAACTGGATGCTGAATTTAAACCAGAAAATTTGGTCTATTTTAAGGTGTTTGTTTGGTTAGTAAACAAAAAATGTTGAAAAAAAAAAACTATAAATTTAAAAGATGTGCTGAGGAACAAACATAAAACTATTTGACTCATTAAAGAAGAATTCGCCAAAACGATTTGAACTTGGATAATTACGCAAAAACCGGTGGCGTTTGCTTTCCTGAAGCAAAGAAATTTGCATCGAATCACTGATACTAGTGGGTGTCTTTAGCTTGTTGGCGAGAAAATGGAGGCATTGTGCTTAACCGATCACTTGTCGAGGGGATAGAGCGTCTACTGCTGAAATGATAGACTCGGGTTTGAGTCCTAGTTGAGTTGAGTCAAAGATTGTAAAATTGATCAGTTTGAAGCCTCCACCGTGTGTGTTGGGCAAGTCGCAGCTAGACTCGAAGACCGAAAGGTCCCTCCATTTGCTCCGAACCAAAGAGACATGGTGAATAAAAATGTGTTGATTATTTTTTATACACAGTGCTGACCGGTCTAATTGGTTTGCTTCGAATCGCGATGATCTAACGTCGGGTTGCCTATTCTGCAAGAATGAATGTTAACAAAGTCATTTATTGCCAAGTATTTAATCATATTGGCAAGCTACGTATACGAGGTGTGTATAAAAGTTTTAGGACTGTCCTCACTGTGTAAATTTGTTCAAGCTACATGACTAAGTTAAATGGCAGACGATTTAATAACTTCTTGGGAGTATGTAACCGCAATTTCAGCTCACTGCAACGTTTATTGTCCATTTCAGGAGTACAATGAAATAGTTAACATATTTACTGTAGTTTTACAAAGTTTGTGTTTTTGCTCGACAATTATGTAATGGCAACAGAGCAATGAATCAACCTCAAGTTTCTGGTCCGCTTGGGAAAATCTCCAGAAGCTCTCTGTATGCTTTTCAACTAGTCTACAAAGAGCAGACTTTGTCTCATCCAACAGTTTCTCTCTGGCACAAAAGATGCATAGAAGGACGTGAGGATGTTGAGAATGATCCCAGGTGTGGAATCATCTTTGCACAAACTTTGCGCATTCCAAGATCTGTGATTACTTGCCAAATGCTATTTCGGTTCAATCCGAGTTCATCTGAGATCAGTCACACAGTTAATCGACGATCTCCACGCACAATCTTCTTTGCAAGCTCATCATTGGTTTCATTTCTATTTCATTGGTTTCATTCTATTTGAGTAAGAACAAAATTATAAGGGCTTGTCTTTTTTGTTCTAGACGTGATTCAACGGCATTACTGCACTCCAAATTTGGTGTTTTAAAACTCGAAGATATGATAAATACCTTTATGGAAATTGCCAAATTTATGTTCAAGTTTTATAACAAAATGTTACCCAATTTATTTGACTCTTACTTTACCAAACTTGACAGCATTCACAGATACTCGACAAAAAAGTACAAATGAATTTTTTCACTATCGTGCCAGAACTGAAATGGGAAAAAAGAAACTTCATCATATCTGCTTAAAAGTCTGGAAAAATATCCCTAAAAAAGATCGTGATATCTCGTTCTACAGATTAAAAAAGTTATTTAAAATAAATTGCTTATCAAAATATGAGAAAATGTAGCAGTTTCATGAAAAATGTTCTTATTTACAATCTCAGTTATATTAGAGAAACGCTCCAGGTTGTGTTTAGTTTTCGTTACTTGAAAATACAGTTGAAACCGGATATTACGACCTCTAAACGAACCGCAAAAAAATGTCGTTGAAAGCAAATTGTCGTTACACCGGTAGAAATTCTATTGGTAGGAATACTGTTGGAACCAACAAAAATGTGTTGTTAAAAGCGAATAGTAGTTATAGCCAATGTTGTGATATTCAGTTTCCACTGTATCTGCCTTCTTTTTTAAAACAATCGTAAAAGAGGACTAGAAGAGTTTTTTTTTAAGGTAATTAGGTAGTGGGTGGTATGTTTATTGTGTAAGTTGTAGTTTGTTTTTTTTCTTTAACGGTGAGGTATGTAAATTTTGTCTGTTTTAGTTGTTTTTTTTTTACTTGTCTTTGGGTAGGGCTTACGGTTGGTTGTGTTTGTTTTCTACTATCGTAGTCGTTTACGCTACGACAATTCAGGTTAATGAGTTTCAAGACGGGCTTGTAGGAAATAGATGCAACCGATCCTTATGGACTTGACCTTAAAATTAACAATGTTCGACGTTACGCCGTCGGTGATTTCTTCATGGGACCGCCTTGCAGCTTGCCAGTACCTTTTCTTTTTTTTATATGTAAATATTTTTTTAAGTAAATATTCAGTTAACAACATTGCTTGATATAGTTGTGGGCGGACGCTTGGGTGTAAATTTTTTCCCGCCTACAGCAACATCTGACTTCGCAGGCCCGCCTTGGACTGGGCTGCTTTTGATTGAGATTGTTGTAACTAGGGTTGGGTGGGTAACTTTAACCTAATTTTTTGTTTTGTTGTTCGGCCTGTGGAGTCGGATGTGCCAGTGGGTGGGGAGATAGTGTTGTTTAAGTGCTTACCTACTTTGCGTTATTTTGTATTATAATTTATTGCCAAGTTTAAGTTTACGCCTATTACAGCTAAGTATTGCTATAGGTGCAGTTGACTAAGATGACCGAATGGTCTTCTCAATGATTCCTTCCTGCGTACTTTTAACGTTTGGTAAAATAAACTTGACTTGACTTGATTTCTTCTGGTGGAAGGCCTTCCACACCTGGAATCATCCTCAACGTCCTCATATCCTTCTTTGAATCTGTTGTGCCAGAGAGAAACTGTTGAATGAGACAAAGTCTGCTCTAAAGAAGCATACAGAGACTAAGAGAGCTAAAGAAGATTTTCCCGAACGGACTAAAAATTTGAGGTTGGTTTGTTGCTCTGTTGTCATTACAAAATTGTCAAAGAAAAACATAAAATTTGTAAAACGACAGTAAATATGTTAACTATTTTCTTGTACTCCTGAAACACACAAGAAATGTCACAGTGAGCTGAAATCGCAGTCAAATACTCCAAGAAGTTATTAAATCGTCTTGCCATTTAACTTAGTTGTATAGCTTGAGCCGTAACTTACACAGTGACATACATACATTTATCGATAAACATACATTTATCGACTTGTTGATCAAAGGGTTGATTCGAATGCAAGCTTCTACCTGCTCGAATGCAGACGTGTTTTGCAATGCAGAAAAAAAGCAAGCAGACGTGTTTTGCACAGCAAAAAAGAAGCAAGACTGCATTATTTTCGTGATAAAATGGGTCGCAAAAAAGCTATTGATAAACCTTGCAGTAGCAGTGCGGTTGAATTTGGCAGTCCAATCGAATCTAACATTTCTGAATTAGCTGGATTTAGTCTAGAAGATCGAGAAAAACTAACTGCTATCTTAGAAAGTATGAAAAGCCTAGAAATTCAAGTGCAAAGATTAAACAAGAAACTTGGCACTAACACGAAAGAAATCGGCAAGTTAAAACATAAGAATGTCAAGTTAAAGCAGGCCCTTTCGTTAGCTGTGTATAACGTTGACGTACTCGAACAATATGGGCGTCGAGAAAACATTCGTATTCACGGAGTTGCCGAGAAACTCAACAGCAATTACGATGACGGAGAAGAGGTCGTGGCTGACATCGCAGCTGAACTAGGGATTGACATCAACGAATGCGATATACAAAGGGCCCACAGATTGGGTAAAAAGAAAATATCACCTGGAGGTAAGCCGAGACAAATTATTACACGCTTCATTTCGTATAAAAAGCGAAACGAATTACTGCACGCAAAAAAAAATTTGAAAGGAAGTAAAAACTACCCGAAAGCCTTTCTTACAGAGGACCTGACCCCCCTACGTTCAAAACTATTAAACTACGTAAAATACGAATGCAATGACAAATTCCGTGTTGTGCCATTCCATGCATGGTCGTATTCGCATGAAAAAGGCATCTGGGGCGACATGACAGAACGTGCTAACGAGCTCGTAAAGGCCATTCTCGCTCGCTAGAAAGCGCTAACGAGTAAAAAATCTTCGTAGACTAACTGCCATTTCTGAGCATTCTCGCCCAACACGCGTTAAAACGGCTCGCTCGATTTTCTTAGCGAGATGTTTGTAACCTGTGTTTGTACGTAATAAATACCCCATTGTGACGTCAGATGCATTTCTTCAAAATAAAGCGTTCAAGCGTATTGTATGTACTACATTGTTATGGAAAAAGATACTTTAAGCTATGCGTGATTATTCTACGCAAGTAAATTCTTCAGCTGATAATAAATAGTTAATGAACGACAGAAGTTAATTATATTTTTGGAATGTAAAATAAGAACAACTTTTTCCATACTAGAATTTTTTAAATGAAGTAAAGCGCCCTTGAGGTTGTTGGTGGGTAAACTCGTATGTTAAAAGTAACTTTAGGTCTTAAGGTTTCAAAAATTTTCAAAAGTGGGCTAGTCGAAGTACACTCTTCTTTTTAGAGCCGGTAAATCTTGCGTTACGACTGGCTGTTTTCAATTTTTTGCCAATATTTAGTCTCAGTTGTTCTTGATTTTGTAAAAATTTTGAGAGCATCGATGTCAATTTCAGCGGGCATGTTTGAAACACTGTTTAATTCCTATAGCTCTGTCTGCTTAAGACTTAAGTGAAGGCTTTTTTCTTGCTTTTGCAGCATCGTAAACTTGCAAAAGCAAAATAGCAAGCTTTTTTCAAGTTGAACAACTGCCGAAAATATTTCTCAATTGCTTGCGCAGAGCAACAGAGCTTTATAATCTTGAATAGTTGCAATTTTGCTTGCAAACACAAGAAAATCACTGAAATTTTATCGTTTTGAATCAGCACGAGTTTTAGTTTCTTTGATTAGTTTGAATTTTTTTTTTGATTTGTTTTGCTGCTTCGAAAGGCTGGCAGTGTTTTTAATTTGTTGTTAAATTTTGAGCAAAAATGAGCCTCGTGTTTTAAAAATTCGTTCTTATAAAAGGAGTGTATTACTATTTTTGTCAACTTACACTACTTAGCATTTTTTTATCAATCGAAACAGCAAATGGTTCTCAATGCAATTCACTTTTTTTTAGCAGTCTAATAGCAAACATGGCGACGATTTGACTTAATTTTTAGCAAAAATTCGCATGAGTTAGAAGTTTTCAACATTTCGCCATTAAATTTCTAAACCAAAAAGATTTCTCGCACGCTTAAAGAGTGCTTCAAGATCCTCTTTAAGTTGGCGAGGAAAATGTGACGTTTTTTTACTTAAACTGCTTTCCGCAATCGCTCGAAGAAATTTAGCGAGAAAGAATGACGTAACGGATTTTGCAAGGCTTTACATACACGTGCAAAAATGACCTCTTACGTTTAGCGAGTATTTCGTTCGTTAGCGCCTCTTAAAAAAAAATTCGTTATTAAAGCGAACGAGGAAATTTCTGTCATGTGCCCCCTGGTCGTGTCGACAAAGAAGGAAAAGATAACGGTGTAGGAGACTGGATCAGCGTATCTTCACCTGATGATCTTTTCAAGCACGGAGTAAATGATATTGACTTTGGTAAATTGAACTATTATCCATTGTTGTTTACTGACGAAAACGATAGCGATGAGGAGTGATTGTAGTTTAGTTGTAGTTTATTGGTAGTTCTAGCGTGAAGTTAATAAGCAGTAATACACGTAAGAAATTGTTCAATGAGTAAGAGACAACAACGCCATGGAAGCAGCGAAAGAGCGACGCTCATCTAGTCTGCTGCCACCATTGAGTTATAAACTTTCAACACATTTTTTGAAGCAAAAAAAACAACAAAACACACACATGCGACTAATATTTACAGCTACAGCACATACAAACCTGTACATACGACAAATATTTACAAAAAAACACACATACAACTGAACACACATATTAAAATATACGTACAAGGCTGTAGATATGCAAAATGCAGATATTTGAGATAATTAAAAATTCAAAAAGTTTAAAAAACTTTTCGGTTTGAACTAGTCATTAGGGGTAATGAGATAAATTGCTAGTTTTGATATTTGTGAAATCGATAATTCTTGTAGTATTTAACAAATTTATGATATGGATATTGTTTTATATCAACTGGAATCGCATTCCAAAGTTTTGCGCCACGGAACAGTAATGAACGTCTGCCTGCTGTAGTGTTAACAGAAGGGAGAAAATAACACTTGGATGAGCTACTTCGAGTATTATAGGAGTGGATTTCATTAACTGGAGTGAAGTAATTTTCTGTAATGAATAAATTAGGCACCTTGAATTTGTGATAGCGGTACATGAACTTTGCCAATTCTAATCTAGCGATGTCTGATGTGATTGCGAAGTGTTGTTTTTTGTGTTGTAATACGTTTAGTTTTCTAGTCTAAAAAATGGTTATCTCTAGTTCGCAATTGGGTTGCAATGACATTCAAACAAATTACGGATTAGAAAATGACTACCCTGAATTTTTTGAGAAATGCGATTACGTGACATCGGATAATCAAACTATTATTAACAAAAAAAGACAAGATGATTTATTTCTGATTCACTTCAATATTCGAAGCCTTCAAAAACATATCTACGAACTGAACAATATAATAGCGGGTTTTGATGATAAGCCAAAATTTATAGCTATATCGGAAACTAAACTTAAAGAAGGGAAAATTTATCAAAATATCGAACTAGATGGCTATCAATTTATTCACAGAGACAGTATCACCAGTGCGGGTGGAGTGGGGCTCTATATAAGCAATTCGCTTGTTTATAGTGTTAACCCATGCTCAAATCTTAGATCATCTAATGCTGAACACTTGCAGGTTGATTTGAAAACAAACCAAGGTATTGTAGTAGTATGGGTCGTTTACCGGCACCCGGAAAACTCTACACATGCCATTGATGATTTCAATGCAAATTTAAATTTGCTAATTCTCTCCTTAGAAAAACCGTTTTATTGTCTCGGAGATTTTAATATCAATTTACTAAACAATTATGCTCGAGATAAAATTCGTATGCAAATATGCTTTTAGGCTGCAACTGTCGGTGTTTGATTGATGTGCCAACTAGAGTAACAGAAACATCAAAAACCTTGATTGATCACGTAATCACGAATGATAAGCAAAGAGCAGTAACCACAGGAGTGTTAATATCAGATCTTAGTGATCATTATGGAGTATTTGCGATAATATCGTACAATGATATTAAAAATAAGATTAGTAATCAAGTATTTATTTGGGATATGACCCAATTTATTTTAGATGATTTTTTGCTAGCCTTAAACTATGAGCTTTATTGTTTATTTGAAGACAAATCAAAAGATGTAAATGAGCTTTATGAACGTTTTGTAGAAGCCTTTACAAATTTAGTAGACCAATTTGCGCCTCTGAGAACTGCAACAAGAAAGGAAAAGTTGGGTCTTAAACCCTGGATTACAAGCGATTTAATAAAATCAATTCGAATCAAAAACAAAATGTTCGATCGACTTTATAAAAACAAAGGCGATCTCGTGTTGACTAAACAATACAAAACATTTCGAAATGCATTACGCCGAAAGTTGAAGCAAGCAAAGCTTGATTACTACCACCATTTGTTAAATGGAAACAAAGGCAACGCTAAAAAAACTTGGGATGTGAATAAGGAATTGACCCATATTAAACGTCGCAGCAACGTACAACCATCAAAATTAACATTGAATAACTATGATACTGTTTCTGAACCTCAAATTATAGCCGAAGAATTTAATAGGTTTTTTGTTAACATTGGAAAGGAAATGGCAGCTTCTATTCAACCTAATGATTCTAATAGCGCAGAATGCTCAGTTGGGAAAAAGAAAAAAATAACCAATTCTATTTTTTTCTTACCTAGCTGTCAACAAGAAGTGTTCAATCTAATTAAAGAACTCAAAAATAGGAAAGCTAAAAGGACTTTAGATATTGAGACCAAATTCATAAAACTCGCTAATCGTATTATTTTCTTTTTCCTAAGTGAATTGTTCAACTTATGCTTAAGTACAGGTACATATCCAGATTTGATGAAAGTAGCTGAAGTAATTCTAATTTTTAAAAAAGAAAAAGACAAACTGACTAACTAAAACTCAATATCACTTTTTTCTCAGTTTAATAAAATATTTGAAAAATTGCTACATAGTCGTATATATTCCTACCTATCAAAATTTAACGTATTTAGCGAAAGACAATTTGGGTTTAGAAAAAATTATTCTACTTCTTTGGCAATATGCAACATTTATTGACGAATTATTAAATAATGTTGATGAAGGTAGATATACTTGCTGTATTTTTTTAGATTTAAGTAAAGCGTTTGATTCAGTCCAACACGACATATTGTTATGCAAGCTAAAAAAATTTTATGGATTTCGAGGAAATGCTCTAGAATTAGTGAAAACTTACCTAACTAATATAGTACAATATACCAAAATTGGTAATAGTAAATCCAAGCAGCTAAAAATAGACTGCGGTGTTCCACAAGGATCATCGCTTGGTCCTCTACTTTTTATGCTATATGTAAATGACCTTCCTCAAGTTTCAGAATTTCCCACCACGCTATTCGCTGACGATACTTATTTGGCCTTATCAGAAAAAAGTTTGGTGAGTCTTGAAACCAAGGTAAATACACAGCTTCAAAATATCGATATTTGGCTCAGAAAAAATAAATTATCCTTAAATTATTCAAAAACGACCTATTTGTTATGCAATAAACATCCTTACCAATCATTTAAAACCAAATTCACGGTAGTCATGAATCAAAAGGTACTTAGACGTAGTGATTTTGTTAAGTACCTGGGTGTTTACATTGATGAAAAACTGACCTGGTCTGTTCATATTAATAAACTGTCTTTACAATTGGCTAAGCACAATGCAATGTTGTATCAAATTCGCGGCTATGTAACCGAACATACTTTGAACATGCTGTACTATAGTTTTGTATACAGTATTCTAAATTATGGTATCATTGTCTGGGGCACAGCAACTCAAAACCAATTGCATGAAATAAACGTGAGAATGAACAACATTGTGCGCACTATAACTTGGAACAAAAAGTTTTCTCATGTTTCTCATTTGTATAAAAAATTAAATTATCTGAAATTGAATGACATTTATCATTTGGAACTTGCTAAGTTTATGCATAAAATTTGTAATAATAAATTGCCACTTTTGTTTCAACAACGATTTAATAGAATTGAATTAGTGCACTTTCATCAAACAAGAAAACTTACTAACTTGAACTATTTTTTACCTCGAGTTTCCAAATCTGCAGGTCAAAAAAAATTAGAATTTCGAGGCGCCAAACTTTGGAATGAAATCGATGAAGACATTAAACTCAAAACGTTTAATTCCTTCAAAAAATGTTTTAAAGAAAAAAGTGTATCACATTATTGACTTGGTTTTGATTCTTCTGGTACTGTAATCAAATTAATTGAATCCTTTTCAACTATGAGAATTTTGATGCGTGTGCATTCTTTTTTTAAGTCTTAATGTGTACTTCTAATACGTTTTTGATCATTTCATGCTGGTTTTTAATTTGTTTTCCTTTTCTGTTTTTCTTTTTATATGCATAACTTTTTGCTCAATAACTAATGCCTTTAGGTTGCAGTAGAAATGACGAAAACAAGGAGCGCCTTGACTATACCTCAGGGCTGTTTGGCGCTCCTTGGACTCAGTAATTGTATACGATACGCTTATTTATATGATTTTTGATATATTATTTATACTTTCTTATCTTATTTATTTTGATCGTATGTAACTGAGTCCAAAAATAAAAATTTACTTACATACTTACGCAGTGAGCACAGTCCTAAAACTTTTATGACACACCTCGTATGCAACAAGCAAACGAAAATTATTTACAGTACCGGTAAGTACAAATTTTGCCTTTAGTTATAGCAGCTGATATCAGCTGATACCAGCTGATATCAGTTGGTTCAACAAAAGATCAGAGGTCACCTTAGTCAAGCCACATCTTCATTTAATCATAGCTTTCTTTGAATTTCTAGTAAAATAAAAATACTTTTCACGAACATTACTATCGGTGGTTTGTCTCATTATTGCAATGTATAGTAAAATTCCAAAGTGTTATACAGAATTTTGTAAAAGTAGGTTACTGAAAATATTTTAACAAAATTGTCATTTGAATAGTTTTTCATGCGCTCAGTGTAGGTACACAATACGTAAAATTTTCATCACAGTAAAGTACAATTATTAAAGGTAGGTAGCAAAAGTTGCGCCGCAAGCGCACGCGCAACTACTCTGAAAATCTTGCGCCGTAAGCATTTCTGCAAGCCCCAAAAAATAATTGGGCCGCCAGCACAAGCGCAATTGTGACGTTTTGAAAAGTATAATTTTAATTGTCTCACTGCTCAAACTGCGCTAGGCTACGGTACAAAACCTACATTCAAAAAAATTATGCACGCTACCAAATGAATGAATAAAAAAAAAATTTTAATTTTCTTTAAAAAACACAAGAATTTGAAAATGTGCATCGCTTAACGCCTTTGGGCGAAGAACGTCTTTATACCTTACGAAAAAAAACTCGTACTCTCATCACCAGTACTTAAAGAAGCCGTTGTACTTAAAGAAGCTTAAAGGTGTTAAAAAATTCCAATAATAAAGTCATCACGTGGTGGTAAGCGAACGACTTCGGAGTTTGGAGTCACTGTTTTTTTCTAATGGCTCGTCAAGGAAATCCTTTACAAGCTTTGATACATATTTTGTGCTTCAGCGATTAGCATCACTCCCAAACGAATGGAGCGCGCAACAACAAAAAATCGTTTTGTTTTTTGTTTAAAGAAATTGAACCATCCAAGATTTTGGCCTACTTACAAAAGCTACACCACAGTATATTGTGGCTATGCCAATGCTATCACTACTGTTTGCAATATCTTTCAAGATTTCTCGGACTAGCAAAAAAGTTGTAATTAATAGTTTTCGTTGTTTCTTGTTTTTGGATTGCGGTAAAAAAGTCGAAATGTTGCGAGTTACGCGTTTAATGCCTAAAGCAAGTTATAAGATTTTTTAGAAACGAGTAGCGTACTTCTAGAAAGACAATTACAAAATAATGTTTCTGTTTAAAATTTGATTTTACAAGCATTTTTAAGTTCCTCAATTGGAAAAATTTTTTGAAAAATCGCCAAAAAATATTTTCTAGAAAAACGTTTAAGCGAAAAAAGACCCCTGCTGTAAATCCAATAAAAGTTTTGCAAGCAATAGACGTATGGAAATCGCATGACGAGGTTTTTATGAACCTACCTCGTCATAGGCGTAACCAAAAGGAGGGGAGGGGGGAGCGGCAAAAGCCTGCCCCCTCCCAATTGAAATGCCACCAATGATGAAATAATAGCAACAAAGCCTTATGTTTTTTCAGTTTCTTTTAGCATTTCCGCGTATATAATAGTAGCCTATACGACTTTAACAGACTAATATTTTAATATTGACGACCAGGTGGCTTGGGCCCCTTTAAATCAAAATTTTGCAGTCCAATTAAAATGTATAACCCGGAAGAAATTCTAGGTTTTTGTCCTAAAAGTTGCAACCTTAGGCCTTCATCTAATCATTTTGTGAACTCAATGCAATAACATGACTACTTAGTAACCAACTATTGCACCAATTTCAAATCACAATTCACCTCGCCAGTTTTTATACGACAAAATACTTTTGACAAAAAAAAACATTAGCAAGGCAAAATGCTTATTGAACAAATTATTGAAGTTGGATTGAGGGGGCCTGGGCCTACTAGTCGAGCATGTACCCCTAAACGCGGTTATTTTCATGACCAAGCAAAAATCTCTAAAGCAAATGATACTCCAGTGATTATTTACTGCTTAAAATATTGCAGGAGGCAATGTACTTGCTCCTCCCACCTGGGCCAAGTCACTTACAAAATTTAACCCCAAAATTCAAGATTTTGAAGATGTTTTGGACTTGATCTGTAAGTAAAGGGAAGACTCACCATTTTGAGTGTTTCAATTGGCTTTCAGTTCTGAAAAATTTAGTTATTCCAAATGGTTCTAAAAACGTTCGAAATATGATACAAAAGGTATTAAAACAAGCCCGGCGCCACGGGGGGGCATTCCGGGGCCGTGCCCTCCAAATGACTGCTTGTGCCCCTCAAACGAAAATTGTGCCCCCTCGAGCGAGGACTGAGCCCCGAAGAAATTAACAGACTCGGGGTCCCTGGAGTGCAAATCGAGGCCTAAGACACCCAAATTGGTGTTTACAGCCCTAGAATTTGTGGAAAATCGCAAGAATTTTGCGACGACAACGAGAATTTGTGGAAATTTTGGGACGAAGACCTTTTTTTTGGTCTTCACTTAAGAATTTGTAAAAAATCGCAAGAATTTTGAGACGATAACCAGAATTTGTGAATATTTTTGAACTGAAGACCTTTCTTTTTTTTTTTTTGGTCTTCACCTTTTTCGTTTTATCCTCACTGGAATAAATTTCTTGTGCCCCCGTGCCCCTCTTGAATTCACATAAATAAACTTCTCGTGCCCCCCCAAAATTTATTTCTGCCCCCCCAGTCACGCTATCCTGGCGCCGGGCCTGTATTAAAATAGCTATTTTTTCCCAAAAATATTACAAAAAAAATTGCCCAGCAGCCGGCCCCCATACCCCAGTGTGTAATACGTGTGAGTTAAACAAGTTTGCTTACCCCATCTTCCAACTTAGACAATTTTGGAAAAAATTTCAACTTCTGGTTCAAATCCTTTCCCTATAGCAAAATCCAGGTTGCATGCCAACCAGGCCCCGACTTCTATTCCTCCATTCAGCGATATTTTTGTGCCATAAAAAGTCCCTCTTTTCGAAAAATTTTGTTTACGTCATTAGGTGCGATACGCGGTTTGGCCCTCCCCTCCAATCAAAAATCCTGGTTACGTCTATGTACCTCGTAAATGTTTTTCTTAACTTTAATCACATTTGATTGAAAAACAATCACTTCTAATCTACAGTATTTGAATTGCGCTTGCGCACAAAATAGCTAAAATTCTAGCGATGCAAGCGTCAGCGCAGCCGTTTGAAAAAAAAATTGCGGCGTAAGCGTTATCGCAAGTAGAATAGTTGCGCCATAATTATCGCGGCGCAAGTGCCCACTTCTGATGATTATAGCCTACTTAGTCCTTCAGGTATTTAAATAATGGTTTATTACTCATCATGAACTGTTTGTTTATATTTGAATAAGGTATAGGCCTACTGCTGTAGGTTTTTTAAATTCTTTTGAAAAATGATTATTCTTAATTCCATTCTGTGGTTCATGTATAACCGCATGGATTTGGTGAAGACTGACCTATTAATGAAACTGGTAGGTGAATACTATGAAGATAAAGATATTGAAGACGCCAAATCACTGCTCTTTGATAAACTACCCTCTCAACGCAATGTCAAAAGAAAAGGAGATAATAAGAAAGAAATGAATCTAAAAGATATTCTGCAAGCATTACACTCCTTGCCTAATGAGAAGCAGCAATCAGACCATGATGCTGACTGTCTAATCTTTGCTACAGCAAACTGTCACTTTCCCTCTTTGGAGGTAAAGAATATTGATGCAGGCACTATTGTGACAGATATAGTGTCCTTGAAACAGGAAGTGAAGGAACTGAAAGAAGAAAAATATCAAAGTCAAAAATTGTCTGATCAAATGACAGAATTAAGAAGTATGGTGTCAGAGTTATCTGCATTAACAAAAAAGAATTCTAGCAAAAAATATCCTGTTTTCACAAACAGTCTAGATCCAGCATCAAATCCAAATTTTTCCAATTCAGAGCCTAAGGAAGCAACTGAAAATAAACCCAGCCCATCTTGGTATGTTCAAACTTTGAATGAAAATTCTCAAGAAAATGATCAAAGCAAAGCTTTATATTCTGAAAAAGTAAAAAAGCCAGGCAACAGCATTGTAGAGAAATCCAGACCTATGGCCAAAGAAGTAAATAATGATAAAAGTTGGGAAACAGTAAAGAAAAAGAAAAAAAACACATCTAGGAAAGCTTTCGGGATCTTCTCTTAAAACGGTTCCGCGACGATTGCTACCAGCTGATGTTTTTGTATCTCGCCTAAATCCAGATACTTCAGAATCCGATATGACTTACTTTGTCAAGTTGCAATTCCCCCAAGCCACCAATGTGACATGCACTAAACTGAAAACCAAGTTTGATAGCTACTCTTCTTTTAGAATTATGCTAAATGGAATAAATTTCAAAGACTCCTTAAATCCTGAGAGTTGGCCAAATGGCGTTTTAATCAAACGGTTTTATTCACCTGCTCTTTCAAAAAATCAAGCAGGTTCATCTGCTCACTCAGATAATGCTGAAAAATTAAATAACACTTAAGCCAGATGGAGAGTCAAACATTAAAGCTAGTTTCGTATAATTGTAGAGGCGTGATGAAGTCTTGGCTTGATGTTGAGAATCTGTGCCGTAAACATGATGTGATTCTTTTACAAGAGACTTGGTTAACAAAGCAAAACCACTCAATCTTATCTTTCGTAAGTCCTGATCATTTTTCATTTGCTTTTTCCCCTGTCACTGATGAAAGCGGGATCAGACGTGGCAGACCTTATGGAGGAATAGCAATCTTGTGGAACAAGACACTCAAAAATGTTGTAGAGGTACGTAGCTCCAGTGGCTCTATCATTGGCATTAAAATTTCTGGCTATGATAGAGATTTGCTTATCATTAATGTTTATCTGCCATATTGCTGTCCTGACAACGTTGATGACTTCATGAATAAACTGGGAGAAATTAATGCACTGTGTGAAGAACACAGTGACTGTAGCCCATTCATTTTGGGCGATTTTAATGCCTGTACTTCAAATAATTTTGGCCCTATTCTTTCTGAATTTTGTGCAGACAATGGATTTGTCTTATCTGATTATAAATTACTTCCACCGGATAGTTTCACTTTTATAAGTGATGCACATGGAACTACTTCTTGGCTGGACCATTGCATGTGCACAAATGAATCTCATGCTGCTGTTAAGAAAATCTCAATTCTACAAGACTTCATCATTTCAGATCACCGCCCTTGTCAGGCTGTAATTAATTGCAACTCACGACAGTTTGAAGACTTTGACGAAAAACTCCAGCAAAATAGGTCGAGCCCTTCTCGTGTGGCTTGGGATAAAGTTTCTGATGAACAAAAGTTTGAGTACTTCAACCTGACTCGAATTCTAATGAGCTCTATTCTTCCACCTTTAGAAGCCATACATTGCAACAATACTAATTGCACAAACAACTCTCATGTGGCTGCTACAGAACACTATTATGATCAGATTGTTGACTCACTACTTAAAGCATCATCCAGTTTGAGCCAAAACAAACCAAGCAATGTAAGAAAAAATCCGGTAATACCTAATTGGAATCAAAATGTAAAAGCTGCTCATGCAGCAGCAAGGCAATCCTATCTGACCTGGATTAAGCTTCAGAAACCTACTGCAGGTCTTGCATATGAAAGTATGATTAACTCTCGCAAAACTTTTAAATATGCTCTGAGAAAAACGAAATCTATGAATGACCAGTTGTTTGCTGACAACATTGCAGCAAGTCTTACCTCGGGCCAATCTTCACCAAATTTTTGGAAGCATATTAATTTAGCAAATTACAACAAATACAAAACTCCTGTTTCCACCTGTGTAAATGGTCAAACTGGTGATCAAAACATTGCTAATATGTGGGAAGATCATTATAAATCTCTCATGAATTTTCCTGAAACTGAAGCGGAATCCGTAGCGAAACAGTTTGTGCACCAAACTTTAAGTAATTGTGACCTTAATAAGTTGAACCCTTTGCCTCTCTGCGATGTAGGGCTCATTCAAGCTCAGTTACATAAATTAAAACGAAAATGTGCTCCTGGCTTAGACAACATATGCACTGAGCATTTAATTTACTCACATCCCTTGATATCTATTCATATTAGTATGCTGTTTAATCTGTGCTTGACTCATGGCTTTATACCTAACCGTTGTATTGCATCTTTGCATCTGTGATCACACCTGTAGTAAAAAGTAACAAAAATAGCGTTAGAGATGTTAATAATTATAGACCTATTGCTTTAGCTTCGACTTTTTCAAAACTTTTTGAATTAATTTTGTTAAAGTATTTAGAATGATTTCTACATACTTGTGACAATCAGTTTGGATTCAAATCTGGACATGGCACAGATTCTTGTGTATTTTTGCTGAAACAAGCCATTAACCATTACAATCAACATGATACTCCCCTGTATGCAATTTTCCTGGACTCCTCGAAAGCTTTTGATCGAGTCTGCCATTATATTTTATTTCAGAAGCTTATTGAAAAGCAGGTTCCTTTAATTTTGGTGCGATTTATTATGTATTGGTACAAAAACCAAATGATCACTATTAAATGGAATAATGTCTTTTCACGCTGTTTCTCCATAACCAACGGGGTCAGACAAGGTGGCATTTTGAGCCCTTATTTGTTCAATATCTACATGGATCAGCTTTCTGTTAAGTTAAATCAACTAAATATTGGTTGCTGTATTGGGGACAAGTGTTTAAACAATCTTATGTACGCTGATGACATTTGCTGCTTTGCTCCTAGTTTCAAAGGCTTACAAAGGCTTGTAGATACTTGCGTCGAATTTGCTGCAAAACACAATATTGTCTTCAATTGCAGGAAAACCAAAGCTATGTATTTTCGTTGTAAATTCTTCAAAACCACTGATCATAATCTAACTGTGAATGACCAGCATGTTGCATTTGTGAATAGTATTAAATACCTTGGTGTTACAATTAGCAGTGTTCTATCTGATGAACTTGATATTAAAGCTCGAGTAAGATCTATATATTGCATAGCTAATATGCTTTGTACTAGGTTTTTCAAATGCTCTGTTAATGCAAAAAACATTTTGTTTCGTTATTTTTGTTCCTCTATTTACGGCATCAATCTTTGGTGTCGTTATCCTGCGTCCAGTATAAATCGTCTTCGTGTAGCTTACAACAATGCTTATCGTATACTTTTTAATCTCCCTAGAAGAATACACATCAATGAAATTATGGTTAATAACGGCATCTCGACTTTTTATTCGTTAATGAAAACATACTGCAAATTTCATAATAAGATGCAAGCACTCTCCAAACGCTTACATTCAACAAATTTTTGGCTCTGCATGTTTTCTTGATTCTTATTTTTCAGTACATTACTCAAAATTACATTTTGGCTAAATTAGCACGCATGTTTATGCTTTGTGTTGTGCCTGATAAATTTGTGTGTGTGTTTCTGTTTTTTCGCGTTATTACGGACCTTTGTTGAGTCTGATACAAATAAATAATAATAATAATAATAACAATAATATGGTTTGCTTGGTATGGATAGTTTGAACTGCGATTGGACATATTAGACTGCAAATCGCAGATAATTTTGTTTTTCTTTTTCTATTTTTTTCTCTTTTATCAATTAAAAATTGTTTAAATTTTTTTGGAAGCTTCTGATGTGAGGTATCTTTTAGTATCTTTTTCCGATGTTTTCAAGCCCAGTGTTGCTAATAATGGGAATTCAAGCTTAACTGTAATTGCATTTTAAGATTTTTCGATTTTCCGTCAAGCTGCCCATCCGCCAACATGGTGGAGGGTGGAGGCTTTACAGTAGCTCCTTAATTACTGAAGCTGTCAAGTAGCTCGGAATGCTCATTTTTGTTGTCTTTGGTTTGATCCGACCGGGAATCAAACACGAGTTTACGATTTCATTAGCAGGCTCTCTTTCCGCTGGACCACTGACCAGTTTTAAAATCTAATTTCGCGGATAAAGAGATAGTGGAATAACGATTGGGGCAACTCTTGATTACATCAAGTCGTTCTCATTTCTTCAACAAAAGAGATCTCAAGCATTATCTCTATAAAATTCTTCGGGGAAATAGTCACTGCCTATTTTAATTCTCCGAAATTTTGAATCGCAAGTATTTTAAAACCGCGCACTTTTTTGCCCATTTGGTTGCACTTTCAAAACTGACTAATTTTTCAAAATCTACTTGGTCTCTGAGGTTCAAGCGGATATGAATGCCGCAATTAAAATGTGGGAATCGGAATGCGGAAAATCGAATTTTGATGAAAGCTAACTCCGCATGCTTTCATTTAGCGGAGCTTCGGCTGAGACTATTGACACGTGATGTGAAGGGATGTTGTCCTCCTAGAAAAATGGCCGATGAAGAGGTGATCTTCCAAAAAAAAGGAATACACTCAATTCCTTTGATAAACGTGTAGGTCTACCACTGAGGCACTGACCAGTAGCCTACTACCTATTGGAAAGAGATGATTTCCAAAAGCAAAAGGCATTGGCTGCTGTTAGTGTTATGTTATGTTATAGGGACTAGGCAGCTAGGGCAGTAGGGTCAATAGTAATAAGGACTAGGGTTAATAGTTCTTAGTCAATGACCGGAACAGTGTTTAGAATACAAAATAGTATTTGAGGCTGTTTTGGCTCTTGAGGCAAAATAGCATTTAGGGCTATTTTGCCTCTAGAGACAAAATAGCATGGGAATATTTTGCTTCTAGTGGCAAAGTAGCCACTGCCTTATTTTACAGCATGACCTTTACTGCATTAAAGTCAACGATATTCTTTTCTGCAATCCATTACACTATTTTGTAATGATTACATACCTGTACTTTTAAAACTTATTGAGAAATGATTATGAATAATTTGCATTGTTTCGACTAGGTACTGGTATGATTCATCTTCGAGGTCGACTTGTCTGTGTCGACTTGTTCAAGGGACGTCTTCGGTGATTACTGGTGTAGCCAGGGGGCCTGCCCCCCAATTAAAATGCCACTTATCATAAAAATGTGGCAAAAAACCTATTGCATCTTCAGTTTCAGTTTCTTTTAGCATTTTTTGCGTAAGACATACATGCGTACAACAGTAATTAACAATACCGTAGTATTGACGACCAGGGAGCCCGGGCCCCCTCTATACAACTTTTGTTATGGTAACTAATTTATATTTGAAACCCGGGTGAAATTAAGGGTTTTTGTCCTAAAAGTTGCTATCTCAGGCCCTCATGTAACCTTTTCATGAGTGTAATGCAATAACCAAGGGTGAATTTGCCATATTGCACAGTGCCAGGGGCCCCCACTCTCAGATGGTAAGACTTTTGCTGGTCTTCGCCTATATTTTGCAAGAAGATTTTGCCAAAATCTCCAAAATACTAGGAGCCATGCAATATAAATCCTGGCCTGATCAATAACATGGTTGGTAAACGGAACTATCTATTGTACCATTTTTAAATAACAATTTAACTCCACCCTTAGGTATAGCCAGGGGAGTCCAAAGAGCCCGCCCCACCTCCATTTGAAATGCCACCAACGATAACAATGTGATAAAAGCCTATTATTTCTTCAGTTTCAGTTTCCCTTGGCATTTTCGTGTACAACAGTACACATGCAAAACAGTAATTAACAACAATTTAACAATCAGGAGCTCGGGCCCCTCAATTCAATTTTTGCCAAGCAATTTAAATGTATAACCAGCGTGAAATTAAGGGTGAAATCTAAGCATTGCTACCTCAGGCCCACATGTAACCTTTTTGTGAACATAATTTAAAAACCATGAACCTGTCCTCTTTCCACCTCATTTTCCTCACCTCTTGCATTTCCAAACTTTTTGAGCGCTTGATTCTTTCTCGCCTAACTTTTCACCTTGAATCGAATCATCTCCTCTCCACTTGCCAGGCTGGCTTTCGTTCTGGTAGGTCGCCCCTTGACCAGATTCTTACTCTGTTTTAATCAATCTGGGACGGCTTCCAAAAGGAAAAACCTCCAGACCAAACCATTTTGGCTTCTGTTGACTTCTCCAAGGATTTCGACTCGGTCTGGCACTCTGCTCTATTTCACAAACTCCTCTCGCTCAAATTCCCCCCTTGCTTCGTTCTTTGGGTGCACTCCTTCCTTTCTGATCGTAGAGCTAAAGTCCAGGTTGGTGGTTCCCACAGCCGCTCCTTTCGCATCAGACGTGGGGCCCCCCAGGGCTCGGTACTTGGTCCAGTCCTCTTCATTTTGTTTGTTGATGACATCACTAAGGATTTACCTCGGAGTGCCCATGCCTCTTTGTATGCTGACGATCTGGCCATCTGGTCCTCCTCCCCAGACCCGCTCAAAGCCTCTTTTGTTGTCCAATCTTCCCTCACTGTCCTAGAAACACGGTCCAACTTATGGAGACTTCCACTCAATCCTAAGAAGTGTGAGTCCTCCTTTTTCTCTACAGATCCCCATCAAGCCACTTTCCAATCCCGACTGAACCTCTTGGGCTTCCCTCTTTTGTTCAATCCCACCCCTAAATTCCTTGGTGTAACCTTTGATCAGACTCTATCCTTTGGGGCCCATGTCCAATCCCTGTGTTCCAAATTCTATCCATGCCACAAAGCCCTTTGCTCAATAGCCATTGCCTCTTGGGGTCCCACAAAAGAATCTCTCTCCCTACTCTACAAAGCCTTAGTGCGTCCGGTGCTCACATATGCCTCTCCTGGATGGTTCCCATTCTTTTGCAACACTGCAACCAATCACCTGGAAGTTCGACACAGAGCTGCATACAGGGTCATTACTGGTTGCCTCTCTTCCACCCCCTCCTCACTACTCCTTCTCGAGGCCCAACTCCCTCCTGTAAAGCTGACTCCAGAACACCAGACTCTCTACTCCTTTGAACATGCTCTGCGTCTCCCCCCAGACTTTTCCAGTCTTTGTGCCCTGGCAATTAGAAATGTTCCCTGTCGACTAAAGAAGAAACCCCCCTGGAGATCATTCTGTTCTTTAGCCACACAACCACTCCTATCCCCTTGTGAGACTCTGATCACGTGCCCCCCTTTTCCTCCATGGTCTACAACCCACTTCACTGTTTCCCCCTTCATTCCCAACTGCACAGGCAACAGTACAGCTCGACTCCAAACTGCTTCAAGCAGACTATCCTCCCTCCCCCGTCTAATATCCAAATATGGACTGACGGATCTGTCCCCTCCCTTTTTGGTCCCAGTGGTGCTGGAGTGTATGTAACATGCTCCAAGTGCAACACATCCAATTCCTTATCCTTTTCCTATGGTCCAATTGCCTCCAGCTTCACAGCTAAAACGTTTGCCCTCAAGCAAGGTCTCGTTTGGTGTACTAGCCATTTGATGACCTGCAAAATCCAGTCAGTCCTTTTCCTAACCGACTCCCAGTCAGCCCTCTCTATCCTTTCTTCAGCCCCCTCTTATCTCCTGCCTGAGTCCCTCTGGAATGTTTGGTCCCTCGCCTCCTCCCTCTCCAACAATACCACTTTGAGCTTCCAACGGGTCTCCGGACACGCAGGTCTCTCTGGAAATGAAAAAGTGGATTTACTTGCCAAAACTGGTGCCTCTCTACCCACTGATGCGATCCCATGCCCTCTTCCCCCAGTAATTGCCAAAGTCCGTTATTCCCAATACTGCAATTGGAGACGTCACATCTCCCACTCCCATCTGAACTTCCAAGTCCCCGAAGTCTCTTTGGAGGAACTTCTTCTTTCTTGCTCCATTTGCAGTGAGCTCTCCCGTCTTTGCTGCCATGGCCACAGTCTTCTTTTATCTTCATATCTTTACAGGATCAGTCGGAAGGAGAATTCTGCTTGTAGTGCCTGTGGACACCCTCTACAGGACCTCTATCATTTCCTCCTCGACTGTCCTGCTTTTGAACCCCTTCGCAAATCTATCTTTGGCTCCTCTCTCTCTATTCTTGATCTATGGTCCAGACCTTGGGATGTGGCCCAGCTGTTGGGTCGTCGCAGAGTTCCTCCACGCCCCCATCCCTCAGAAGGGGTTGGGTAGTATCACCACCACCACCATGCTTTAATTTCTGTGTGTTATATCAAAAAGGTAGTGTCTAGTGCGCCTCCCGGTTTCCGACATCAAATCGCTGGATCACCGGCAGCCAATCAAATTGCACTTTTCTCCTTGATTCGCTTTAAATACAGCACTTTGACACATTGAATTCGAAACCCTGATGGCGTAGTGGTTAGTACGTCTGCCTACAATGCTGAGGGTTGGGGTATCGTATCTCGGTGGACACGCTCACCAAACATAGCGCTAGAGAACTATAACTCTACGAATTCCTTTTTTTTTCTCTAAAATCTTGTTCTTAGAGTTAGGGTTAGGGCAGCGATGCCAGCTGAGAGATAGTAAATTGAACAGCTAAATAAAACAACCGCCGCCGCTGGTGCAGCAGCGATTAGATGTTGGAAACTGGGCCGGTGCAGCAGACACTGCCTATCAAAAACTCCTTGAGTTATGTCATAACTACTCATTGTACAACAGCAATTGCTAACATAAATTTTTCTTGGGATGCTAAAATATTATGTTGCAACACAACTCAGAAACACTACTTACTCCATTGATCAGGTTAGGCTATTTTTATTTTGAGCTAGGCTAACTTCATACTTAATCAAACATTTTCGGCATTTTGCAGAGCGCCTTCATCTGTAAAACGTCGAAAACATTTGATTTAAGTATGAAGTTAGCCTAGCTCAAAATAAAAATAGCCTAACATGATCAATGGAGTGGTGATTCTGAGTTGTGTTGCAATATGGTTACCGAAAATAACCTCTCTACCGAAGCTGTATAAAATATTATGTGTCTACATATGTTTGTTAAAAAAATATGCAACAGTTTATTTTTATTTACCCACATGAAACAATTAGCATTTTTTGCCTTTTGACATTGGTTTGGAAAAAAAATTTTTTTTGCAGATTTTAGATATGAGGCATCAAAGTGGAGGACCCCCAAAAATTTCAGTCATTAATTAGAGAGATTTTCTATGTTTTTTTCACCATTATGAGCAGAAATAATGATATAACAGTTTATTTAGGGTAATAAGATGTGTTTTATATCAGTTAAAATAATGTATTTTTGCCAATGATTATGTTACTGTTAAAGCTTTTTTTATTGTAGTTTGCTTTTCAATTTCAATTTGGTGCTATTATTTTTGTCCTTTTGATGAAGAATTTTGTTGGATTAGTGACAGGAGGTGCTTCAGGATTAGGAAAAGCTTCCTTGATAAGACTTTTATCCAAAGGAATGCGGATTGTGTCAATTGATAAATCATTTAGTTTTGACAAGGAAGAAAATTGCTCTCATATGATTTCTGCTGTAGATGACAAATCTATTGAAGAAAAGATAGAACAAAACTGTATCTTTATTAGGGGTGATGTATTATCTACTGATAATGTACAAACTGCATTGCAAGCTGGAGTAAACAAATGGGGAAAAATTAATGTGGTTTTGAACTGTGCTGGTATTGCAATGAGCGCATTAATATTTAATCGCAAAAAAGACCACTGTTGTAATTATGATGCTATTAAAAAAACTGTATTTGCCAATGTATGTGGAACGTTTAATGTAATTCGTTTGGCTTCTCAGGTCATGGCAAAAAACAAAACTGATGCCAAGCATAGTGAGCGAGGTGTGATTATAAACACTGGCAGTATGGATATTTTCAATAGTGGCATTCAAGGTTCAATGAATGCGGCATCTTTTGGTGCTATTTCTAGCATGACATTACCTATATCACGTGATTTATCTTCTATGGGAATCAGAGTTGTTACTATTTCTCCTGGTTTCTTTAAAACTCCAGTACTTGAAGACCTGCCTTCATCAGTTCTTGATTTTTTATCTAATTGCAGTACATTTCCTTGTCGGTTAGGTCAACCAGTTGAATATGCAGCTTGTGTTGAATCTGTGATCAAAAATAAAATGTTAAATGGTGAAACTATTCAATTAGATGCTGCTATTTTTGTTCCTTCCTTTGATATCAATTGATTTTGAATAAGTACTGTAATTAGGGATGTCCATTTCAGAATAATTATGTATGTTGGAATAATTCCAAATCTTTTTTTCTGAATCCAGGATTCCGAATCTTGAACCGAATCCTAAATCTATAAAATAGTCATCAGTACTATTTTGATATCAATTTATCTCTTAACTGCTCGACTACAGTAGAGCAAAAAAAGTCCTACATTTTGTTTCATTTTTAATAAATGTATAGCCAGTACAAGGATTACAGCACAATAAATCACATCTTTATTGGATATTCTCATTCTGCAATGTTTCATCAGTTTCTCTGAATTTTTCGTTCTCATTTTAACTGTCCTTTCTAGTTGTTTTTAGGGAAAGGAAACAGGCCCACAACCAGGGGGGGACTTAGCCTTTCTAGAAAAAATCACACCATTGTAACATTCGGGGTCAAAAGGATGCGTCCCTACGTGGTTGACCGGCTCGGTTGAACAAATTTATCACTTGCAGTTTTTCTTCTCAGCTAAACCAAATCCTAAAAATGGTACCAGTTCAAAATGTTAGCCGGTTCTGTAGGATTTGATATTCTGAAATGGACATTCCTAACTGTAATCAAAATGGAAAAGTGCAAAAATTTTTAAAAATCCTAATAGAAGTTCTTTATTCAAAAAATCTGAACTATCAATATCGGCACTGATGCTTTTTTATTAATTGTGCAAGTTCAATGAATTGAGCTTAAAAAAATTTTGCTTTGATCTACTGGAATGATTTCAAACTGAATTACTTCAAATAAACCCATGGATGTTGTATATCTTACATGTTGAATACTTGCTGCATTTTGAAGCAAGAACATAATTGATTTTTGACCATATCAAAATGCTTTTGTGGCTAGGATGAACAATTTCAATTGGGTGGGAACTCTGACTGTGACTATTAGGCGTGGGTCAATTATGCAACAGAAGTATTAGTTGCTGGTTACTGGCACTTTTATGTGCCAGAGCCATTTTTTTTTTCTAAACTTTGATATCTAGGGATTCATTTCCCAGCAGATCCCTATTTACGATTGTTACACCTTGTTTCAAATATAGTAAAAACAATGTTTAAATAAATGGATGTGGTAGTTTTTAGTGTAATCGTTACTGCTTGTTATAAATTGCTTATAGTAAAAACATTGTTAAATTTTTGCAGTTAACTTCTTAAGAATTTCATGAAGAACTTTTGCAAGCTATACAGGATTTTATACTGCTTAAAATTACTGCTTTATTATTGAATTATTTTTGTAGTGTCAGTTGAATTGAACTTAAAAATTGCAATGATTAAACTTAAAAATCTCCATTTGAACATTGTTTTTTATATATTCACAACAAGATGTAATGATCATAAATGGAATCTGCAGGGTGATGAATCTTTAGCTCCTGAAAAACTGTGTATGGTACTGTTTTGTTTGGTACAGGTAGACTTAATTAACGATGAAATGTCATGCAATTGTTGCATTAGCCAAGATTACACAAGCAATGCGTAGGGGTGGGCATTTCAGAATACCGGTTCCAGAAAGATCCGCATCCCAAACTATCTGGAATCCAAATTGAAATATAAGTCAGATAATTGGAAGCAGTTTTAAATCAATGCAATTTTGTTGGTAAAGATTGTTTGCAGTTGATTCTTACATAAAAGTGTAGTAAGCCATTTGCTCTGTGATTGGTACTTTGCGTGAGCGCGTAGTATCTTAGTTTTTGTTCGCGAATTTTAGCAGATGAAGATTGATGTGCTTATAACTAGCAAATGGTTGAACCTGGAAAGTTGAAATTGGGACTCAACATAATTGATGAAAGTGTCATGTGTGCTAATCTTGGGTCACGTGATCATGAATTAAGGCACAATAAAACCTAAAAAAAACGGCAATATTTGGCTTAAAAATTTATTAATTCGCCCATAACTTGAAACCCACTTGACTTGTAAAGTTAAAATTTGAACACAATGTGAGTGCTCATGAATACTTTATGCAAACCAAGTTTGGGGGCTGCTGGTCATGTGACCAAGGTTTTACAGGTAGTGAAAAGTTGACGAATTTGAACCGATATATCTCGGTAATTACCGATATTGATGAAAAATGGTTTGTGATTTTTGAGCACACTATGAACCACCTTTCTTTTGGTTATGTTTGTTAACCCCAACTTAAAACTATCCTTGTATTGCATCTTTTTTCCTTTTTTTTCTTTTCCTTCTCTTGCTATCTTTTTTTTAACTGCTAAACGCCCTGTTATCTAAAGTTTGAGCATTGAAGATATTGGTGAGGATATTTGTGCAATAGAAATCAAGAGTGCCAGATTGGGGGGATCTTCCTCAATTGGGTCCTCCAAAATTTTTAACTTTTAGGTCGTTAGAACTTGATGGATCAAATTTTCGAAATGGGTAGATATTGAAAATAAACTAAACTTAACGAAAACTGGGGGTGCCATAGTGAGGGTTTTCCAGCCAAATGGGCCCTCCAAAATTTAAACTTTTAAAGGTGGCGAATCATCCAGCCACTTTCAGTGGTTTGCAATAGCTAAAATTGATCTATAATTTTTGATATTTTTTGTTTTAATTTTGGGACTGCGATTGCAAAGATATTCAACAAAATACAAAAAGATATCCCCAATATATCTTTTTGTATTTCTTGAATATCTTTGCAAAAAAGTTTTTGGAAACTCTGAATTTTGTTCTTCCCCCCCAAAACCACAGTTCTCTAAACTATTAGGCCTGCTGTGGTTTCTGTGGGAAGAACAAAACTCAGAGTTACTAAAAACTTTTTTCGGGGGATATCTTTTTGTATTTGCTGAATATCGATGCAACCGCTGCCCCAAAATCAAAACAAAAAATAGCAAAAATTATAGTTCAATTTTAGCTATTGTAAACCACCGGAATTGGCTGGATGATTCATCGCCCTTAAGCTAGACTCATGAATTTTAAGGTAAGTAAATATAAAGAAAAGATAAATTTTAACAAAATTTGGGGGTACCAAAATGGGGTCCCCGCTAATGGGGCAGCCAAAATTCAAACTTTTGATCAATCATGCTAGACACATGAAATTTTTAGGGTAGGCAAATACAAAGAAAAACTTCCCCCAACAGGGCCTTCCAAAATTCAAACTTTTTAACCTTTTAAGCAAAACACATGAAATGGTGGTCCACAAATTTTCAACTTCTCTATTTGAAGCAGCTTGCTTCAAAATGCCTTTGCATTCCTGTAACATCACCTTCTTCGAAAAGGTGTTTCTCCAGTGTAGGCTTGACTGTGAGTGAACTAAGAATACAACTAAGTGGTGAACATTTAGAGGTACTCAATCTCATGCACTGCTAAAAAGTGCTGCTTTAATTAAGCAAATCGTGGAATAAATTTTTTCTGATATAGGTAGTAGTTGACTGGCTGTTCACTTTTTCAGCAAATAAAGTTAATTTAAACCAGAATAGGATTTGGTATTCTGGATTCGATTTTAGCTATTTGGAATAATTCTGGAATAGCCAACTATTCTGAAATGCCCTTCCGTTGCAACACGTGCTCGTTAGAGTGTCCCAAAAAAACAAAAGTTTTGAAAGTTTGTGCTCTGTCAGTGATTTTGGGATCACATTACTAAACAAACTTTTCAACCCAATCAAATGATGTTTTGGGGCAGCACTACCTCCCTTTTTAATAGTGCTTACCCCAAAATTTGATAATCAGTTATTTTGAAACCATTCAAGAAGAGAATCTATAAGAGAACGCATTCAAGAATTGAATCTGTCGGCTTCATACCTATAAGCACGTATGCAGTAATTGTTCAACCAGTTGCTGAATTATGCTAATTACTGTAACCCAGCTATAGAGTGTACTTCAAATCCTTAAATGTTGACTTATGACCATTTCTAAAAGCCATTACTGCATTCTGTTACTGTTAGCATGTTACTATAGACCAGGGGTTCCCAACCCGTGGCCCGCGGGCCACTTATGGCCCGTGAGGCACATTTTTGTGGCCCGCAAGCTCTTTCGGAGGAGTTGATATATTTAATGTCTTCAAAAAGTGCGCTAAAAAAATCAACTGTCAGTGGGACAAGTTGACTCGTGTTTGTACTGACAGAGCTCCAGCTATGACGGGATGCAGTGTTGGATTCTGCGCTAAGTTAGAACAGTTTGCAGGAAGAACACTGCTAAAAATCCCTGCATAATTTATCAGGAATCACTCTGTTGGAAGTCATAACAGATGAAAAACTTCATGTTCGTGGTAATGAAATGTGTAAATGATATACGAGCTGCAGCTTTGAAAAGAAGAGAATTTCGACAATTGCTGAACGGGGTGGATAAACCGTACGGGAAACTTCTTCATACAGAAGGGAGTTGACTTTTGCGGGGGAAAGTATTGGACTGATTCCTTGTCGAGGACCTCGTGTATAATTTCTTAAATGAAAAGATGCTGCCGGAAGAACAACAAAAGCTAAAAAACTGGTCGTGCCTGAATGATCTGGCTTTCCTGGCAGACATCTCAAGACAGCTGAACATGCTGAAAAAACGCATGCAAGGAAAGCAACAATTGGTAAGTCACCTCAATGACCGAGTAGATTTGTTCCGACAGAAGCTAATGTTATTTCGTCATCAATTAGGTGAGAGATGCTTCTTCTACTTCTCAGCGTTGAAAGATAGAGCGGGGAACCAGGCAGCAAACTGTATGTAGCTTTTTACATTAACAAGTTTGACATGATAAATGATGATTGAAAACTTTGAGGAAAGGTTTAAAGAACTAGACTCAGATAAACCAAAACACAAAAATGTACTATTCATCAATCCAGTCGATCCTGGCAAAAATGGATTTTGGATTTCAGGAACTGATCTATCTTCAAAATTCAGCGGCGTTCAAAGCACGCTACGAGAAGTTACTGGTAATGGCTACAGGGCAGGACTTGATGGACTTTTGGAAGGCCGTACCAGTTACAGTCTTTTTAGAGTTATGGTCATTCATTGCGAGTTTATTTCATCTCTTGCTTTCGAACGACGTATCGGTGCGAACAAGCTTTCTCTGTATTGAAATTTGTAAGGTCGAGATACCGAACTAGGCTCACACATGTACATCTAGAGGCATCGATGAAATTGGCTGTTACGGACTTGCAACCAGGATTAGAAGATTTGGTGAATAGAGTGCAGCCCCTGGGCTCGCGTTGAAGTATTTGCATGTTGCCCGCGACCGCAGACTCCTATTAAAATTGGCTCGCTGAACATAAAGTTGAAAACCACTGCTATAGACCTACAGATAACGCAGCTAAATCTGTCTTAGATGAAATGTCTGCTTAGCACAGCAAGATTAAATGTGATAGATTTGCAGTTCAACCTGGTTCAACACTAACAATGCGTAGTCAACAGTTGTTGAATTTGACATGTCATTTCATTCACTTATTTTTTAAATCCACTAAAATCAAACATAGTAAATGATTGCAGTTTTGGTCATGGGTTGGACAGGCCATACAATAGGACTGTAAGTTTGTAGTGAGATGCGTTAATTGTTGAAACAGAACTCAGAAAAATTCAAACAGGGCTCAACATATTTTGTACAAAATTAAGAAGACAAAAAAATAAAACCGTCTTTGGCAAAATTTTTGGCCAATTTTCAAATATGAGAAAGAGATTAAAAAAGCTAGTCCTAGGCCAAAGTAGGATATATTTTAGACGTAAGATAATGGGAGACGTTATTCATAGCAAATATGGCGTACCGCTAGACAGCACCACCATCATGTGAAACTTTTCCAGACAGGGCTCAAGTTTTCCTGATTGGCCCTCTCCTCTGGATACAGGCTTGCAATAGGAGCGGTCAAGGAAACAAAGCAATTGCAATCAGGTATATTGTCAGCAAATTGCATGCAAATGTGATTTTGTTAAATCAGTTTGCAGTCAAGAGTAATCAGTCGAATGCAGACCGTAGGTGCATTACAATTTTGAAACTAGCTTGTTCTGAACTTTTTTGTCTTCATTCTGTTGTATCTGGTACCTGGTTGATGGTATTTCAAAGTAGCTGTGAACACCACTTTGCAGCAAGCTTTGCCTTTAAACAGAAGCGTTCACTGCAATTAAGTGTGCACTGATCATAATGCTCAATGCTCAATTGCTCATAATATTAATATCCTGAGTACTTGAATGTTTGCAAATTTGATACTGAGGATATTAATGTACTTTGCTGGGCTTACTGGGTTATTTGTGATGAGTTTAAAATGCCCTACTGATAGTGTACGATTTCGTTTTTTTACTGTTGATTCTAGCATAACTATTGTTCTGCAAATTAGCATGTCCTACCGGTGCATAATGTACTTCTTTCAATAAATTTGGCTGCAGTTTCAGTTGAGGAGCAAAAATATGCCAAAATAGAACATTTTTGCTCTATCATAAAACCTTTCTGCTCTATCTAAAAAAATCGGGAATAATGAAATTTAACATTAGAGCTTATTTAACAATATAATTGAATTCCTAATCAAAAATCATTGAAAGTGAATGGTGGCATCACATATTTATCTCCAAAATTGACTAAAATAACCAATTATCAAATTTTGGGGTAAGCACTATTAAAAAGGGGGGTGGTGTCGCCCCTAAACGTCATCCGATTTGGTTGAAATTTTTTGGGGAAGTTTTTTTAGTGATGTGATTCCAAAATCACTGACAGAGCACAAACTTTCAAAACTTTTGTTTTTTTGGGATTTTCTAGTGCCCGTGCACCCCACTGAATTTCATACCGAAGACTGCGGACTGCATACATCTGGCTTAGAAAACAAAACTTTGCAAGCATGCAGTGGATAAAATTTATTTTTTGAAAAAAACACATTTAAGGAAATCAAGTTTTTGAAAAAAAAATTCATTTGAAATATTTTTTATTGATTTTTTTGGAAAAAAAACTTGAAAAAAATTTTTTTTCAAATTTTTTTGCTCCAGCGCATAAAAGTTCTGGCGCATAATAATCTCCATGTATAATAGTCTCGGTACCAAAATGTCGGCACCTAAACATTCGTACTTAAAAGTTATAGACCGGTGGAAACTATAGTATTAATTGTAGTTTTACTTTCACTAAGCATATTTTCTCGGTTTTTAAAATTTTGTGTTTTGCAAATTGCAATAACCGGTATTTGTTTGAAAAGCAACAATGTTTTAAGGGATGAGAAGTTGATGGGGCCTTGAGGTCTAATTTTAACTCATTTACTGCCACAAAAAACAAATCTGTAGTTTTTTTAATTTGTGAGACTAGTTTCACAATTCCTTGACTTCTACATCGACAGACATTTGCACTTCTTTTTTCCTCTATTTGTGGCAATCCTGCCAATTTTTTTGAATAATTTTTGGATCAATGACTAGGTGTAGCTCATGTGAATGCATTGATAATGTTGGAAAAACAAAATTAGTATGCTCACAAATTTTAGGCTTATAAATGTATAGATTCCAAATATTTTTTTATTCATGAACTTTTCTTAATGGATTGTAGTGGATGTCGCTGCAAATGTGCATTACGCAAATGGATATTCTTTAGTTTAGTTTTGTTTTTTCTCACGTAAAGTTTTTGGTGAAATAGGCTTATCACTATTCATTACCTATCTGCAATAGGCCTGCCACAAAGCCTAGCTCTTAAAGAACAACAAGGTAGTCTATATGACATAGGTCTAAATTATCAGTGTTGTTCGATCAGCATAGCTTATGTCTATTTTTCAAGTTTTTTTCTAAGTGCACCAAATTGAATATGTTTGCTCTTAAAGAAAAAAATTTGAAACTATAGGCCTAATTTTATTTTTGAAAAACATCTTTTTTGCCAAAGCCACAACAAAAACATGGCAAAAACACACTCTGACCATTGGGACCTACCAAATCACAAGTCGTTTTGGTATCGCTTATGCAAATTTGATGTTGTAATGTTGCCAGAGCTGAATTTTTTTCCTGTTTAGTCGAAATTATTTCCTTTAAAGCTATTTAATGTCATACAATGAAAAAACGGAACAAAAACATTTGGTATCAATTATTTTTCACATATCTAGTGTTAAAATTCAAAATTAGACCTCACTGCCCTTTTAAGAGTTTCTGAATTAATTCTTCTTTTTATTGATTGTAATTTACATCTTTATTCACCAAGTTGCCTTGGCCAGTAGACAGCGCTGGAATCTTTTGGCCTTAAAGTCAATTTATTTAAATATTAATTCAATTATAATTTATCTTTGGCTAAGTTTTTTCAAATTTCAGTGTCTTACTGTGTACTGTCTTTTTTATTAATGCTGTTCTAGTAAAGACAAAAATCATCTCACTAAACAGGTTCACGGTACTGACTGACTGCGAACCAACTGACCACCACCTAACCCTGGCCCTAATGTTGGTGGTCAGTTTTGTTCACAGTCAGTTTGCAGCAGTCAGATGACTTGGTTTGTTATTGAACTTGCAGAATCATTGTTTGTCTGAGGAAAATTTGGCATGATTTCAATTACTGATTGTTTTGATGCTTAATTTATTGATATCGTTGCTTTGCAGCGCAAAAAAATTCTTTATACTAAACTTGTAGATAATAGATGGTTAAGCAAAAAATTGGCATCATTGGTGGTCCATTACTAAATGTCATAATGTTCAACTTGTTTAGGTATATATGACATAAATTGACTAGTGTGCTTTTAGCGACCATGATATTATTTTGTCCAACATGTGGAAATTTGCTTACTGTTGAAGAGAGTATCGGCAGTTATAGATTTGCATGTCCGACTTGTCCATACATCAACAATATAACACACACAATTAGCACCAAAAAGTACCCAAAATTGAAAGCTGTAGATGATGTATTAGGCGGTAGTGCTGCCTGGGAGAATGTTGACTCAACTGAAGAAACCTGTCCTAAATGCGAACACAAACGGGCATATTTTATGCAAATTCAAACCAGATCAGCTGACGAGCCAATGACTGTGTTTTATAAATGCTGTAATGCAGCCTGTGGACATCATTGGAGAGAATGAGGATATAAATTATCTTCAAAAGATCAGTTAAAATGCTTTAACTTAAGCCCTGCTTGACGGTCTTCAGCCAGTTGAAATGCTTGGAAATTCTGTACAAATGTACATTCATAGCATTATCTGATAGCATTGGTTACTATTTATTTAGCCTTTTACTATAGTTTGCATCATGCAAAGCGCTGACCGGAACAAAGGTTTTTATAGTTTTGCAGTTGTAAAAAATAAACAAATGTTAAGCTTAAAAATGGCATTGAATTTAGTCCTGAGATTCTTTTAAAATTTTTTGTTTATTTTTGTGTAAACTGTTTTTCTAACATAGCGGGAGATCATTAAGTAGGTCTTTGTAGTGGATGGACTCTAGATTTTGCGAGACATCATAGGATATGATTTGTGTCGAAGCCAGCTGGATCTTAGCTTCAATTTCATTGATTTTGGCTTTATGCTGTTTTTAGTTTTTTTGTTTACATTGCTTGTATCCAGTATTTCATGCTATGTTTGGAATCTCATTGCGTTTGTTGTGTTGGATGTTTTTGGCGATCAGGAGCAGTGCATTTAAAGAGGTTAACCAAAATGTCAAAACTAATTTTCAACTTCGATACTCAAAGTTATTTTCGACTACGATACAAAGCACACTATTTATTGTTGTGAACTTAAAATTCCAGAAATGCCCTAGGTGTATACTGGTACCACATTACTTTTCAATTAATAGTTTTGCTCTAGGAAATGCACTCGGCCAAACAGATTTTACGCAAAGAGATAAAAAAAAAACTTGGTCAACTGACTGAAACAGAGAAAATTCAGCAATCAGAAACAATTGTGAAAAAATTATTGCAACATCCAAAATACATTGAAAGTCAAAGGATTTCTGTTTATATGCATATGAAGAATGAAGTGAAAACAAATGCTATTCTTGAAAATGCATTTAAATCTGGAAAAATGGTTTTCATACCAAAATATGTTGGTAGAAATATGGACATGGTTCAACTATATTCGCTAAAGGACTATGACCAACTTCCTGAAACACCATGGCACATTAAGCAACCACCAGATGAAGATAACAGCAGGGAAAATGCTATAGATAATGGTGGATTAGATCTGGTAATTGTTCCAGGTGTTGGATTTACTCTATGTGGTGATAGACTAGGTCATGGTAAA
Source organism: Trididemnum nubilum (assembly GCA_963965965.1). Lineage (NCBI taxonomy): Eukaryota > Metazoa > Chordata > Ascidiacea > Aplousobranchia > Didemnidae > Trididemnum > Trididemnum nubilum. The sequence goes on from OZ014490.1 coordinate 34,902,514, forward strand.
GGTTTTTATGATTCTTATATTGAAAAAATATCTGTTGTACAGAAGCCCTATTTAATTGGACTTGGATTTAATGTTCAGATTTGCGATAAAATTCCTACTACATCAGATGACAAAACTTTGGATGAAGTGTTGACATTCAATTAATATAGTACCGATTTAATTGCATGATGATTATGCATTCAGAAACAAAAGTTTCTGCTTGTTTATGATGTCTATTAGTCTAATGCTTGCTTATATGCTGACTTAAATTTGATGAGGATTGATCCATAATAATGGTGAAAAAATTGATTGTTTGTAAGTCCAAGTCCTTAACTATAAGGATGAGAATCATGAACTAAACATTGGGTACCTTAATCACATTAAGAAGCAGCAAACTTTCCTGTGTACTTATATTTTTTATTTGTACCGGAATAAAAATCTGGAGAGACCTAAAAACAGATAATGAGACTATTTTGTATTCACTATGGACTTTGATCTTTTCTTTTTTTTGTAATTTTTATGACTAAACTATTTTGTACTGCAAGGTCTCGACGCAGTTGGGAAAAAGTATAGAATTTAATGCTGGCATTTTCCAATTGGGAAGTAGTAAGGAAAAGAGAAATTTTCTGCTTTTAGTATTAAAAAAGTAAGCAAAAATATCCTGCATAGTTGAGACACAAAAGTATGTGGGCAGTGGATTGATTAAAGCAAATATATATATTTTTTTATTCTTTGCAATAAGTCAGGTCAGGTTTCAGGGATCTATGCTAAAGTGCAAAATAGCGCATCTAGCGGTAAATAAATTATGTAATGTTATGTGATCACGTGTTGAAAGCTAAAGCAGCAGCCGCTGCTCATTGCATTTAGTGTAAATAAAGAAGAATGCTGTCCATTTATTAAGAGCAAGGGAAGCTGCCTTGTTGCTCATTTATTTAATGTTAGATGAAGCTAGATGAATGCTAAAGAGGTGAAGGCTAGAGTAAGACCAATTGGCCTGTTGGTTTGACGAGTGTGCTAGCTACTGGTAGACTGGAGTTGGGTCTTTTTGGAAAGTCAACACCTAAACTAGCACGTAACAGCAAACTTTAAAGTTTTCTTTCATCACTTTCCAACTGACGTTTGATTTTAACTGCTGACTGGTGGCCTACTGGTCTGATACTGACCTAACTTGCACAAACTTAGTAGCACAGCAATTCCCAACAGTACAGCATCAAACTATCTTTGCTTTTGCTGTTTTTCTTCGAATTTTCTTCAAAATTCAAATGTCTGGAGGTTGGACAAATATTGCAAAAGTCTTAGAATTGTTTTGCTAAAATTTCAGATGTAGCATTGCTATGGCAGAGCCTAGCTTTAAAACATGCAAAATATGTTCTAAATGGCATTAATTAAGGCTATTTTTTTTCCAAAAAGTCAGAAAAATTGCCCAGCAACATGTGAGATATGATTCAAATGGCGTTAAAATGGCTATTTTTTGCTGAAAAGTTGGAAAAACTGGGGACTTCGCCCCTAGACACTGGTGCAGCCAGGGGGTTTAGGGGGACTAGTCCCCCCTTTTAAAAGTGCACAATTTCACAAAAATTATTTTAAAAAAGATAAAACTTCAAAAAAACTAATTTAAAAAAACTTAACTCGTGTGTAATTCTACCCTGAAATGCAAATAAGCAATGTTAAAATTTTTGCATTTCTTGAAATTTTTTCCAAGGTCACTAGTTTCTCTATCTTTAAAAATTTTCAGCCGTCTAGTTTGTATTGTTTAAGAAATATTCGGGTTGAAAAAACGTTTGCAGCAAAAAGGCAAAATAAATCATTGTTAATGTAACAATGGAAATGAGCAACAATCAAAAAATGAAGTTGGTAAATGTGGTTGAAAAAGTTATCTTTTACATCACATTAATATAACAATAGTGCATAAAACTTGATTTCATTAAAACAAGAATTTAGCCACGTTGCCTTTTTGCAACTCAGGGTAGAAGCAAGTCTTGCAGTGTCAGAATGCATAATCAGTGTTTACATTTATTATTTATTAAAAATGTTCGAACATTGCATAGCCTGTTTCACGCTGTCTTGGAACGATTTTGCACCAAAAAACAAAATCCATTTTGTTTTAAAAGTCATCATTTTCCAAAAAGTAGAATCAGATATCCGTGAGAATTCGGGGCGGCCGAGATCTAACGTGTATCAGTTCATGAATTAAATGTCACCGTAGTCAAATCATATTTCGACCTTACTAAATTTCGAGAATATTTTAATTGAAAACAATCGGAAAAAAAACACTATTTGCTGAAGGAAAGCAAATCTCTTCTAAGAGAATGACTTCCCATATATCTTTAGCACCAAAATTGAGTTTTATTGTACTGTATTGGGTCTGTTGTACCGATCACACTTATTTATGTGTCTACATATACTCACGTTGTTTGATTGGATATATTGTGCCTGTTTTTCATTTTTTTGTGTTAACACTGAAAAAGATATCACACATAATTGATCTAAACCACCTTATGTAGGCCTACATTTAAAGCAACAGCCCAGAGAACTCGTTTGCCAGAAAAAATGGCAGAATCAGTATAATATCGCTTAAAAAGTTTTTGGAGTTTACCAAAAGCATAACTACGATGTCAACTTGATCCTTTAATTTTATTTTCAGTTGGGGTTGGGGGATCAGCTGGTTTGACTTAGTCAATAAACTGTTCTTGAAGTAAAGTACCTTGTGAAGGCAAATCTCTTACACTCGTTCCAAAAGGGGTGTTTACAAAGCGACAATACTTTTGAAAATGTTCCAAGTCAGGAAGTACTGCCGAATTTCGTCACCAAAAATGGAAATGTGTCGTTTCATGAGGTTGAGAACACCTTCATTGACGTCAAGTTCATTTTCATCCAGAAAGGAATTGAGATGCAGAAAGGGAGCAAAGTTTTTGTTTTGCAATTTGGAATTACCATAGCTCCATGTAGTTTTGGATTTATTATTTACTAATTTATGGATTATGCAAACTTTTTGCTGTCGCTACCCACCAGGTTTATGTTTTTAATCCATCTACAAAGCAAACGATCCTTTTTGCTATTGAACATTTGCCTTTACTTGCAGACTTCACAGTAAAAGAGCCATTGCTTAAATGACACCATACATCTTATCTTGTTGTCATAGATGTGCATTAGGGTGGTCCATGTATAGAAAGAATTTACCGATAAAAAAAGTACTACAGGAACCAATGTAAATGTATTCCTTTCTGGCTAAAACCATTATGTGTAAAAAATTTCCGAGATATAGAAAAGCATTTAGAGGTTGCACATGAGCTCTAAAGCGTTTTATAAATAGTCGCATATATTAGCACCTGGCCACAGAGTATTGCTGTTTAGAGGCAGAAGTATTGTGGTGTCACCGTGCCACCCCACTCATTGTTACCTAGTAAGTACATATAGTGTATTTTTTGGTCTTACAAGAATTAAGCCATGCCTATGCTATATTTTGTTCCAATTTGCATGAGGAATTTCAGCTGGTATTCATCATGCATTACAAGCCGGTAGCATAGTTATTTCAATATCAGCGCCCCTCAACCCTTGCGTTGTTATTTAGAACTTGGATTCCTGAACTAACTATCTGGCTGTCATTATAGTGCCTGGTAAATCACCAAGGAGTTAGATTCTTCTGCTAGAAACTTTTGATCAAGGTTTATTGGAAACTTGTTGACCATCGAAGTTGTTAGTTGAATGAATGTCTTTCTTCATAGCATTTCTTTGTCCAATGCTGTAAGTAACCATTGTCCCTTTGTGTCATCAGACTCCTCTTGGTTAAAAAACCTAAGTTACTAGTTCCTCAGAGAGTTACTAAAGCTGACCGGAAATTTTTTTGCGGTGCAATTGTCCTAATTTTGTTACTATGGTAATTTAACCTTGTTCTAGAAAGTCTGCGACCATTTCTTAATACAGATATTGGAAATGACTAGGTCAGGAGACAGCAAAGGAATCTTTAATCTTAGCTCTCTCTGATCACCATGAAGTAAGTACGAAGGCCTCTGTAATTATGTGTCCCATAAAAGTGGAAAAGAACCTCCAACGATCAAATCTGTACAGTATTATGATGAGATGCAAAATATAAATGCATATTTTATTCAAGTTTTGCTTCATGCTTCGAGGATTCTTCTCTTGTGTAGTTGCTTCAAATGCGAGGGCATCCGTTGATCAGCCAGTGCTTGTTATCAAGATTCAAAAAAAGTAGTCCCCTTATTATACGGCATGGTTTGAACTTGAGGCAGGTCCAGATGATGTAACTTGCAGGTTCAGTCTCTCAGCATTTATGTATTGCATTGCAGTAGCTGCTAGACCCTATTAAAACATGTTGGAGCCAAAATGACCAACGCCAGTGAGAAAAAGATTTAATATACATAAAGCAAGTCTAGGGAAGTAAGGGCGCATCAGGTTCTCAGAAGGAGATAAGATTGCATGTTGTATTGTTAGAGATATCCTGCATGACCATTGTTGTTTCCATTTTTTTAGAAACCAGAAACCATTCTCTACTGAGATAGCCCCTGACCCTCAGAGTCTGCTGGTAGATCTTGTATTACTTTGGCTAAAGGTTTTCTAAATTTTTAACCTCTGGGAGCTTCCTCGAGATAGTTAGATAAAGGAGATGTGGGTTTAGGCTCTATGACTCAATGCTAGTAGTACCTGCACTATCTGTAAGATGGCTTCTGATGGCTACTGAATGTAGTTGATGACTCAAATTTACATTCTAGAAAACTTTCTTTTGTTACTTATAGTACAGATTTTCGACTACGACCTCTTTTGAGGAGCTGCTTCTTCTGGTGCAAAACCTCAAATTTTTCTTATTTGTTTTTGTGAACTAAGGGAATGCGGACAAGCTCTCGAACTTCATAGTTTTTCTAGTACTCTAGTTGAAGCCTCTCCAATGCTTCTACTTCTTTTTTGGGAAGCTAAGTGCCAAGTGCATCTCTCTTTAGTTTTGGTGGTTTGATATCGTTCTGGAATCCTTACAGATCCTTTAATTTTTTTGTGTTTTAAGTTGCTAAGTTTGGTACAATAAACTTCGTAAATTTGGCAAATTCTTGTTAAAAACAAACAGCCTAAAAAATAATTTTGATTTGTTTCAAACTAACTTACCGTATATACTCGCGTATAGGTCGCAACTTTTTTCTCATATTTTTCATCCAAAAACTAGGGTGCGACCTATACGTTGGTCATACCTGAGTGAAAATTTCCACCAAGTCGGAACAAAAGCGAAACTTATCGGCTATTGCGTGCATGCACTCGTGAACGCACATACCAAAACAACCAATGGCACAAGGTCATGCACCAGTAATTACTGCTTACGCAATCAAACCACGTTGTCTTCTGCACATGCAGCATTACAGTAAATACACTGGCGCATAAAAGAGGCCTATTTTTGGCATTTCTCAAACAGGGTTAGGGGTCTGAATGTACTGGTTATCTGTACAAAAAAGCTAAGAAAAGGGCCTTTCAAGTCCCGAAATTTGCAGTGCGACTTATCTGCGAGTCAAACCCAAATTCAACTTTTTTAACACAAAATTCATGGTGCGACCTATACGATGGTGCGACCTATAGGCGAGTATATACGGTAGTTCATCATCAGCAAAGTAATCTAGATTTTGCTGTTTTGAGATGACTTTACTATTGATTAACTAAATTAGTTCTAAAAATCTAGAATGAAGATTAATTTTTGAGGCTGTTTGTTCACAAAAGTTCTTAAGTGTTTTTACAAATTAAGGAATCTAAGAAGCACAATTGCTTAATTAGTTTGCTATTTTGCTGCATTGTTTCTAAAAAGACTTGAGTTTATTTTTTTGTGATTTTCACTTTTTTCATTTTATGATAGATGGAACCTAACTCCATTTTTTGAGCTAATCAGCTAAGCTGTATCTAGCAAAATAACAGAGATAATGATAAAATAAGTCTGCTTTTTTCTGTGAATTTTAGTTCAAAAGAGCCTTATGTCCATGATAGCATTAGCAGTGTGCAGAATAAGTCAAGTGAAAGAACACTTTGAAAATTATTTTTGACAAAAGCTGTGAGCTTTTTGTACAGGGTGGGGCAGAAAGGACGGACGTTTTTGAAAAGTTCACAAAATAATAAATTGTAGGTACAAGCAAATTTTATTGATATCAATGTGTTCGTATAGAAATAGCATTTGACACAATCACGTGTGGAAAACAACATCCCTCATATGGTGTCCGTTTTCGTCGATGCATTTCTGAAGGCGTTGATGGAAGTTGGCTTCGACTCTCTCCAACATTGCTCTGTCGATTGGAGCGACTTCCACGCGTATAGCGTTCTTCAACTCGTCCAGTGTACGGGGACGATGCACATATACACAAGCCTTGAGGTGCCCCCACAAAAAATAATCACACATGGACAAGTCAGGGGACCTAGGGGGCCAAGGAGTGTCAGCAAACCTGGAAATGAGGTGATCCTTGAAAAGAGGACGAAGAACGGCCATCGATGCTCTGGCTGTGTGAGCTGTCGCCCCATCCTGCTGAAACCACACATATTGGATGGTCATGTGTCTTCGTCGCAATGCAGGCTCAAAGAAGCTATTTATCATCTCAATATAGCGCTCGGAGTTTACAGTAACAGCATTTCCATGACTGTCTTCGAAAAAGTAAGGACCGATGATGGCCGTTTTTCCCATAGCACACCAGACAGTCACTTTTGGACTGTGTAGTGGTCTTTCGTGAATTTCTCTTGGGTTTTCAGTAGCCCAATAACGAAAATTTTGCTTATTGACCATGCCATTTAGATGAAAATGAGCTTCATCACTCATTAACAAAGTAAGATTGTCATTTGCCTCAAAAATTGTTTTCATCTGTCGTGCGAAGTTAAGCCGCTGTTCATGGTCTGTTGGTTTTAACTGCTGTGAAATGACCACTTTGTATGGGTGGAAATGCAGGTCTTCATGCAAAATACGCCTTACTGACCGAGCACTGATCCCAAGTTCAGTAGAATGCCTTCGAGCCGAGCGTCTTGGACTCCGAAGCAAAGCTTGCCTGACGCGTTTCACATTTTCCCGGCTTCTTACAGTTCGTGGGGCCCCAACCGGTCTTGCATTCTGTAGCGTACCTCGAGTACGAAGTGATTTTACCCAACATAAGATTGTGTTACAGGCTGGAACAGAATCATTTCGGTGAATCTTGAAATGACGCCGGAACTCATGCTGAACAGCTGTGACAGACTCGTTATTTTTTACGAAACTGTCGTAGGCAAACACGCGATGTTCTATCGTCCACAAAGTCATCATTAATCCTGAAAACTTAATTTAGGCCTACACATCTAAAAAGAAAAAACAATTGGTAATGCGCAACAGATCGATGGGTGGGTAACTAAAAGAAAAATGCTAAGCTGTAACGGATTACATGGTACCGGTCTGATGTATGTAACTACTACTTTTGCTGAGTTATAACCATTTTTAAAACGTTCATCCTTTCTGCCCCACCCTGTATTATCAAAAGACAAGAAGTATCAGCATTTTTGTTGGTTTACCTTAGCATCATTCGGGTTTTGCCCAAAAAGTTATATGCTTTAGAGCTGCTAATACAGCATCTTTTTTCTGCATGAACAACTAGAACACACTGGTGATGAGCAATGATAATGCCTATTGTTTTTAAGTGGTTTTGTAAAATATACATTATAGCCTATTCATAAAGTGAGAGCAATCTACCAGTATAAGTTATGGAGCTTGCATAGTTGGTGATTAATCGCATAAACAGTTTTTAATGTAACTAACAGTTTCCACCTTCATTTACATGCAATCAATTTAAAACATACAGTGATGTAAAATTTGTTTTTACCATTAAATTGATTGTTTACCATAATCATGTTATCTCTTACTAGTGTGAGGAAACAATTTGTTTGCTGAAAAAATAATACATCGATTTATATGTTAAATCGATTGTATGTAAACTTAGTAGGTAAGCAATTTGCTTGTCTAATTGAGTTTATTAAGTGCATCAAACTAGCGCAGTACAGTTGTTCAAAAATTACTAAGTGCATTGAAGTACTAGCAGCATAGCAAAGTTGTTTAAGCACAATGATTGCCAAGTGCTGATTGAGTCACTAAATATGCTTACTTATTAAGTGCATTAAAGTAGCATATCGCCTCCCTAGTAAATCTGTCGAAGTGCAGTGATTTCAACATCCTAGTTGAATTCTTTATGTGCTTACTTTTCAAGTATTTTTTGTTATAATTTTCAGTGATTATAAAAAGTTGTTGTACAGTCATTATGCACCCTCTTACTGATGAGCTAATGCAGTGATTGCAATGATGATGGTGCCAGAAAACGTAATTCACTCAGCAATATTTGAGTTAAGAAAGTAAGCAATTATTAAATTGCAAGTGCTTTTTTAACTAGTAACTTTTTACCAATGAGCTAAGTAACTTTTTACCAATGTAACTTTGTAACTTTTTACCAATGAGCATAATTTACCAATAATATATTACCAATGAACCTATGTAACTTTTTACCAATGAGCTAAGCCCAACTTAGAATATAATATAGTCCAGTAGTCACTTAATTTGTATTCAGTGACTTTTAAACTAATTTTCAGTGGTTTCAGATGCAACTTTCAACGAGAGCTTAACGACCAATAATGTTTCTTTTGACTAGTACAGAAAGAGATGTACCAAATGTCAAAATGTTTAAGTTGGTGATTTTTGAGTTTAAAAAATATGCGGTGATTGTGGAAAGTTCTAAACTAGCTGTAATTGGAATTTAACTTTTTGCTGATGAACTAAGCCCTAGAGCGATACATGATTAGTCACTCAGATGATTAGTCACTCAGTTTTTACTTAAGTACTTTTTGAGTAAATTTTTGGTGATTATGGTTGCAACTTTTAGCAATATCTTAATGCCAAATGATATTTCTCAACAGAAAGTGACCAATATAGTTTTTTGACTTGTAGAGAAAGGGATATACAGAAACCAAACCTGAATTTACCATTCAATTTGATAGCGCTTGAAATGTGAGACTTACTCCAACTTCCTAGTGACTAACTGACTATAATTGTTTAATTGGTTATAAAATTAGATTGGATATTCTCCATTAAAGGTAAATTTGAGAAATTTCTATTTCAGATTTCACTTTATCAGTTTCTACAAATTAAGGTTTCTGCCAGAATGAAGTTTAAGTCTCTGTATATTTCTATCTTTTCAAGAGTTGTATTAAGTGCACATCGTAATAGTAGAGTGTAGTGTAGTAACAGTGATAGTTTATTTAAGTGTAGATTAGTGTCAACAAAGTCAGGATAATGCTCTACTGTGTCACAGTACATAATATCGGTACTGTGCAAGAAGAAGTAATAGAATGTGATTTGATCTATATACTGTACATGTATATATACCAGTATACTATATCGCATTGAAATAATTCCAAACGATTATTTTTTGACGTGATAATGGCAGTTAATGAACATATTCTTTGTCACCTGGTATGATGGAGATCTGTATTTTATTGTTCTGCTGGTGTCAAAGCTAATTTCAAATGTAAAAAACTTAAAAACAGCCAAGATTTCAACAGTAAACTAACTGCTTTCATCAGGGCTAAAAGGTCTAAAATGAGTTAAAATGTAAATGGAAACAAAGCAATCAACAAATGACGTAATCAACAAACAAGTGTCACAAGAATGAGCAATAACACGGTGTAAAAAAACAGGTGAATGAACGACCAAACCGGTATCTGAAATACTATGATAACAATTTCAATAAGTGAGCAAATGGAAACAAACATGAAAACCGGGTTCTAAACTTACTAAGATCAATTTTTTAAAAACGAAATGAAGTATTATTTTTCCAATTTAAAGTACATAGATGACAGCAAAATTGATTTTCTATCATTCATTGTATTTGGAATGTTGTTAATAAAAAATGAATCAATAAATCGACATTTTCTATAATCAGTTTCAAATTCTAAAATTTGGCTATTGTTCCAGTCAATATTGTGGTGCAAGTTAGTGGTGTGTTTGCAAGGTGCTGTGGTGTTATCTTTGATATTTGCGGGTTTTGTCTGAGCGTTTCTGATATCTCTAATATGTTCTTTTTTTCTGGTTTCAAATGATTGTTTGGTTTCTTCTATATAAACTATATTACAGTCTTTGTATGGATTTTGGTAGATTGCGCCTTGCCGTTTATTGGATTAAAATTTGTCGTTTTGGGATGATAGAATCTGTCCCAATTTTGTTGCTGGTTTCATCATTGTTTTCATGCCATGTGTAATCAAACTTTGTCTAATTTTTTCTGAGAAGCCAGGAAAATTGGTAGTTATGACATATCGTTTGTTACCGTGAGGTGAGTCTGTAATTTCAGCTTTGGTTTTTTTTGGAAACAAGGAATCCGTAAAGGACACGAGTTTTTCTTCAGGGCTGTTTTTATGTATTTCAGTTCTTTCCGCTTTTCAAGTTTATGGCTTGGTGAAGTGACTGCGTAATGCATGAGTGTGTCAAACACAGCTCGTTTATGTTGCAGAAGGTGGTCGGATCTAAAATTTTGGTAACGATCTGTATGGATAGGTTTGCGGAAAATGGAAGAACTCAATTCGCCATTCTTAGAACGTTCAGTGAGAGTATCCAAAAGAGGCAATTGATAATCGTTTTCGGTTTCCATTGTAGATTTTTATGAATGGTTCCAAATTATTGATGTGGTAAAAGAAGATGTTTAAGAATTTTTTTCGATGATTACAAATGTGTCATCAACGTAGCATAGCCAAAGTCTGGGGGGGAGGGTGTTGCTAAGTTTTCATGTTTGTATTCGTTTGCTCACTTATTGAAATTGTTGTCATAGTATTTCAGATACTGGTTTGGTCCTAATTCGTTCATTCATCTGCTTTTTTACACCGTGTTATTGCTCATTCTTGTGACACATCATTACGTCATTTGTTGATTGCTTTGTTTCTATTTGCATTTTAACTCATTTTAGACCTTTTAGTCCTTATGAAAGCAGTTAGTTTACTGTTGAAATGTTGGATGTTTTAAAGTTTTTTATATTTAAAATTAGCCTTGACACCAGCAGAACAATAAAATACAGAATGGCAGTTAATGATAAATATTCTTTTGACTTTTTCAGATTGCATTTGCAATAAACAGTGTGTAAACTTAGGCTTAAGTCCAATTATGCCAAAATTTTTTAGTACGTTATTTCAGAGCAAGAAAGACCTAAGTCCAACCACTTGTCAAAAAAAAATACTATAGCACCACCTAATGGAAATCATTTCGTGAATTATCATGGCATATATACTACTTCTAATTAAAGCGCTGTAAAAGTTGGTCCGTTAAACCACACAAAAGTAATAATTGCAAACACATTGCCAAGGACAGTTTTTTGCAATTTTCTCAAAATGAAAAAAATGGACTTAAGTCTTTTTAGAATTCAAGCAGCGATTTATTGCATAGTACTGGGCTTGACAATCATTTAGGAAGTTAACACTTGTCAGCAACATGAATTATTATATATTTTAGCAGGCGTAAATGCAGACAACGGCACACTAATAAAAATACAATAATGCAAAAAAGCAGAAATTTCTCTGCTAATGTGCAACCTGTAAACTTTGATTTTTCTCCAAGATATTTTGCATATGCAGTTTTTTACCATAAATGAACAAATTTAGCTCAGTTTCCAAATGGTTTTTCAAAGTTTTCAAATGAGAACCACCCTAATGTGCATTTAGCGTGTAAGGTTTCATGGCAAATTGTGTTTGTTAAGTTTGGTTTGGAGAGATAAGTCACTTGAAAATCTTATTTTAAACAAAATATTTTTCTTCAAGAGTGTCGTTTTGTTTTTCTGTTTTGGAATGTACTTCGCAGTCCTCAAAAATTGTTTTGCTGACCCAAAAAAGACTGCAGACCCCAGTTTAGAACCACTGTTCTAGATCATGAAGAGCAGCTACTTTATTAATGTTGAAAAAACGACAATATGTGTTTGCAGCTGCAAAGATTTTGAGGTGCAATAGCTAGACTGAAAGCTCAGCTAACACTATTTTTTATATCAAACTAGCATAACCTTCAAGCAGCCAGACTAGTACAAAATTTCACGTTGCTGAGTTCAGTTCAGTTACACAACTTACAAGACAATTCAGCACGACAAATGAGACAAAGTTGGTGAAAAAGTGATGAGATGCCGTTAAAAAGCAAATTTAGCTTAGTGGCAATAAAACGCTCTAATTTAAGAATTGCTTACTGGCAAACAATATACGCACGAAAGTGATTTAGGGTGAAATTTGGCAAAGCAAGGTGTATGCAGACTTACCAAAATCTAAAGAAGGAACACTGATTGTACCCTTATCCTTTTTTTCTTCAAATTTTGTTTTGTTGTTATTTTGCTTATGCATTTATTATTTTCACATTAATTTAGTATATGCGATATTTTGTGTTCAAGTGCCAGACCAATTTGAAAAGCAATTTCAAAATTATTGATTTTTTTGTTTTGGTTTCATTGTTAAGTTAATGTAGAGCTGGGGCCCAAGCATTTCAAACCGCTTTATTTTGGCTTGTGCAAAATTTCAATCTAATTTAGAAATACTTTTTTGATCATTTCAAAAAGATTTGGTCAGTTTCATGACTGCAAGTGTTATTATATGAATTGCAAGCAAAAATATGTGCACAAGATTTTTAATTTTCTTGATCATTTTAACAGAAATGGTTTCTTGTTTTTTGTTGATTCACTAAAAATTCAAATAATAACCAAAAGTTGCATTCTACAGTAGTTGCTTTTCAAGGACGTTGATAATGTTTTTAAAGTTAAACTCTATTAGCGTAATATACAAATACAGATGCAAGTTTTGGTTTCATATTATGGGTTATTCTTTTTGCATTTTCAAAATTTTGTTTACTGGCATTAAAAAAATTTAGGAAATGCCATGTTAATTAGCTCTTAGATTAGAATTTATTTAATTGTGTAGAAATGCTGCTGGATTTTATTTTACCTTTATGTGATATTTAAACAGGTAAGCTATGATGTCATGCGTTATTTGTAGAATGTCTTTAGATAAATGTATTTTCATTGTTTTGCTGAAAGTTTTCAGATGAAACGTTTTTTAAGCTGCTTGGAACATTATTCCTGTAGAAACAGTTGATGAAATTGGTCTGTTCTGTCTTAAAGGTTATGGGTTGCACCAGTGTTCCCACAAAGCCGATTTTTTTCAGCAAATCGGTGATTTGTTGGAGCAAGGGCAAATAATTTTTGGCAATATAGTAAACATAGCTGTAGAAAATTCTACAAATTTGTGGAAATATGACATATGGGTATACTTTATTACTGGATTGGTACAAAATTGAAGGCACATAGATGTCTTTTTAGAGCTTTGGGCACAATTGCTTCAAGATAATTTGGGCTCTCGCCGACTAGCCATAAAGTTAGAGGGAACACAGGGTTGCACTGATGTTGACTAGTATTCAGTATACTTTTGAAGTCAATTCAATTATAATATCTACTGTAAATTTATGAAATTTTTTTCTAAGGTTCTTTTTCAGTTGCAGTTTCAAGAAAATTGATAGCCTGCTCTGTAGATCAGGTTATTTAGCCAAAATATGTAACAAGTTGGTGGGGCCCATCTTTGTGTCATTGTGCCTGCAAGCAACACTGCTTCTTTGGAAGAAATGTCGCAGCAGCAGTGTTTTCTCTAGGATGATTTTAGTCAGTGAATCAGTTCATTTGTTTGATCATTTCAATCAGTTTGTTCGTTTCAGCAAATCAGTGATTTGTTGGAATGAGGGCAATATCGATTGTAAAAAGTCATTTCAACCCTTTAAGATCGCAGCTCAATAATGAGGCAGACTAAACAAATAATTTGGTTTCTTTCAAAAATTTTTGTGACTGGGGCAAAACTTGTAGGTAGCTATTTTTTTATTTTTCATTATCCCTCAAATATGATATACTGACTTCTAGTATGTGAGCCGATTTTAATCAGCATTTTTATTGGGTGCACCCTGAATTATTTTTACATTTTCCACTGTTTGGCATGAAAATATAAGGTTTTTTATTTTAGTGCAAGATGACTCACCAAAACCTAACAGGCACTCGGTGTCTGTCTAACCGCAACAATACACAGCCCTTTTTTTTGGTTTTGTTTGCAAGTCTTTCATCAGGCTGAGCCACCACAGAAGGTAGACTGCTTGGCCCCGGATATAAGAGTGAAGTGTCTTTCCCAAGGACACAACAATGCATTGCCAGTTCGGGAATTGAACCAGGAATCAACAACCTTTCAATTCCTAACTTGACGCTCTACCAATCAGTGTTCCCTCCAAGTTTTCACCTTCTGCGTAAGTGCCAAAAAAGGTACAAAAGTTTCCTGAAGTCTTAGTGAAAATGTCTTAGTTAAGGCTCTGTAAAACCGCCGATCCACCAAACAGAAGATCTCAAAAAAAAAAAACAAGACTCATCACGCCGGAAAACCTGATACTCCCTGTCAGTTAAGAAGCAATCTCAAAAAAAAAAAAAACGCCAGAAAACCTCTTTGCTGAAAATGAAAGCACCAAAATTCAGAAATCAAAAACGCTGTTTTGCTCTTATGAAAGATTTGAGCAAAACTGCGGAAAAATATTTCACATTTTTTGTATTTTTTTACGCTTAGAGGGAATACTGCTGCCAACTGAGCTATTGCTGCTGCTAGCATTGTTACTTATTAGTGTTTTTCATCGCCATATTAATTTTGTAGATACTTCAATTTTTGTATGTGGTTTCACATCTTTCCACAGCCAGAACATAATAGAGCTAAAAGAGTACCGTACTTGAATCCAGTAAGTAGGTGCACAAAATATTGGACTGCTATGTAGTGAATAGTGATGTTTGTTCAATAGGCTAGTATAAGAGGTGTGACAAAAAAGAAACTGGCTGTTGATATAAAAATTTTATTACATAATATTGTGATACTTTATGAATTTTCGCCTTCAAAGTACTTCCCGTCCGAGTCAATGCACTTTTGCATGCGATCCTGCCACCCATGAAAGTACTTGGTAAAATCCTCTTCTCTGAGTCTCTTGAGCTCCTTCATCATTGAAGCATCCAGCTAAGATTATCTGCAAAAGATAAAGAATAATCTAAAACATATCTTTACCAAATTTGAGTTTTTTACAATCTAATGTTTTAGAGATATTTTTAAAAAAAATGTTATCTTCTACAAGATATCGTTTACAACTGGTGTGAAGGCATTTGAATGCAAGTCATCAGCATGAATTAGTGTTACAACAGAAATACTTATTACAAGTTAGGTAGGATATCTCAATTCCTTAAGAAATTAGATTTTATCAGGCACCATTGTAAGGGAGATCTTTAAAACTTTGAAAATGAAGTATTTCAGAAATGAATACTCGTAGAAAGCTGAAATGTAGTGAAAATATGTTTTGCCGAATTCTGGCTGAATGCTTCGCCCCGTTAGGAGAGGACTCAGTAAATGTAATACTTAGTCAAATGCCCAAGGTGCTGACATTTTTTAATTTAGGATCCTGGCATTATTATTGCACTATCAATCACATTTTGAGTGGTGATTTTGCTGATAGATTTTATCTACATAGCTGATTAAGTTCTGAGTGATAGTTCAGTAACAAAATTGCTTTCTCAAAGAAATAATGATACTGTTTCATTGCGATTATTGTTTTACAGATTGATGCATTTGCCTTTGTTGAAACCAAGTATGGAAATTGATGAAGAAATTAGTCCTGAACCTAAGAAAAAGCGATTTCATTTCAAAACCTTTTCAGAACGCTTAAAAGATATCAATGTTGATGCTATTCATCGTGTTCGTCAAATTCAACCATCCCCTGAATCAGAAGATGCTTCCAAAGTAGCAGAGTGTCTGGCAAAATGGAAGTCGTTGGATTTGACTGAAGAATTCAAGTCATTCCATCGAAGAATTTTTAAAAAATGTCAAACTTACAAAATGGTGGTGTATTACCAAGAAGATATAATTAATACATTAGAAAGATATCTAAGTCATGATGATACTCTTGCATTGGAGAGCCTCTTAGAAGTCCTTGTATCATTAAGTGCTGATCTTGGGCCTGATTTTTATCCCAGTTTCTTTGTCTTTTTTCCTCTTCTTACGAAAATGCTGAAGACAAGAGACGCCCAGAAACTAGAATGGATCTTTGTTGCTATTTCTCTTTTATTTCGTAACTTGTGGCGTTATATGATTAAAGATATGGAAAATGTACTAGACTTGTACAAAATGTTGCTGACTAGTGACCAGCCATTCCACATAGCTGCTTTTGCCGCAGAAAGTGTTTCTTTCTTACTTCGAAAATCTAAGGATCATGAGCTAGTGATTAGAAAACTGCTCAGCATTTTAAAAGATCATCCGAAAGCAGTGGATTCAATCAGTCAAGTTTTGTTTCAAATGTTTAAATCTTCACAAAATCAATTTCATTCCATCACATCTTCAGTTTTACCACTTCTGCTTCGATGTGCCAGCCAGCTAGCAAAAGAGTTTCTTTGTGATTCATCGCTCAAATGCATTGAAGCAACACTACAGCTTATGGCTCAGCACACTGAGAAGCGGCATGCTGTTCCTGTGTGGAATAGCATTGTGCTGGAAATCCAACGCAGCACCAATTCACACAAAGATATCACATATGTTATTAACTTGGTTAATTTTTTAAATGTTTGGTGTAAAACTCAACGTGGTTCAAAACTGGTTAGTGACAAAGATCTCTTGGATTCCTTTAATTACTGCATTGTGTTCATGAAAGATTTAACAGGAAAAAATAATTCAAAGCTGTTTTCGTCTTTATGTGAGTTGGCTTCAACAGTTATAATTGCTAAGAAAATGGACATGAAAGTTGAAGACAAAAAGTGTATTTTGTTATTGCTGATGACCAACATAATTGACCTTGATTGTGCTATACAGTTATGGAACTCAATCATGAAAGGTCACGATTTTTTCAATGTCTATATGAAGTTGTTTTTACAGTTTTGCTGCAATCAGATTCAGGATAAAGACCATCAACTTTCTATAGTTAAATTGCTGGTCAAATGCACATTGATGCATCAGCAGCTGCCCCAAGATAATTCTGAACTGTCAGGTTTCGAACCAATTGTTTTAGATTTTTTATTTTTGCCGTCAAAAAATGCTTCAGGTCCAGAAGAAATAGTGATTGACATCATTGATCATTCTAGGAATTGGTCAGAGGTTTGGTATTCACTTGTTGCATGTCTTGCAATCCGTCCTATTCATAAGGAACTAAAATCTACCTTGCTGAATCTAATCAATAAACTCGGACTGCGCAAGGACAAAACTAATGAAGAAGTGACAGTGCTGTCAATGGCATTTCTTGTTTGTGTTAAGCTCTTTGGTTCCACAATTTTTGATGATTTTAAGTTTGAAATCTTTATTACTTCACTCATATTAAAACCTTGCTGCAAACACCTGCTGTTCATTCTCAACATCATTACTGCGAATCGTGAGGGGAGGAGGCTATCAATTACCGATGAGCAACGTGAAAAATTAGGTTTTTTGTTTGAGAAAAATCTTTCCTCAAGTGATGCTCTTTTACGTCGGCTAACACTGAGTGTTTTACAGCATATTGACACAACCAACTCATTGGTGTATGAATGGTGTTTATTTGCTGAAGAGATCCCAGCATCTCTTCCAACAATTCGAGATAAACTTTTGAAATTAAACAAACTGTTGAGCCTGAAAGACACAGCTTCGGAACAAACGAAAGCCAATATGATTAGGTTAATTTTTTCAAATTTTTTTGTGAACTTTACACCTCTTTGGGAACCAGTACAAAACATATTGTGCTCTTTTGCAGCTGCAAATGAAAAAGATGTATTTTGGGCTATATTGTTTGAGCTACTTGAAGAGGCTCCAACGCTTAAACCAGAAGTTGTAAATGAATCTGAAAATGTCAGTCATGAAAACTTAGCATCTGACAACCAATTATTTCAATCAGTTTTGCGTGGTTACATCAAACCAAAGCATTATGCCAGTAATGACCACGTGAATTTCAGTAATTATCGACTTCTGCTGTGGAAAACTTTGCTCGCTATTCCAAATCAACATGCCATTCAAGCCCACTCAAGGCAGTTAGTCAACCTGTTCCTTCAGTGCCTTAAAAACGAATTTTTCCAAGTAGATAAACATCTGTCCAGTTTTGAAGAAATACAAAATGATAAGAATGTTTCGGTGTCTGCTGGTTTGGGTAATGTCAAGAAATCTTCTACTGTAACATTACTTTGTACAATTTTGAAAGTGTTTGGTCGTTTTTCAAGTTTGCAAACTTTTCCTCAAGCTGATTATCTTTTGCGGGTCTTCAAAGATTTCATGATGCACCCTGATAGCAATTTACAAATGTTAGCTTTTAAATGCCTGCTCGCATTCAATGATTCCACAATTGTGAAACACAAAGACGTTTTACTTTCGTTTATAGATGAAAAGAAGTTTCGTCATGCAATAGTTGACTTTAACATTGATGATTTATCAACTGAAGATCGTGTTGTTATAATGCCAATGTTGCTGCAAATACTATTCGGAAAAATGAAGTCAAAAGAAAAAATGTACAATGCTGGAAAAGCAGCGCCTTCAACTAGGCGATCTATGATAGTTCGGTTTGTGTCTAATGTCGGTAAAGAAGAAGTGACTTTGTTTGCAGAAATGCTGTGGAAGCCATACACTCAATATTTGGACTCAATTGGTGTCAATGATTGTTTTGATATAAACGATTTGGAAAATCGAAGAATTATCAAGCTCATACCTGTGAGGAAACAGCATGGTATTTTAAACTGTATCCAGGTGCTAATTGAGGAATGCAGCCAGCAACTCACTCATGATACCTTCACAACTTTAATAAAACTCTTGCTTCAAATCAATGCTGTCAATAAAGCTGTCATGGATAAAAGTTCATCTCACCAAGACCATTCCCAAAACTCGAAAGTTTACTTTGCTTTACAAAGTATAAGAAGACAGTCTCTAGAATGTCTTCACAACATGCTGAAGTCTTACCATTCTGTTTTACCAAGCTCGGCAATTGACACATTGTTTTTTATTCACGTTTGGCCTGGCTTGCCCAAACTACTTCATGAGAGCTCTGGAAAACCAAACCTGCTACTGAAACTGCTTTTCCTTTTCACTGAAAAGCTTGAGTATCTTCCCTTGTTGGCAAAATTAAATCCTACTTTTTCATCAGAAAGCTTTGATTGTTCCTCGCCACTTTCCGCACTTACAAGTCTTTTGATATCGCCTAAATGCAGCTCTGATGTGGTTTCTTATATCATTGACCTTCTTTTATGTATGTTGTATGGTGACAACCAAAACGAAAGTACTGAAGATCTGGAAAATTATTTTTCTCAAAAAGTTTCTGAAGCTGTTGCTGTGTCAGGGAAGTTATCTGTTAAACTACAACCTGAGGACACTAAATCGCGACTTCAGTTCGGTTTGGCTATGCTTATCCCACATCTGCACCGAGTGGTCACATATTATATCCAGAAAATGAAAAGAAACCGAAAAGGTTTTCTGCTTTCTGATAAACATTTACAATTTTTGACAGCTATAGGTGAAAGAGTTACCGATGTGGCTTTGCTTGATGATCTCACAGAACTTCTAATAGGCCATGTTTGTTCAGCGTCGGCTCATTTTACTGATGAAAACGATTCCTTCTCATTGAGTCTGAAAAGTCTTGCCCATGTTGTGCGAAACACCAAGCACATCGTTCAAATTTCTCGGTTGTTTGTTAAGCTTACTGAACGTGTTCATCGTTTAGCATTGGTATCCATTTTGAAAAGTGCTTGTCAAAATGATCCTGAGTTTTCTTGGACTTGTGAGATTGTGTCGGGATTGAATACTTGGGAAAAGACTTCGGTTGATCAAGTGGACTATGACGCAAAGTTGTTAGCTTTCAGAGAAGTTTCAGCTCATCTTAAAGCTGACGATTTTGACACAATCTTTGAGCGAAATTGTGAGTTGTTTTTGCCTATTTTGCACTGCTGTCTTTTCACTTTAGCTACCAGCTATGCTGATATTTCATTGCGAGACAGTGTTCATTATGTTTTGGAGTTGACCATAAAACGAGTCCATGACTTATTTAAGATTAACTTTGATTTCGCTTTTCAAACTTATCAAATTATAATTCAACAGTTGATTTTGCCCAATATTCAGACTGGATTGGATTCTCCCATTGATGACATGCGACACGACAACATCAAAATGCTATCACATGTCGTTGCTTATTTTCCAAACGAACCCAGTTTGGTTGGACTGGATGTGCTCAGAAATGAGACCAACATCGAGGATGATACGTTTGATAATCTCAGACATATTCAGATGCATAGAAGAGCTAATGCATTTCGGAAAGTGGCCACCCTGTTGAAGAAGCAACATTTTCCAGATACTTTCAAGCAAAACGATAATGCCTGTAAAAGTGATGGTAAAATGGAGCTTGAATCATCCCAAGTAGTTTCTAAGCCTGAAAAAGAGCCTAAAAAACAAAACGTTATTTCAGCAGAAACGATCAAGAAGTACATTCTGCCGATTGTAATGCAAAATTTATTAAATCACAGATTTAAGCACATACCCTATGTTCGTGAAGCATGTATTGAGGTCATTAAAGTGTGTGCTTTGATAATGCCTTGGTCGGCATATAAAAAAATGCTTGTGAAGAGCTTAACAAACATTAAGTTTCCAATCACTTCATTCCAGATCATTTGCGGTCTCCTTGAAGTTTTCCCGTATGATTTATCCGATTACAAATGGAAGGAATCAAAATCAACTTCAGCCCAAAAAACCCTGACCAACGACTTTGTTGTGGCAAAAGCTGATGAACATATTAAAGCACCAAAGCGTTCTGAGGTACTTGTGCGAAACAAGCTGAGTGCGGGTGAAGCAGACTCTATTTTGAATGACGTTATTCGAGTTATTTTGCCAAATATTTACAAAATATTGTCTGTTCGAGACGTGAAAAATCCTAAACAATCCAAGCCTGATATAACTTATCGGTCATGTGAACGCAGACTTCCGTATGCAAAACCGGTTGTGCTTTTGCTGAAAAAGCTTCCGCAGTCTGTTCTGGAAAATAGCCTCCCCACTGTTGTATTGAATATCTTTGCCTTTCTCAAGCACAGGGACTATGAGGTGCGTACGGCGGCTTCTAAAGCAACTGTTAACACTTTGCGACTACTTGGATCATTCTACTTTCCGTTGATGTTGAAGCAGTTAAAGGCCACCTTATGCAGAGGCTTTCAACGGCACGTCTTGTTGCATACGTTGAATCTCATGCTGAAGTGTTTGTCTTCGAACGCTAAGATTGGCATGTTTGATGATTCTTTATCAGTTTTGCTTGAGATTATTATTGATGGTTTGTTTGAGAGCTTGGCAGAAGACAAAGAAAAATTAAAGGAGAAGCTACCTGAAGCTTCAGGCAGCAATAAAGCGTATCTCATGTATTTGAAAGTGGCTCGATACATTCGTAAGAGTGATTTGACTACCCTAATTGAACCTATCAAATGCAAGCTGCAAGAGACGCATAGCCACAATGTTGCCAAAGTAGCTTGCAATGCTCTGAATAAAATTGCTGAAGGATTGCTTCTAAACAGCGACTTTACTTCCAAGGACTTGCTTATTTTCATTCATGGTTTGATAAGTGAAAATGCCTCCATCTTGTTCGTTGAAAAGAAATCTAAAACTGCTGGCGAAAGCTCCGTGAAGTCCGCTAAGCCTGAATCATGCTACATTTTGTTTGAAAAGCCAAAGCGTTATGGTGAAAAGACGGTGGCTAAAAGTTCCACCACCAACAGTCACATTCTTATCGAGTTTGCCCTTAACTTGTTGCTTGGTTTGCTCAAGAAAACTGAAAATATCGCTTTAAATCAAGAATTCTTGGAAATGCTGGACCCTTTGTTACCCGAGCTTACCACTTGCTTAAAATCTAAACACACTCGGACGGTATCTTGCGCGGTAGATTGCATCACCTACTTGTATCAAGCCAAGTTGCCTAGCATGACACACCACGCTAAGGCAGTTGTTGATGTTCTTTTCAAAATCGCTGGAGACAATTCAAAAGGCATGGGCAATCAAATGCTAGCTCTATCGTGCTTTAAAAGCCTGCGTATTTTGTGCCATAGTGATTATGGAAAACATATAAGCACGACCCAGTTGAAAGTTTTGCTGGCATATGCGGAAGAAGACCTGTATAACAGTGACCGTCAGATCCAGTCTTTTACGCTTATCAGGTCAATAATGAGTCGCGGTTTTCAAGGCAAAGAATTGACAAACCTTATCGCAAAAGTGCGTGATATAGCCATTCAGTCCCAAACCAAATTCATTCAAGAGCAAGCACGAATGCTCTACTTGTATTTTCTCAAAAATTATCCAATGTTTCCGAAGGTTCTAGATGAACACATTCGATTTATACTGACTCACTTGACATACGAATACGAGGATGGACGAATGTCTGCTTTGCAACTTCTTTCGACGATTGCCACCACTTTTCCAGAGAAACTTCTCAACGATAATGCAGCAGTGCTATTTGTCCCCACTGCGGCTGTGATGATAAACGATGATTCTGCAACATGTCGCGAAAGTGCTGCTGCCGTTATTCGGTTTATTTTGCCTAGATTGACAAAAGAAATTACTGACCAACTTCTATCGTTTGCTATGCAGTGGTGAGTAGTTTTGTTTTATCGATAAATTTTTGTCGTATGTTTTTAGTAGTTGATATCATATGCTTTTTCTCCCAAGCCTGCGACCATTTTTTAAAAATCAACATAGTTTTGCGATCACCCAAGCAATATTAGCTTTGTTGCTATTCCACAGAACCCAACTGGGATAGAGAACCCGGGAGAGAAAAGTGGCAATTTCTACTCCATTTGAAGAGTGGACATTCTAGAACATTAATACCATTGTAGTTGTTGTCATTTATCTGGCATTTTGGCTCAAAAAAAGAAGCGAACCATATCATATTAAGTTTCGGCAACTATACCACATTCTTTGATAATCGCCGGTGCCGCTTGGACCATATAGTGTGATTATTTGCTGAGTTGTTTTTGCGGTTTTAAATCGACCTGCCCTAGTTAACATCCCATCCAGGTGGAAGCTTCTCATTGCTCGTTTTAAATGCTGATGGTCAAGCAAGAAACTAAATACTCCCCATAGGTTGGGATTTGATGCTTAGTTTACCGTTCCAGTCACGTGATTTTATTCGCCGAATCAATTAAGTGCAGTTTGTTGTGGTTAAGGTATTTGCGCCACTTCACGTTTTATTTTGCACGTAGTTACAGGACATGCATTGGCAGCGGAGTCGATAGTTTTGACAAGCTTGCTGTCAGTTTCAGCTCCAGCATTCCAGCTTGAAATTATTTTTAGGTTTGGTGAGACGGATTCTATTTTGCAACAACGGTTAGGAGCTATGTTGATGTGCATTTTTTCCGAAGCGCAATCGGTTGCGATTGACCGTCATTTGCACAGGATTCTTCCAACATTGCACGCGAATCTTAAAGCTGCCGTTGATGATCCTGAACTCGGTATTTACTTTGAAATATTTACGATTAATTAAGATTAGAATATTAAGACCCACAAATACTACATATTTAATCATTCACGTGCTATCTGCTCTAAAGGCTACCAGCGCGGAGGCCTAGTGAAGAGCCACTAGAACCGCGACTACTTAAAACAAGAAATGCGAAAAAGTTGTCTTCGCACAGGATTCGAACCTGCAGCCGTCGGATTACAGGTCCATTGCTCTACCATTTTAGCTAGAGAAGACGTCTCCTCGCGTGCTTAATTTAGGCTATTTAAACCCAGCAACTTGTTCTCGGATGTTAATAATAATTTAATTGTGATGTTTTGACGTTTGCGGGGCCAGAGGTTTAATGTTTAAGCGTTTACGTGCTATCTGGCCTAAAGGCTACCAGCGCGGAAGCCTAGGGAAGAGCCACTAGAACGGCGACGACTTAAAACAAGCAATGCGAAAAAGTCTTCCCGCAGGATTCGAACTTGCAACCGTCGGATTACAGGTCTACTGCTCTACCACTAGAGCTAGAGAAGACGTCTCCTAGCATGCTTAATATTGGCTATTTAAAGCCAGCAACTTACTTGTTCTGTGATGTTAATAATAATTTAATTGTGATGTTTTCACGTTTGCGGGGGACTGTATTATTAACATCACATTTAAATTATTATTGACATCACAGGACAAACAAGTTGCTGAGTTTAAATGGTCTAAATTAAACATGCAGGGAAACGTCTTCTCTAGCTCAAGTGGTAGAGCAGTGGATTGGTAATCCGACGGCTGCAGGTTCGCATCCTGGGGAAGACAACTTTTTCGAAATGCTTGTTTTAAGTAATCGTCGTTCTGGTGGATCTTCCCTTGGCTTCCGCGCTCATAGCCTTTAGGCCAGATAGCCCGTGAACGATTAAACATTAAAACCTTGGGCTCGCGAATGTCAAAACATCGCAATTAGATTATTATTAAGTACTACATACTTGTAAAGTTGTTTGTTTGTGATCAGGCGTGCAACCAGAATGTTGCTAAGGGAAGGGCTTGAACCAAAAGTTAAAATACTTTTGTAAACTGGTGCAAATTTAGTGCATCACAAACTGGGGTATTTTAGGATTTCTCGGAAAAAAAAAGCTATTTTGAAGCCATTTGAAAGAACTAAATTGCTAAGATTTGGAAGCTAGTTGACAAATTAAATTGCTTTGTCCCTTCAGTCTCCCGCTAATTAAAGGTTAAGTCCAAAACACGTTTAAACGTTTGAATTTTACGTTAGGATGGGGATCGTGCGAAATGGGACCGGAAGCCCTCGTAGCCGTCCTGTTTGCGCCAATATTTGTAATGATGGTTTACGACTTTCATCAGAAAACGCAGTATGCTATACAACTCCAGAGATATATAGAAAATATGAAAATGGGACAAAATGCAAAAATAGACATTACTACCGTACTCGATGTGTGGTAAGCTGAAGGGTCTTGTGAGGTAAATTGCGCCCATCTCATCTTGGGACCTGGGCTAAAAAGAATTGTCATCGCTGTTGCTTTATCCTTCTTGGTTAACATTATGTCTGACGACACAAAAATCGCTACTAATGGCATTGTAGGTGCGAGTATGCAAAAGATTTGCCGGTGGGCTATAAATATTTTGCTAGGTTGGACGAAGTTGATTCGACTACGTGTCCGCTGTTAATTGTAATTCACTGCTCATTGCAGAGTTTATTGAGCAGCTTTCTGCTAGCTGGGTGACATGGCGATCCGCATTAGAAGCTGGGAAGTGAATTCTCAGCCAAAAGCTTGAAAATGGTTTTTGTTTTGCTGTCAGGTTGCGTGGAGGAGTAAATATAACAGTTGGTGGAAATCAAAATTTATGTCGGCCAAGTACGGTGTCGGTGACTAAACTCAATCGTGATTTTAAAATGAATGCAGTAAATATGCGCCATGAAATTATTTAAGCATGGCTGGTTTACACGACGGGTCAAATTTAGAGTTTTGTGTTTTTAATTTAATCAATTACAGATGATGTGAAGTCGACAGATCAATCGTTATTTCATTTGCTTTCCACCTTCTTGTCCATTTTGAAGAGTTGCAAGATATCTCGCACTACGAAACTCATCGATACCTTGACGCCCATGTTTGATCTGATCGAGTCATTGCTGCTCCATCCTCACGACTGGGTGCAGCTGATTGCGACTCAAATATTCGGTTGCGTTTTCGCTGACTGGAACCCGAATGAGATTTCACCCATTTCTGAAGTTCGAAGTGCTTGGTTTGTCTCAGAAAATGTGGAAGAGAAACTGATGAAGTTGAGCAAAGATTTCTGCGAGCAAATGAAGGCCAAAACTGTGATGGAAAAGCTGGCGGAGCAAGTCATTAAAAATTTGCTGTTTTTAGCCCGAGTTTTTGACAATAAATACTTTCGTGAAAATTCTCCGTCGGACGAAGAAGAAACGCTACCAATCCACAAAGGCGTTTTGCTTATTTTACGCAAAGCAAGAACTATCGTTGTCCAAGAGCAAACGTATGCGCCTAGAGAAACTGTGAAACGTGTTGCGATATTGAAGTTCTGTGCTGCTTTTTTCCTAAATATTACTAACCCTGAAAGAGTGCTCCACATGATTTTAGACCCCTTGTCTCGTGGCGTGAATGCGTCTGTGCTGTTTGGGTCATATCAACCTCCCAAAATTATGAAATTACGTCAATTGTCTCGCGAAGTTTTGGAAATCGTCAAGTCCAAAGTTGACTCTGAATCTTTTCCTCAAATATACATGAAGGTCACTCAGCTAATAGCGCGTAAGCAAAAGGCGAGAAAAGAATTTCGCGCTCAACAGTTTGTTAAGAATCCTATGAAAACTGCCAAGCGAAAACTGCAGCACCACCGTAAAAAGAAAGTGGTAAAGAAGCAAAAACTTGTTGAGAAGCGTCCATACGTAAGGAAAAGGGCCATTAAAGTTTAACAATTCCTAATGCAAAATGCTCGTTGTCTTTGACAAGAGAGCTTCTTCTGAGGCTTGGTTGTTTGAAGTTTGATTTGATTCGTTGGAATTACGACGTTTTTATAAATCGTGAATTAAAAGAATTACATGTACTAATTACTAAAGGAGCTGTGTTTTTGAGCAGGTAGGTATTAAAATCAAATCTTTCGCACGACTTGTTTTTTTATTTTTCCTATAAGTTTATATTTCTATATACTCGATCGAAAACACCCATAACATCAGGCGCGTAGCCAGAAATTCGCAATGGGGGGGGCTGTTTTGGGGGTCTGGGGGCGAAGCCCCCAGCAGCCGGAGGCTGGGGTTTTGGGGGCAAAGCCCCCAGCCGCCGGAGGCACGGGGGTGTGGGGGCGGAGCCCCCAGCGCTCGAAAATTTTGCATTTTTTTGCAAAAATAACTTAATTTTAGGGCTATTTTCATTAAAAAATAATGCTTTTAAAACGTGGCTTAGAAATTGGCAGTGCAAACAAGATTAAACTGGTGGCATAAATGGGCTATTTGGGAGGTGGCTAATGATAAAATGTTAGTTCTCTTGTTTAGATGCTGGCAAATTATAAAATCGAATAGTTCAATAAAACTCACACGGAGTAATCTATTTCGTATACAGTTTGTAGAGAAAAATAATTGGGGGGGGGGGCTAACGAAAAGAAATTTGAGAGAAATGATTGGTAACTAACAAATACTGAATAGCCCCCCCCCCCTATTCCTTAGTTTATAGTATATTTGTTGATGACACCTATGTTCAGCATTTTTACACTTACGATCAAATTTGATTGCTTATTTCTTACCATTTTTCTAAGTTTTTATTTATTTGTTGGTTTAATTTTTACAAATTAGCCCTCCCCTGAACACATGTTTCAAAAAATGTTTTAAATCACTATTTAGTCCACTCCAGTACATAAAACAATCTCAAAAGTATTAAAAATGTAGTGTTTTTCCCATTCTGCATTTTGGTCGACATGTCAAGGGGAGAGGGGCTAGGTTATAGCCCCGCGCCCCCCCCCCCGGCTACGCTACTGGCTAAAAACGTGGTATTTTCCTTATTCTGCATTTTGATCGGCAGTCTATTAGCCCCCCCCCCTAAATAAACGTGTCAAACTATGCTTTATAGCATTTTTTAGTCTAATCCAGTGCAAAAGAGAGTCTTAGAAGTGCTAAAAACGTGGTATTTTCCTTATTCTGCATTTTGGTCGGCAGGCCAATGGGGGGGGCTATAGCCCCCCCCGCCCCCCCCCTGGCTACGCTACTGCATAACATACATAATGTCCCCAACAGGCTGTTTCCCGATTAGGCTCTTCAGGAGAGGAAGGGTGGCAGTGAATCATCCTAAAACAAACTTATAGATATCACAGATGGAGTCCTCGAGGACGTCTTTGGCCTTAGCCTTGAAGCCTCAAGTTCTCGAAAATTGCCCCGTCCTCGGCTCGAGGACAGCACTATTTTTTTGAATGGTTAAAATTTCGTAGATCGGCTGAAAAAAATTTTAATGACTTTTTTTGGAGATCATTTAAAAAAAATTTTAAAGACCTTTTTTGTTTGGAGAACACTTGCGTTTGTGTCCTTGGTCCTTGGCCTCGTCTTGCATTCCTGTCGTTTGCGTCGAGAGTGTCTGTCCATGGAAGGGCTGTCCTTGGCCTCGGATTTGACTTCAGCCTTGTGTCCTCGACTCCACCTCTGATAGATTTTTTACGGATTTTAATTTTCAACTTACTCTAGGCTAGCGTTATCAAGTACTTTATCTAGGTTGCGGCAAAACACTTAAATGCCATACACATTACACAGTATAAAATTTCATTTTTCTTAAAGGCCACCTAATGTCTGCAAACCAATGCACTTAAAATGCAATAAAAAAGTATTACTAATCGAATGCTGTAAACCTGGTTGCGAAATTTTTTTTTCTACCATGGTTTTGCAGATTTATTACGTCACATCCTGTGTCCCAACCTTCAGTTTCGTACTCCGCTCTCAATTTTGACTTGATCCGCTCTATTCATAGGCAACTTGGTACGATGGTACTGGGCAAAGTTAGGCTACTCTTGTGTATAGGCCTATATTGCAAAAGCACCATCTGAGATCTGACCATGGTATTGGTAGGCCTACTACTGTACTACTAGCATATCTGAGATAGTGCAATTGGCTATAGGCACTGGTAAATGAGTAAAATCTAAAATGTAAACTGGTAAATTTGGAAAAGTAAAATGGCAAATCGAGAAAAGTGAAATGTCAAAGCGATTTTACTAATCTTAACCAAAGTTGTGAGTGGTTTCAATTTTAGTCTCAGAATAAACTAGACCTGTAGACAGATTCCATTAGACACTTACTGACTTTATCACTCATCTGCTCATACATATAGTGAATGTAATTAAAAGAAGTGTACTTGATATTAAACTGATAGATTGTTAAAACAGTTAAAAGAAAACTTGTGAAAATGTTTACTTAGGCTGCTAACCTTAGGACTTAGCAGCGATGCACAGTAGGCTACTGTACAGTAGCAGATACCATACAAGGTTTAAAGATCTGACACTGACAGATAAAAGTTAGAGACATAATGCAAGTTTTATACGATTATTTAACTGTTAGATTATACTCTGTTCTGGCAGTGTATTTGCTTAGGTCTATCTATGAAACATAAATAAGCATTATGAACTTTATTGATTTTATTTTCTATCCAATCTGTAGTTACAGTATTTTTTTTTTGTATGCTTAGAGTTAGAACAATTCTAATGTTGCCTTGCATTTTCTTTACATGTTGACTGTAAGTTTTGTGTATGCACTGTACAAAGTGTACATATCTTTGCAACACTTTGTTTTAGTTTTGCATAAAATTTTTTATCATAGAAAGTAGCAGACTGAGAAAATCTAGAAGCTGCTTTTTTAACCTTAACTTGGTGAGGTGGCAGTAGACTTAGATGACCTTTCGGTCCTTCGCTGTCTCTTCACCAAGTGACTAAATATCGCTTTGACTCTGCAAGTTTGTGTGTTGGTTTTGAAGGAATTGCATATTTCGATGCTTTGGTGATAGACCTAGAGGAAGTTGCAGTTTTTTCTTGTGATATGACGTCACTTGGTAAATAAATAAATATGATGATGATGATGATGATTATCTTATCAGTGATTGCAAATTGTTGATACATATTTTATATGCAGTGACTATTTCACAGAAATTTTTCAAGTTAATGAAAATGAGACAGAAATAAAAGATATTTATCCACGCTTCTTTCATTTGCTTTTCTATTTTTTAAGGGTTTAGATTAGGGTTTGAGTTAGGGTTTGGGTGAGGGTTAGATGTGGGGTTAGTTTTATTGTAAGGATTAGAATTTGGGTTAGAGTTAGTAAAAAACTAGATACAAATTTTTGGTGAAATAGTCTCTATCGATTCTATAATTGTTTAAAATACAAAATTGCATTTCAGGCATAAAAGATAGCTTACTAAAGCCAGCTTGAAATCTGGTTGCTAGATATGGTTGCTTAAACAAACAGTTTCTGCTGTAGTGAATAATTGTCCAGACTACCGGTATACGGCATTGATTGGTTGATACCAACTTTTAAGCCATTGTGTAACCCAGGAAGACTGATTTGATGAATGATGAATTACATTTTCAATGCACAGGGTAATGCATGCAAGGTAATCCACGATTTTCTGGCAATGCAACAAGAAGTTTTAAAAGATTTTTTGGATGAAAAAATGTAACAAGCATGACGTAGTGTCTGGGTACGTTATTCAAATAATCATTTGTAGGCAGTTTTGTGTGCAATGTTACAGTTTGTTGGTACATAAATCCAGGACTTAAGTTGTAAAATTTTACATGGGGGGACGCTTTTGCTGACTTGACTGAACCTTAGATTAGTGAAGATCAGGCGCATAGCCAGGATTTTGCAAGGGGGGGGGGGGGGGGGGGGGGTGGTTGGAAGTTTGATCCAACCGTAAAGTTTTGAATTGGATTGAGGTGATTTTTCAGTGAAAATTAGGTGATATCCACAAAAAAAAAGGTCTTTGCCCAAATTCAAAGGCTTTTTCTGGCCGAAATCAAAAATTTAACAGCTTTTTCCTGCCAAAAACAGGTGATCTCCAAAAAAAAGGTCTCCGGTTGAAGTGCTTTTTTGTCTACATCACTGTTCCCGCTGAATTTGGTGCTATATTCGACTGGACTTTGTATGTCTTTTTCCTCTCGTCAACCAGCACTCAAATTTGGATGGGGGGACGCCTAAATCTCGATGGGGGATGCTCAATCTCGATGGGGGTTGCATCCCCCATCCCCCTACAATTTAAGTACTGCATATATCTGATATGAGATACAATTTTTGGTGCTGACTGCAGCCTCACTTGCAGCGAGATTCAACCAAATTAACACTGGTCAGTTGTTGAGCAGTAACGCGTTTTTTCTTTAGTAATTGTAATTACAGTTTATTCACCAAGTTGCCTTGGCCAGGAGACAGCGAAGGGACCTTTCGGTCTTCGAGTCAAGCTGCCACCTGCCCATTTGTCTACCACACACGATGGAGGCTTCACACTGTCCCTTTAATTGCTCAACGTCAAGCAGGGAAGCTGTGAATACCAATTTTTATAGTCTTTGGTTTGACCCAACCAGGAATCGAACCCGTGTCTACCGCTTCAGTAGCAGACGCTCTATCCACTCGACCACTGATCGGTAAACGACTACTGATCGTTTAGTGGGAGGTCTGAGGTTTAAATTTGGGACCTGTCAAATTGGACACATTGTTGCCAATAACTTGCCACTGCTGCAGCATTTTCTCAAGAGGTGCTGCGTTGCCTTGCCCTTCGCAATCGCGAGATTGCTGGTATGTTATATGCATTGGCTTAATACATTGCGTATAATGAAAAATTTGATTTGATGTACCGGTAGTCAAAAATTCACCAATGGAATACTATATAACATATAAATTGGCAAAAGAATTTCTTTGTTTCGCTGATTATTTTTTGCATTCCCCTAAGCTTCTAATTTTGCTGAGTCGTGTTTTGAGTCTCATTATTGCAAGTGGGTCATTTCTACTTCTGTACTCAGTTGCTCGAGCAAGAAAATATTTTACATTAGGTATGTCTTTTTTTTTTAGCGTTTGCTGCTTATATTTTTGTGTCATTGTTTTTAGTATTTGCTGCTAATTTCTTTTAATCGTTTAGGAAAAAAATTTCTGGTTCTTCAAGGAGCATAATTCACTGCCTTAGAAAGATCACCTGCACTGCTGCGACTACTCAGACTACTACCAGAATAATGCAAACTGTGAAAGTAGAATTTTTCTGATTGGATTTTGAATGGAGGAATTTCATTAACTACAAGACAACAGCATTCAAAAAGGTATAATTTAAAGTGTGCAAGGTGTTTTATACTGATAGTAAGCAACCACTTGCAGAGATGCTTCACATTGCTCTTTGTTTGATCTAAATGCACGTTTAAGTTCCAAAGATTTTTAAATACTTTTTTTGTAATCTTTTAATTAACAATGGATCATGGGCTCAAGCTATTTAATCTAAATTGTTTTTTCTTTTTTAAAAGAGGTATTTTGAGGCAAAATTTGGTTTTAAGCAATGTTGTGGTTTATCTGGTGATAAATACTAGTCAATAGTTTTTCCAGTTAGAGTCATAGGCATAGCCAGGGAGGGTCTGGGTCCCCCCCAATTATAATGCCACCAATGATGAAAATGTGACAATAAAGCCTATTGTTTTTTCAGTTTCAGTTTCTTTAGTGTTTTTTGCATACAGTACATGCTAGGGATACAACTTTTTGATTTTTTTTTAAAACTCTTTTCCTGTAGCACCAATCGATGAACTTTTGCTTATTACTGCCCGGAATGATGTTTATTCTGTTAAGGTAACAAAAAGGGTCACGCACAAATCACTTCGAAAAATTGGCCATGTTATTGCAAGTTTTCATTTAGCAAACGACAAGGCTATGTTGTTAGTTTTCCGGCTAATGCATTAAAACACAAGCCCTAGTCAGCAAAGAAAATCCTTAAGTCTCTCTTCAAGAAAGCAGCTGAAATGAATCAGCATTTGATTAGCACATTTTAGCTCGAGAATCGGAGCTTTTATTTAGTTAATAAATGAATATAAGGCATTAAACATCAAGTTGTGGTTTTAAAACATTAAATAGAAACCAAGTTGACTGAGCTTCAAATGAAGCTTCAGTTGAAGCTGCGACCATTGCAAAAAAGAATTCAAGGTCTCGTGGACAACAAATATCTTCACTGGATAGAAAACAAAGGTCGTCATATTGAAAAGAATTTGAAACCCAGACCATGTATTTGATCGTATTTTTTACGTAGTTATGGACGATGAGCTGTGTGGCGCAACCAAATCTCCTAACATTGATTATTTCTTTATGAAGGAATTGGTAGGCAAAATTGATCAACTGAACAAAGCATTCAGCAGTGGAAAAGCTCAGATCTTTAAGAACACAAGCGGTTGGAGGGACGACATGAAATTTCTGTACCACCTTGCTCATTTCTTTTGTCACTTTATTGAGAAACAAAATAGGAAGTTGTCTTTGTGACCTTCAACAGATTTCTAACATTTACATTGCACGCTAGATTTCGAGTGCCATCCTAGCCTTCCTTGCTCTTGCTAATGCCTAAAACTTAAATCAAGTTTCGTAAAGTCTGTTTATTTATTTTTTACCCATGATATGATTATTATTTTTGCTCCAATTTTTCTGCGATGATGATTTTAATAAACTCGGGTTGGATACCCAAAAGGTCTGAAATCAGTGGTGTAGATATGGTGGGGGGGGGCGTGGCTTTTGATTAGTGCAAACCTTAAACATTTTGCTACAAAAAGTCAGCAATGCCCCTAATCTCTTTGGAAGTAGAAAGGCAAATAATTTATGAGGTGCCAAAGTATGGAATCTAGATACGGTGCAAACCCGATGAAAATTGCAGTTTCTTTGAAGTGAAGACCTTGTTATTGTTTTTTGGCTTTACTCTTCACCATAAATCTGGTAAAAATTGCGCTTTTTCTGAATTTATTATCTTTTTTGATTGGTTGTTACATCAATTTCAAAAGATTACCTGCCCCCAACCACCACAAAATCTTGCTTATGCCACTGTTTCCAATGCTTAAAAAGCAATCACCCATCATCGTTGCCTGATGAAACCAATGCAGTGAGGATTTGATAAAGGCAACGCAAGAGTTGCTGGCGTTCCGCAGAAACAAGGACGATCCCTCTTCTCGCGTAGATTTATCTTATCTTTGACCAAATTACTATATTGTCTGTTTTCTGAACATCAATACTGCTGTATATGGGACTTGTGTAGTTTTTATTCAAAACCGGAAAAGGTTTGGATGACCTCAAGAACTGTTCAAAAACTTAAAAATTAAATTACTTAAAATGATTTTGTGCGTGAGATTTTTACATCAAATCAACTTAAAATTGGATTTTATTTGGTCTTTCATAATAGTTCATCAAATTATGATGCAAGGATATGGTGTTCCAAAAAAGTTGTACCCCTAGTACACGCTTACAACAGTAATTAACAATAATATTGACGACCAGGGGCTCGGGCCCCCTCAATTCAATTTTTGCCCACCAATTTAAATGCATAGCCTTATTTACGTGACTGTGTGTATTTGCATGAATCGAAAATAAAATCAAAGAGTATAGTTTTACAGTTTACTTGTTTTTAGAAGTCTTGGACCATGGATTTCAGCCACAGAATGCACCGGCTAATTTGGAACGTTGGATCAACTGCTTTCATGACTCTGCATTATTTATATCTTTGGCAGTGCATTTGTGCATGCAGCGTTGCACCGTCAAAGTCAAACAATATCTGTAACTAAAAATTGTGCTTGTGCGCTTTGTTTACACCTTCGATTTGCAGCGTTTATGCAACCATACTGTTTGAATAGTTGGTAGTTCAGCTTGAATAAAATGCAGTGTATCAATTTTGTAAAATTTAAACGTGAACTGAAGGCAGCATCAATTAGAGTATCAAAAGTTAGGCCAATCGAGTTAGATTCGATTGGCGTTGACTTCATTCTTTTTTACTCAGCCGTTTCAAGATATTCTACTTCAAACACGACGTGGGGGTCTCCAAATTACAGTTTTTATTGGCAACCTTGACGTTTTAATGCAGTATCGTAGCAAACTGAGGTCTGTATTAACCAAGCTATATATAGGCTAAAAGGCTTCTGTTGCTTAGTGTAATTGTGGCGTTGCCTTAGAATAGTACTATGATGGCGTCGCGCATGTTATCAATCTCAGGGTTGCCAATAAAAATTATGATTAGAGAGGCCCTTATGCCGTCTTTGAAGTAGAATATCTCTGGAACGGCTGGGTCAAGAACGATGAAGTCAACGCCCATTTAATCTTAAACTCTTGGCCTAACTCTTGATACCCCATTGATTTTGCTTTCAATCTTCGTTTAAGTTGAGATTAAAATTCAAATTTGCGGTTTGCACTTATTGGAGCTGGATCAAAGTGCGTTATTATATATTATCAAAGGTGGCCAAAGCGCAGCTTTTGAGCCTTTATGATTTCATAAGTTGCGTTGCACTTTAATGTTTTTATTTTGAGATGTTGTGGAAGTTGCATTGCGGACTAAATTTGGAAGCGTAGCGCAATTAATTTTAACAGTACATTAAATGTACTGTTAAAATTAATTGCGCTACGCTTTCAAATTTTTTTCGGTTTGTAGCGCAATTTTATTCGATAAACTTCATTTTGTTTCATTTTAATCGTATTGTTGTCAAATGTCGGCCTTTTTAAATCGTAATGTTGTCGAACTTGCTTTGCCTCTCTGACAAGAGGTTGGTTGCTTGACTGTATGATCGTAAAGTCTTTCGCAACTTTTCTGTCGCTTTCTTAAACGAATGCTAATTATTAATTTCTACGTCGCGATGTTACTGAGCGATAAAATAAATTTGTCTTGACATTAGCAAATTGTTTACTCTTTTTCCGACTAAAATTGTAAAACATGCGGAATTTGCATCGTGTTGTGTAATTTTAATTGCTGAAGTTGAGTTGCGCTTTGACTTGGTACGAGAATTTCGTTCCGCAATTGCGGAATTTTAAAAGCTTTAAATTGTGCAACTTGCGCTTTGCTTCAAGTGATTTAGATAATCATAGCGCTGTGCGTTTGGTAAAATGCTACTCGTGCCACCTCCGTTTATTGTTATAACATCATAATAATTAACCATAGGCGTAGCCAGGATTTTTGATTGGGGGGGGGGAGCAAACCACAAACCACATGCAATGACGTCATCAGAAATTTTCAAAAGAGAAAAGTTTTTGTGAGACAAAGATATCATAGAATGGAAGGTCTGAAGCTGTAGTCTGTTGGCACTTAACCAGGATTTTGATAAAGGGAGAGGATGAAAACTAATCGTTAGAAATTATGCAAATGCCTAACTTAGAAAACGTGTTGAGTATGCTAGTGTACTCAAACGTACCACAGACGGGGATCTGGGGGCGGAGCCCCCAGCCGCCGGTGGCTATGGGGGTCTGGGGGCAAAGCCCCCAGCCGCTGGGCGAATTTTGTAAGTTTTTGGGAAAAAAGCTATTTTAATCCCATTGGATCACATTTCGCATGTGTTCACAGCCATTTGAAAGAACTAGATTTTTAACATTAAAAAGCCAATCGAAAAATTTTGATTGTTCAATCCTCCTTTTACGTGCAATAAAATTCCAAAACACGTTTAAAATCATGCGTTACAGTGTAAAATTTCAATTGTGGGTGATTTGGTCCATGTAGGGGCAAGTAAGGCACATTGCCTCCTGCAATATTTTAGCAGTATATAATAATCCACTCCAAGATTTTCCTTAGAGATTTTTGTTTTGTCATGAAGTTAACCAGTTACAGGATTACAAGTACGGCCAGGGAGCCCAGGACCCCTTAAATTCAATTTCAATAATTTGTTCAATGAGCATTTTCCCTAGCTATTTTATTAAAAGTATTTTGTTCGTAAAAACTGGCGAGATGAATCGTCGGTAAAATAGATAGTTATGCTTACTAAACATGTTATTCCCGGGCCGGATTTACATTGCGCGGGGCCCCTGGCACTTAGGGGATTTTTGCAACATCTTCCTGGCAAATATAAGTGAAGAACAAAAAAAGTCTTACCATCTGAGGGCGGGGCCCTGCCACTTAGCCATATGGCAAATACGGCGCTGGTTAATGGTTATTGCATTACGTTCATAAAAACTTAAGATGAGGGCCTGAGGTTGCAATTAGCTTTATTTTTTTCAGTAATTCACGTTTCTGCTTTTGCAAATGTGGCAGTAAGTTACTTCACTCGGTAATTAGTGCATACCTTTTTTGGTTGATATTTTGGATTAATTTTCAAAAAAATTTAGGTCAGAAAATATAATTTAAAATTTTGTGGGAGACCTGCGTTTGCGAACAAAAAGTGCTCGACGCACGCTCATTTTTTTATCATTATTATTAAGTCGATTGTTTGTTTGCTCTCTTGCATTGTTTTTGATGATTACTGCTTAATAAACTACGATTTCATTACACACTGGCGCAAAGTAAAGCAAAATTGTATAGTTTTATCAAGAATCGAACCCTTACGTTTCACTAAAACCCAAGCGGCCACCGATGAGGAAGCGCCAATCGTTTCCATTTCCACTCTGCATTTCAGCAACTTGATAACGAAGTTTTCAAGTAGAATTTTTCTCTGAAAATTATTTTGGCAAGTATTTTTTTACGCAGTTTATGACGGAATCGTCGAAATGGTTTACGCTGTCATCATCTGACATAAAAGAATTAAATTGCGTTATTGGGTTTATCATTGCAGAGATCTACAGTTTTAGCATAGACCAAACCAGGAATGTGGATTGGAAGGATTCAAACGTCTAATCGAATGATAATTTTTACCTTATAATTACAAAGAGAAATTACTTGGGGTCCTGGGGCAAGGGTAGAACACCCAGCACTCAAGGAGTTTTGAAGAGTTGCAACGCAATACAATTGCATGGCAGTCAATCAAGGTGAACTAAAAACGTTACAAATATTTTGCATATACTGATTTAACAAACAATGCACTGCAGTTGTTTTCAACATTCGGTGTACACAGTTGAAGAGGAAGCGGTTCATTTTAACCGCTTTCACACCCATGATTGTGAAACTTAAAAAATAACACCATGGCAAAAACTAAAAAGGTTACCAACACCAAGTGCTTTGCCCTATTTGCAGTTCTACATGAGTGTACATTTTCAGTAAAGCTATCATAATTCACTCAGAGCGTAACATCTTGCAGTATCTATGCACAGAGCGAAGATACTATAGTAGAGCGTTTGTGTAGGTTTAGCTTTTATTTCGTTTAAAGATTTTTTGTAATCGCAACTTTCTAGCAACACACGACGGTTATTAAATAGATAAGATTCTTACTAAATAAAAGCATATCAACCAATCACATTTTATTATCATAAATTGAAGAGAACTACAAGAACTTGAAAAACATTTCATACATGCGCAACAAAGCTACGGTAACTACCGTAGATCTTATTTAAAAATATTTGAATAAAATCTAGATGTATCGCTATTTTACAGGGGCCCAATCAAGTAAAAACCATTGCTGCTTGGTTGATCCTCAAATTCGGCAATCTTTTATCAACCTATGCAGTATGCACCACCACAAACATGTTGGAGACTTGCTGAACAAAACATCAAACACTATTACAGTTGCTATAAACCATAAATTGCACGGTATAAATTAAGTTTTTACTCTCGTGCTTCAATTATAGTTGTCAAATTTCAGATTTGTATAATGGGTTACCAAAAGCTCGAGCTGTAACTGTTTCGTATTTAGAAGAGTAAACTTTGTTTTTTCGACATAATATTCATTAACAAAATCAAAACCAGCTCACTCGCATTCTTTTTCAAACGTCTTAGTACTTAAACCTACTTTTGTTACTAGCAATTTTACACTAGCACTAAGCTAATGCATTTCGGGAATAATTACGGAGCGAATTTTCGTACCTAAATGCTTTTGTACCAGACTAACTGGCCGGACAAACAATTTTGTTGAAAGAGGTACAACTTGAAATCGGTTATATTGAACAATGGAGAACTACTAGACGAAAAAAGAGGAGCCCCAAACCTTGTTCGACTATTCCTTTTGTCCACAAAAATAAATTTAACCTGTTCAACTCCGTACCATTGGCAACCCTGCGTTTCGAAATTTCATTACATCATAAACGGATGACTCACAAAAAAAATTACGGAATAATGAACACAATGTTTACAGGAATAAGAATCCAACATCGCGTTGCCTATTGCGCAAAAATTTTTTTAAGTCATCCATTGTTAATGTAACGAAATTTCAGAACGAAGGATTGTCAATGGTACGTAGTTAAATGCATTAAATCTTTTTGCAGATAAAGGGAATAGTGGAAAAAGTTAGCAGCACCTCTTCATTACCTCAAGTAGTTTTCATTTCTTCAATAAAACCGATCTCGATCAGTATCTCTTTAAAAGAATTGCAGTAAAAGCTAATTAATTGTCAGAGGCAAAAGCGTTAATTAAGCTCGAAAAGCACAAATTGGCGTTCATACGGTTTGGCGGTCAAATCATAGACTCTTTATTTAGTAGACTACAAACAGACGCACGGAGAAAAAGAGAAGAGGATTCAAGGAAAAAAGGTTGCTCTTGTTGCGAAGGTTTTTTGTGGTCACGCGTATTCGACTGATTTGATTCGACATGTTCGACGAACAAGAGAAATGTGAAGAAAAAAAAACTAAATTGTCAGTTTTCAGTCTACTAATATAAAGTGTATAGTCAGGACGTATCACAGACGAATTTGTTATCCGGAAAAGTACTCATTAAAATAACAAAATGCAGGCTGTCAAGCGGCCATTTAAAACACAACAAAAAAAGACGGCGTTTTCGAAAAAAAAAGAACTTTGTAACAAATAAGAATAAAACATGAGTAACAAGTTAAGATATTCTAATCAAAACAAGAATCAATTTGGAGTATTGTTGTTAAAAAACATCTGCATACACAAAAGTTGCTAACAATTTTGATAGCACAACTCAATCTATATGATCTAAGAACAGCAAGTACTCGTACATACAGAAAATCTTCAAAACAAATAGATATCATAGCGGAAAATGTCAGTTCTTGGTGGCACAAAAATCAGTTTTCAAACACTGTTTTTAACACGCGAAACAGTTCATCCATCGACTAGTTTGTTTTTACGGCAATTTGTTTTCCAGCTTTCTGATGCTGCTGCATAGCTGAATTAGCTTTTTTAAAGGTAGCAGTTGCAGTAGATACCACTTTTTTTGGCACTTCAAAAGCCGCCATGTCTTAACTTGCGATAGCTTATTCATAAGTTTCCGCATGCCTGTTCCAACATTTTTTGTGATACAAGCAGATTCTATTGAGGTTTCACGTGTTTTTGCTGTATGTGCTGTTCTTTTTTGTCCAGGAAACATATCCTGGAGAGAAATAAAGTACAAACCTTATCCATACATAACATGCACTAGAGTATAAAGAGCAAGTTGTACTTTTGAGAAAATCTACGTACTTTACGTCTGGTCTTATGGTCCGAAAAATCGATAATTAGACTAAAAATTAGTTTATAACCAATCTAATTCCGTAAAAAATACAAACGAAACAAATGACTAAGAAAATAAACAGAAAAAAATAAACAAAAAAATGAGCGCAATGAAATGGGAAAGCCAAATCCATAAAATGTGTTCCAAATTTGCCAGTGGGTGCTGGGCACTATATCATCTACAAAAATATGTTGATTGCAATACTTTAATAATGGTATAATATAGCATAATTCATTCTTATTTAAGCTACTGCATAAGCAGCTGGGAAAGTGCTTCCAAAACAACCTTAAATCCATTAGATATACCTCAAAAACGAGCAGTAAGAATCATAACACATAGCAAAGCTCACACCAAACCCTTATTTCATAAGTTACAGATACTAAAACTGCATGATTTGTACACACTTGAAATAGCTAAATTAATGTACAGACTTTACAACAATTCATTGAACATTTGCAATTTAAACAGAGATACAAACAAATTACTGGACGATACCCACTCATACCATACAAAAAGAAAACAAAGTAAAACTTATTTCATACCTCGGGTTAAAACAACACAATCACAAAATTCATTAACATATATAGGGCCCAAAGTATGGAACCAAATACCACTAAACGTCAAAAACATGAAACACTTTAAATTAAAAAATGAACAGGAAAGGATGATGATATCTGTTTATACCATGTGATTCTTGGAATGATTAGATCGTTAAGATAAATCAGAGTAGAAAAAAAAGAACTTTCAAATAATATCAAAACTTTGAACAAATTGGCACACGGGGGGTGCTTTTTTCCAATACACCATGACAAAAATTATTTGTAAAAGTGAAATTGAATGTCGTAAAATATAAGGTCAAAAAATTAAATTTTTGCTGTAAATACTCAAATTTGATAGTGATATGTTTGTGCTGTAAATAGACTTGCTTATTTCGTTTTGTTGTTGGGTTGCAAATGCTATCTTTACTGCATTATTGATTTTGTGACAGCTGACTTTGACGACTACAATAGTCTTTTTGCTGTTTAATAATAAATTGAATTGAATTGAAAAGCGCTTGACAGTCTGCAAAATGAAAAATATAATAAGAATGTTTCGAACGATAATACACAACTCATCGCAAATTTCAACAAAAAGTCTTAAAGATCGCATGCAAGTTCAGGAAAATTTGGTGTCATCTTAGTTTAGGGAGGAATATTTCTCGTAGAGTCTTCTTGTTCTTCTGATGACTGTTATCCACATAGGGTTATTTCTACTGTAGTTCTGCTGTTGCACATTTTTTAGAAATCCACAATTTATTCATTGTATGACATAAGTACATTTCAAGATTTTTTGTGAAGATAAAAACGCTGCATGTACACTTGCTACTCTTTCACAAATGCACTGTCAACGATATAAATAAAGCAGAGTCACAAAAGCAGTTGATCCAATGTTGGGAATTAGTCGGTGCATTCTGTTGCTGAAATCCATGGTCCAAAACTTCTAAAAACAAGCAAACTGTGAAACTACGTATATACACTCTTTGATTTTGCATTTTCAATTAATGCAAATACATGCAGTGATTCAAATAGACTAATTAAGTATTAATGACTAAAAAACGAACAAATTCGTAGTCTAACTAAGATGATTATTGACTAAAATTTATCACCAGATAAACCACAACATTACTCAACAAATTTTGCAACAAAATACCTCTCTTTAAAAAAAGAAAAAACAATTTAGATTAACTGGCTTAAGTGCATGACCCATAAGTAATCAAAAGATTACAAAAAATTATTACAGAAACCTTGAAACTCAAATGTGCATTTAGATTGGACACAGAGCAATGTGAAGCATCTTTGCAAATAATTGTTTACAACACTTGCAAAGACTGGCATACCACTGCAATGCTTCTAGTCTCAACCATATTGCTACACCCTCTACATTTTAAATTATACCTTTCTGAATGCTGTTGTCTTGTAGTTAATGAAATTCCACCATTCAAAATCCAATCAGAGAAATTCCACTTTCATAGTTAGCATTATTCTGGTAGTAGTCTGAGTAGTCGCAGCAGTGCAGGTGATCTTTCTAAGGCAGTGAATTATGCTCCTTGAAGAACCAGAAATTTTTTTCCTAAACGATTAAAAGAAATTAGCAGCAAATACTAAAAACAATGACACAAAAATATAAGCAGCAAACGCTAAAAAAAAAAGACATACCTAATGTAAAATATTTTCTTGCTCGAGCAACTGAGTACAGAAGTAGAAATGACCCACTTGCAATAATGAGACTCAAAACACGACTCAGCAAAATTAGAAGCTTAGGGGAATGCAAAAAATAATCAGCGAAACAAAGAAATTCTTTTGCCAATTTATATGTTATATAGTATTCCATTGGTGAATTTTTGACTACCGGTACATCAAATCAAATTTTTCATTATACTCAATGTATTAAGCCAATGCATATAACATACCAGCAATCTCGCGATTGTGAAGGGCAAGGCAACGCAGCACCTCTTGAGAAAATGCTGCAGCAGTGGCAAGTTATTGGCAACAATGTGTCCAATTTGACAGGTCCCAAATTTAAACCTCAGACCTCCCACTAAACGATCAGTAGTCGTTTACCGATCAGTGGTCGAGTGGATAGAGCGTCTGCTACTGAAGCGGTAGACACGGGTTCGATTCCTGGTTGGGTCAAACCAAAGACTATAAAAATTGGTATTCACAGCTTCCCTGCTTGACGTTGAGCAATTAAAGGGACAGTGTGAAGCCTCCATCGTGTGTGGTAGACAAATGGGCAGGTGGCAGCTTGACTCGAAGACCGAAAGGTCCCTTCGCTGTCTCCTGGCCAAGGCAACTTGGTGAATAAACTGTAATTACAATTACTAAAGAAAAAACGCGTTACTGCTCAACAACTGACCAGTGTTAATTTGGTTGAATCTCGCTGCAAGTGAGGCTGCAGTCAGCACCAAAAATTGTATCTCATATCAGATATATGCAGTACTTAAATTGTAGGGGGATGGGGGATGCAACCCCCATCGAGATTGAGCATCCCCCATCGAGATTTAGGCGTCCCCCCATCCAAATTTGAGTGCTGGTTGACGAGAGGAAAAAGACATACAAAGTCCAGTCGAATATAGCACCAAATTCAGCGGGAACAGTGATGTAGACAAAAAAGCACTTCAACCGGAGACCTTTTTTTTGGAGATCACCTGTTTTTGGCAGGAAAAAGCTGTTAAATTTTTGATTTCGGCCAGAAAAAGCCTTTGAATTTGGGCAAAGACCTTTTTTTTTGTGGATATCACCTAATTTTCACTGAAAAATCACCTCAATCCAATTCAAAACTTTACGGTTGGATCAAACTTCCAACCACCCCCCCCCCCCCCCCCCCCTTGCAAAATCCTGGCTATGCGCCTGATCTTCACTAATCTAAGGTTCAGTCAAGTCAGCAAAAGCGTCCCCCCATGTAAAATTTTACAACTTAAGTCCTGGATTTATGTACCAACAAACTGTAACATTGCACACAAAACTGCCTACAAATGATTATTTGAATAACGTACCCAGACACTACGTCATGCTTGTTACATTTTTTCATCCAAAA
The DNA here is from genome assembly GCA_963965965.1 of Trididemnum nubilum. Taxonomy (NCBI): domain Eukaryota; kingdom Metazoa; phylum Chordata; class Ascidiacea; order Aplousobranchia; family Didemnidae; genus Trididemnum; species Trididemnum nubilum. Next base: position 34,946,011 of record OZ014490.1, read on the forward strand.
AATCTTTTAAAACTTCTTGTTGCATTGCCAGAAAATCGTGGATTACCTTGCATGCATTACCCTGTGCATTGAAAATGTAATTCATCATTCATCAAATCAGTCTTCCTGGGTTACACAATGGCTTAAAAGTTGGTATCAACCAATCAATGCCGTATACCGGTAGTCTGGACAATTATTCACTACAGCAGAAACTGTTTGTTTAAGCAACCATATCTAGCAACCAGATTTCAAGCTGGCTTTAGTAAGCTATCTTTTATGCCTGAAATGCAATTTTGTATTTTAAACAATTATAGAATCGATAGAGACTATTTCACCAAAAATTTGTATCTAGTTTTTTACTAACTCTAACCCAAATTCTAATCCTTACAATAAAACTAACCCCACATCTAACCCTCACCCAAACCCTAACTCAAACCCTAATCTAAACCCTTAAAAAATAGAAAAGCAAATGAAAGAAGCGTGGATAAATATCTTTTATTTCTGTCTCATTTTCATTAACTTGAAAAATTTCTGTGAAATAGTCACTGCATATAAAATATGTATCAACAATTTGCAATCACTGATAAGATAATCATCATCATCATCATCATATTTATTTATTTACCAAGTGACGTCATATCACAAGAAAAAACTGCAACTTCCTCTAGGTCTATCACCAAAGCATCGAAATATGCAATTCCTTCAAAACCAACACACAAACTTGCAGAGTCAAAGCGATATTTAGTCACTTGGTGAAGAGACAGCGAAGGACCGAAAGGTCATCTAAGTCTACTGCCACCTCACCAAGTTAAGGTTAAAAAAGCAGCTTCTAGATTTTCTCAGTCTGCTACTTTCTATGATAAAAAATTTTATGCAAAACTAAAACAAAGTGTTGCAAAGATATGTACACTTTGTACAGTGCATACACAAAACTTACAGTCAACATGTAAAGAAAATGCAAGGCAACATTAGAATTGTTCTAACTCTAAGCATACAAAAAAAAATACTGTAACTACAGATTGGATAGAAAATAAAATCAATAAAGTTCATAATGCTTATTTATGTTTCATAGATAGACCTAAGCAAATACACTGCCAGAACAGAGTATAATCTAACAGTTAAATAATCGTATAAAACTTGCATTATGTCTCTAACTTTTATCTGTCAGTGTCAGATCTTTAAACCTTGTATGGTATCTGCTACTGTACAGTAGCCTACTGTGCATCGCTGCTAAGTCCTAAGGTTAGCAGCCTAAGTAAACATTTTCACAAGTTTTCATTTAAACTGTTTTAACAATCTATCAGTTTAATATCAAGTACACTTCTTTTAATTACATTCACTATATGTATGAGCAGATGAGTGATAAAGTCAGTAAGTGTCTAATGGAATCTGTCTACAGGTCTAGTTTATTCTGAGACTAAAATTGAAACCACTCACAACTTTGGTTAAGATTAGTAAAATCGCTTTGACATTTCACTTTTCTCGATTTGCCATTTTACTTTTCCAAATTTACCAGTTTACATTTTAGATTTTACTCATTTACCAGTGCCTATAGCCAATTGCACTATCTCAGATATGCTAGTAGTACAGTAGTAGGCCTACCAATACCATGGTCAGATCTCAGATGGTGCTTTTGCAATATAGGCCTATACACAAGAGTAGCCTAACTTTGCCCAGTACCATCGTACCAAGTTGCCTATGAATAGAGCGGATCAAGTCAAAATTGAGAGCGGAGTACGAAACTGAAGGTTGGGACACAGGATGTGACGTAATAAATCTGCAAAACCATGGTAGAAAAAAAAATTTCGCAACCTGGTTCAGATGCACGTTCTCAGTTTCAAGCTTTCGCGTTTTTAAAAATTGACGTGACGTCATTAGACCCTGGAGTTTGGTGCATTCGAATTTACTTTGAGCTAATTACGCCTTTTTTTTGCACATCACTTTTTGACTAGCAAGCTGTTATCACGTGCCTTTTCAAAATCGCCTATCCTCTGCAAAGATAAATAAGTCGAAGGCACCAAACTCCTGGGTCTAATGACGTCATGTCACTTTTTAAAAACGCGAAAGCTTGAAACTGAGAACGTGCATCTAAACCAGGTTTTCAGCATTCGATTAGTAATACTTTTTTATTGCATTTTAAGTGCATTGGTTTGCAGACATTAGGTGGCCTTTAAGAATTTATCTTACCAAACTGCGATAATCAGTAGTAGTAGTTTATTATTAGTAACAAAGGTTTAACACACAAGTCAGAGGTCGCACTTGAAACACAAGGAGCACCGAATAACCGTAAGGTTTCCTGATCGAGATGCTCCTTGTTAATATGCACAATACGTTATCACTAGGGCAAGTTTTAGGCCTATGCAGAACGAGTTTAACACTGATTTTGCAGCTAGTAGCTACTCACTAGTTACCACACGCAAGGGAAAACGTTCACCACTCCAACGTCCTAGCGTGCTCGCCGTTGCAACGTCTGTGTCAAAAGGACGCGTCCCATTGCGGTCGACCGGCTCGGTTGAACAACCTAATGAGTTACTCTCCGGTTGAGTTAATAATTGATCCGATTTATCTTTGACTTGTGGCTACATTGGAGCTGACGCTACATCATTCCCTTCTCTTTACGCTAGCGACGGCACTCCATCGTCTCCAACCAGCTCAAGGTAGAGCATCCACCACTCCAACGTCCTGTCTACCCAGAGAATAGCTGGATAGGTTGATCAACCGAGCCGGTCGACCGTATTGGGACACGTCCTTTTGAAACGTACGTTACACCACCTTTAGTTTAAAGAAAACACTTTTTCTGAAGGATTTATTTCAATAATTAAACGATAGAGAGGAGCATTTTTACCTCTCCCCGTGTAAAGTGTGGTTAAAATGGTATTCAATTCGCGTTTTTCACTGTGCACCAAAATGTTGGAAAAAGCTTCTTACCAGATTTGATATTTCGACATCTTCCCGTTTTCAAGATATTGCTGTTCAAAATTAACAATTTTTCTCTTCAGTGTTGCCATTTTGTAAGTATTGTAACTGGAGGACACATTTTGAAGTTCTTGGTCTTGAAGCCTACAGCCCTACAAGTCCTCGACAATGTCGTGTTCTTGACTCGAGGACAGCATTATTTTTTGATTGAAAACGAAAATAACCCAAACTTCTTGCTTGTCAATTTGCTTCCTTTCCTTGCAAAATATAATGTGATAGCCAAATCATAGTTAACCATATTTTACCTAGAAGCTTGAATCGAAGAATGAGATGGCAGAAGGCAGTGTAGAATCGTTCTTATTTCTGTAATGCTTCCAGTTGCTAATGCTAAAGCATGACCGTGCCTATCTGAGTGTGGATTCAGAAAAAAGTAGAGTGCGCATGATAATGAAATGCAGTGGTGTAAAAAGTACTATGAAAAGGTAATCAAACATAAGTTTCGTTACTTGAACAAAAAACTATAAAGTAGGAATTGTTGACCAAAAAAAGTATTCGAGTAAAAGTAAAAAAGTACAAGTAGGCTACAAGCAGTGGCGTCGCTGGGGGGGGGGGGGGGGGGAGGGGCGCACCGGGTGTCACCACTTTGGAGTGACACCATATGAAATGAAACCAAATCTCCACTGATTTGTACAGTCATTTGCAAAAGTATCGAACCACTTGCAATTTATACGTAAACACCAATTTGTGAACACACTAAAGTCATTTGATGATACCGCACCAAACTTTTCTGAATTAAACAGAAACATAAAAAGAACATCACAAAGTATACAAATTTCAGTTTTTTGTGTGAACTCCTTGCACTTTTTCTACAACTTCGAGTCGACGAGGCATACTAGCAATGAATGACATGCAATATTCTCTTGAGATCTTTTTCACCCATATTTCTTAAATGGTTTCGGTTAATGCTTTACCGCTTGAAGGCTGCTTCTCTGCGACCAATTCTTTCATTTTAGACCACAAATTCTCAATTGGGTTCAAATTTGGGCTATTGCCTGGCCAATCCAAGGTCACCACATTGTTCTCCCCAAGAATTTTTTTTACAATCTTAGAACGGTGACATGGAGCACCATCCTGCATAAAAATCGAGGTGTTGTGGACTGACATATGCAATAAGAGCTTAGTTTTGAGTAAATCCACGTATTTGGACCCATTCATGGTGGTTCCAGGAGTCAAAAAATACAACCCAGCGGTTCCGTTTTTACTCATGGCACCCCATATCATCTGGCTAGGGGGGTGTTTCATGGTTGCAGAGGTGTATTTTTCGTCGAATCGTTTTCCTGCCGGTCTGCGAACATGCTAATGTCTGACAACAAATTGCTGGAAAGTCGATTTATCGCTGAACAAAACTTTTCCCCAGTCATCGGCAGTCCAATAAAGGTGCTTTGTGGCAAACGCTAGCCTCTTCTTCTTCATTATGCGTGTCAACTTAGGTTTTTTTGCAGGCTTACAGGATTTTAATATAAATTTTTTGCTGAGCCGTCGAGAAACTGTAGGTACTTACACTAAGATCAGTTCCTTTTCTGAGTAAATTTGCACGCGCTTTCTTGCAGGAACTTGTCCGAGAACGAGCCACGATCCTCTTCTTGGCAATGTCATCTCGTGCAGTTGTTTTCCGTGGCCTACCACTTTTTTTTCGATTGCCAAAAATCCCTTCTGTGGCAAATTTTTTGATTGCCCGTTAAACAGATGACCGGTTGATGCCAAGTTGCTTAGAAATTTGGCGTTGAGACAATCTATTTTTGTGAAGTACAACAATCTGACCACGTTCTACATCTGTGTGGTACCGATTTTTCACCATTTTTAGATGGATAAAATTATATAAAAATAACCAAAATGCAACAAATTACGGGGAAGTTCTGCTTTAATCTAAATTAAAACACTTGTGAGACTATAATTCTGCAATAAATAAAACAAAAATGTATTGCCAGCCGATAAAATTAGCAAAAATCTGAAAAAATGCCATTTTTGCGTTTTTGCACATGTGGTTCGATACTTTTGCAAATGACTGTAGTGAAGATCTTTTTTCCGTTCTCATTTGAACTAAAACCCAACCAATTTGGCGGCGAAGACCTTTTTTGTTTTGTTTTGGAATTCGCATATTTCTGAGCCGAAAACCCACTTCTTGACAGCAATGACCTTTTGTTTGTTTTTGGTCTTCACCTATTTTTAGACCGAAATGGGATGACACCACGAAATTCTGCCCCGGGTGCCACCATCCCTAGCAACGCCACTGGCTACAAGCATTGTAAGAGTTTCCGAATTTGCCTCTAGTCCGGAAGTATGATTCTATTAAATAATGCAGACTTGAACTTCAACATCCAGTCGTTGTATTCCAGTTATAATTACAAAACTAAGCATTGACCGTTGATTAGATAGTTAATTTGGAAGTTACAGTACTTTGGAAATTACTTAGGAAGTTACACTTGGAAGACACTCTTGGAACGCTTGGAAGTTAAGTTCCTTATCGCGTTTTCTGCACGATAAACGGCAATAAGAAACAGTTTAAATTACTATCGACTCAAATAAGCTAAGGTTAAAACATTAAAGCTCAGTAGAATACAGTATTCAGCTTCTGGACAATTCTGTCCGGGCTATTATAGCTCTAAAGTAGTCGATCTGTTTATCACACTCTCGGCCTTCAGCTACTAAAATAATCCCTCGAGTAGAGATCCGGCACAAAATTTTATCAATCGACGGAGTTACAAAACATTTGGAATTTTGTAGAAGGGGTAGTAAGTGATTTACGCCCCGCGATGATTTTATCCAACTTCGATGAAAAGTAGATCTAGCGTTAAGAACTGGTGTTTACGAACTCAAAGGAGATACTGAAGACGTATTCTGTATCGCGAGCAACATGCGATACTCCGCTATATAGACACAGGGCTGGGCGTTTAAAAAACACACCGTAAAGCGCAAGCGCAAATTACGCAACCAAAATTTTTTTAGTGTAAAGCGCAAGCGCAAATTCCGCAACCAAATATTTTTAAGCTCGAAGTGCAAGCGCAAATTCCGCGACCAAAATTTTTTAAGGTTAAAGCGCAAGCGCAAATTCCGCAACCAAAATTTTTTAAGCTTAAAGCGCAAGTGCAAGTTCCGCAACCAAAATTTTTATGCTTAAAGCGCAAATACGAATTTCGCAACCAAAATCTTAGAAGTTTAAAGCGCAATTGCAAACTCCGTAACGAAAATTCTAAACGTTTTAAAGGGCAAACACAAATTCCGCAACCAAAAATTGAAAATAGTACAGCGCAATTAACTACGATTTGATTGCTTGAGAAGCGCACACAAATTTCGGTATTTAATAAAGTTTTTGAGTGCAAATTTTTGCATAATCGAAGTTTCAAAAGCGCGCTGCAGGCGATGGTGTTAAGTATAAAAATATGAAAGTACAAACATTGCACCATCTTCAGCTAAGCTGCCCTGGAATAAACCAACTACATTGCGTTTAGTTTTTATAACTAAAGGCACATATCTAAGACCGAAGAAAGAATTATTTTTATTGCTGAAAAAAAGCAATTAAACTCTAAAACAAAAATAATAATAAAAATAAACAGCAATAAAAATAAATAAACACCAAAACAAAAAAAGCTCCACTCACTCACATTCAGAAATAATGCGTTATTCATGAAGAAAAATTGACTTTTTTAAACACTTTTCATTCTTATGCAGCAAAACAAACTTTTCAAAATTTTCTTTCGTCATAGACGATCGTTTCGATTGCAAAATATCAGAACCAATAGCAAATAATCTCTCGACGGTGGCCGAACTAGGAATAGCAGTGTTGAATCTTTTGAATTTTTGCAATCACGCATCTCTCTTGTAGGCAGGAAAGCAATCTTTGGTGATTTTGTCGTTTGCTCCTCCGACCCTTTCATCTAATCTTTTTCTTATTGTAGAGGCCAAGTTTTCGGCTACTAATTACAGTACAAAAAACAAAGAATATTTCGTACTTATTAAGTGAGGTAGCTTAAACTAAATACAGGGTTCAAAATTAACGCCTGCCCGTTTGCCCGAGGCAAGCTGAAATCGCTTCGAGCAAGTTAGTTTTCAGCTTAACTTCCCCGACAGCAAGTTAACAAAATACAGCGTATTAGACAACTTCAAACAAGATTAGTTAAAGACGCAATTTACTCGGTTTTGTTGCAATAAAGTAAAATTTGTACGTAGAGAAAGCTGTTTCTTGCTTTATTTTAGTATGCACTTTGTACCTATCACAATTAATGCATTGTCTAATAGTACGCACATTATTTATCGCAATTAACACGTCTTAATCGCACGCAGATTTTTCGATTTTTGACGCGTTTTGCAACTGTTTGGCACAAAATGTCCGTTTTTTTTTCTAGAAAAGTTTTCCGGCGCTTGCCACGCTAACAGCTGTTTCAGATATTAGAAGTATTACCCTACGCTGCATGAAGATAACGTCAAGAATTTTGCAATTTTTTTGTTATGATTATTTTGAAAATCTTTGAGCTTTCTAGCTGGTGTAGTTTCCAAAATATTCGCTAATAAAAATACGTTTGCAACAAACCACAACGGTAATTAATAATTATGATCGTAAAATATTAAATGAAATATTTACAATCAAAAAATCAATTTTTGCTGATGTATGATTGGAAAAGTTACTGTTTGCATCACATTATCTTAACGATCGCTCACAAAAACTTGATTCTCGAAACTACGCGTATTTTGCAAATTCAGTGCTTTTTTCCAAGCTAACCTCAAAACTTAGAGTACTTTTTTTTTCGGGCAAGTTGAAATTTTCTTGGGCAAATAGACATTTGATAACATTTGCCCGACGGCCAAGTTGTCAAAAAAGTTAATTTCGATCCCTGATATGATTTTAATACATTACTCTTTGTCTTTCAGCCGTATACAGCTTATAGCAGGCCTGCCCAACCTTTTTACAGAAACGGGCCACAATTGCGGGAGAAAAGTTATTGCGGGCCTCATGCATTTTTACCAAGAGTTTTTACCAAGAAATTCAGGTCTTTTTTAGCCGCATTGATGGCTAAGACCAACGTAAGACCTTTTTATTTGCCAGAAAATGGTAAGCCTTTCCATGAGGAAATCAAGCGCGCAAAAAGACCTCGCGGGCCACACAAAATAGCGTCGCGGGCCAAATGTGGCCCGCGGGCTACGGGTTGGGCAGCCTTGGAATATAGCTTATCTAAAGCACACGTACTACCACTAGGGATGGGCATTTCAGAATACTTGGCTATTTCAGAATTATTCCGAATAGCTAGAACCGAATCCTAATCTGGCTTAAATTAACTTCATTTGCTGAAAAAGTGAACAACCAGTCAACCACCACCGATATTCAGAAAAACTTTGTTAAACAACTGGTTAATTAAAGCAGCGCTTTATTGCAGTGCATGACATTGAGTGCTTTTAAATGTTCACCACTTAGTTGCATTCTGAATTCGCTCACAGTTAAGTCTGCACTGGAGAAGCACCTTTCGGAAGAAGCTGATGGTGCAGAAATGCAAAGGTTGCTTCAAATAGGAAAAATGAAAATTTGTGGACCACCATTTCATGTATCCATTGTAAAAGGTTAAAAAGTTTGAGTTTTGGAGAGCCCCGTTTGGAAAAACGTTTTTTTATATTTGCCCACCCTGAAAACTTCATGAGTCCAGCGTGAGTGGTTAAAAAGTTTGAATTTTGGAGGGTCCGTTTGGGGCAAACCCCCATTGTGGCACCACCAATTTTTGTTACGCTTAGTTTATTTTTGATTTTTACCCATTTAAAAAATCTAATTCATCTAGCTCTAACGGTTTAAAATTTCGAAATTTTGGAGAACCCGGTTGAGGGGGATCTCCCAACTCAGAGTTGTAAACGGGCCAATTAGTTCAGGCCCGAACCCGGCCCGAACCCGAAAATATAAGCCCGAACCCGAAAGCTATTTTGAAGCCCAAATCATACCCGAAAAAGCCCGAAAGTTAGGTTAGGTCTGAAAAATCTACCAATTTTGCAGGGTTATTTTTGTTGTGTTTCGGACAGTACATATACGCAATATCAGTTACAAAGATCACTAACAGCAAGTAACATACACTAGTATTTTAATTGAATGAATTACAGCGAGGCACTCAGTCCAATGCGGACAGTAATACACACTGTGACGTCATAGCTCATAATTATTAATCAACATCCTTCTGTTTTTTAAAGGTTCAAACTCATAACGAAAGTAAAAGGAACACCAACGAAATTCACAAACATGAACAGTGTAATTCTACACAGCACATGCTTTGCCATTAATTAATACATAACAAAGTTTTCAAATCGTGCCGGCATTTTATGCTCTCTGCTGGGTCTATTTGACAATGAGGGGATTTCGGGCCTTGGACTGGGGTTCACTTGTTCTGATGCAGTGGGATGGGTAAGGGCTTCAGCAGTGCTCAGTCTTAATGATGGAAACCAGGGTGCCGGGTTGTGATTATCAGGCTCCTTATAATCTCTTGGTTTCCGTATGTGGACTCGATTGCGCCTAAAAGTCGTGCCTTGCGGGTTAGTGACTATATATGTTCGTGAGCGCAACTTCTTAGTCACTATGCCTTGTTCCCATCCCTCTTTGTGCGGGCTTTGAAAAAACACCATATCTCCGGGTTGTAGCTCCGGTAAAGGTTTGGCATGCTGATCATAGTGTTTCCTAATTGTATTTTTGCGTTGCTGCCTTTTGGTTGTGTTCAGCACACCGTGTGGTTTTGTCCGAGCAGGAATGATGGATCGGACATGACGACCAAAAACTAATTCGGCAGGACTACAGTTTACGTCCTGACGTGGGGTGTTTCTCATCTCCAACAGTGCTAAGTACTGGTCTGTATTCTCTGATGCCGTTTTCCTTAGCATGTAATTAGCACTTTTGACGGCAGCTTCGGCTCTGCCGTTTTCTCGTTGATAGCCAGGAGATGAGGTAACATGTTTGATACACCAACTTTTGCAAAAGCTTTGAAAACAATCCGATGTAAATTGCGGACCACAATCAGACACCACCATTTTGGGGATGCCGAAACGAGCAAAATTTTTCTTTAACGCATAAACAATGTTTTGGGCTGTAGTGGAATACATAACATCGATTTCGATAAAATTAGAGTAATAGTCGACACAAATCAAGTACATTTTACCATTGCATTCACATAAATCTACCCCACATTTCTCCCAGGGGTAATGACCATCATTATGCTGAATAAGTGGCTCGCGTTGGTTACTGGGCTTATGCTCTTGACAAATATAACAATTATTTTCCATTTGTTTGAGATCTTTGTTTAGGCCCAACCAAAAAACAGTGGCTCGCGCTCTGCGTATCATACTCTCAGCACCTAAATGAGCCGCATGGAGTTGGTGCAAAATAGTGTTTCGTTGGGATTGAGGAATAACTACTCGTTCCCCTTTTAGTACAATGCCTGCTTCACAGCTTAGTGTATCTCGTAGAGCAAAATAAGGTTTAAGATTTTCCGGCAACTGATTTTTGTGGTCAGGCCACCCGTTCTGAATGACATGCAGTAAGCTTTGCAATTCAGTGTCAGTTGAAGTGGCTTCTTTGATTTGCTTCAGTCTTTCATCGGCAATCATTTCGAACGTATCGAGCTGCATAACTCGTGTGTGCTCAAAAGGAGAATTCAGGTCTGGGACTGCTCTGCTCAAGGTGTCTGCTAATACCAATTCAGCTCCGGGAACATATTGGAACTCGATATCGTAGCGGTTTAAGCGCATGATCAGCGCTTGAAGTCTTTTAGGAGCTTGACTTAATGGTTTTCTTAAAATCATGTCCATTGGTTTGTGGTCGTTGCAAATGACTACCTTTCTTCCGTACGTATACTGATCAAATCTTTCCAATCCATATACCATTGACAGAGTTTCTTTCTCAATCTGCGCCCAGTTCTGCTCAGCAGGGGTAAGCGCTCTGGACGCATATTCTATAGGCTTTCCATCTTGTAGCAACACAGCTCCAAGGCCACTCTTACTACTGTCCACCTGAAGCATCAAGGGCTTTGTCTCGTCGAAATAAACTAGAAGAGGAGGGGTAGAAATCTTTCTCTTAATGGTCAAAACAGCATTGTCACAGTCTTTCGACCAAACCCACGGCACATTTTTGCGGGTGAGGTTTCTCAATGGCTCCAAGTCAGTTGCTAAATTGGGCATAAATTTTGAGAGATATTGTACCATACCACACAATCTTTTTACTCCGGAAACGTCGTTTGGTATTGGCATCTTTGTGATTGCGGTTACTTTTTGGGGGTCTGCCTCAATGCCCTTATTAGTAACTAAGTGGCCCATAAATGAGATGCTTGTTTTCCTGAGAGCAGCCTTTTCCTCATTCAGTCGGATTCCTTGTTCTCGACAACGCTCTTGTAGGTTTGTTAAGTTCTTTTCATGATTCTGCATAGCTTCTTTCTCTGTTTCTCCACAGCCGATTACTATAACATCATCTGCTACAGCAAACACGCCTTTCAGTCCAGCGAGAGCCGCAACGAGCTTTTTTTGAAATATCTCGCTGCTCACTTTTAACCCAAAAGGCAGGCGGTTCCATTTGTATCGCCCAAATGGCGTAATCATGGTAGTCAAGTTACTGGAAGCCTCATCAAGCGCGACATGCCAGTATGCTTCTTTCACATCCAGTTTTGAAAAAATTTTCGCATGGCTCAGGTCGGGCAAAATGTCATCCAGAACGGGCAATTTGTAGTGTTCTCGTTTAAGTGCAGTATTGAGGGGCTGCGGGTCAATGCATACACGAATATCACCATTTGGTTTTTTTACTATTGCCATTTGGCTAACCCAGTCAGTGGGCTCATGAACTGGTGAGATGACTTTACCGTGCACTAATTCATCTAGTTTAGCTTTGACTGTTTGGCGAAGGGCAATAGGTATATTTCTACTTGGCAACACTTTAGGTCTAATATAAGGATCAACATGCAAAGAAACAACACCTAAATTGCCCAGATCATCATTTGTGGCAATTTTCGCAATAAACGATTCGGCATTTACACTTATTAAATTCATCATTTGCACTGTTTCTAGGCCTGACAAACAATTAAGCGAATCATTTACTACCACAAATTTTACCGAGTGGGTCGTAGAGTTTTTAGGATTCGTGACGTTGAGGATGGTTTCGCCTTCAGGTTTTAGTTTAGTTTTGTTCCACATTGTTAGCATTTTTTGCGTTGGGTTAATTTGTTCAGGCTTCACGAAACGTTTATTAATAGTGTTAATGTCCGCGCCTGTGTCCAGCTGGAATCGCACGTTAGTGTTATTTATGCGGAGCAGAGCTGTTAACTGAGATTTGCCTACAGCATGTAGTGTATAGTTTGGGTCATAGATGGTCGGCGTTGGGAAAGATGCATTCGCTTCTAGGCCTACGTCGTTCTCGAGGTCAGTTTAATCATAGTCTTCATCATGCACTTGATGGATTTGTCGGCGGCACGTCGCTTTGAAATGATTTCGTCCATGACAACGGTCACATTCTTTGCCGTAAGCTGGACAAAAATTTCTACCGTATTTGTGAGTCTTGCCACAGAAATGACAATTTATGTTCGGAACACTCACTGGTTGAAGCGGTTTGGTGTTGGGCCGGTTGGTTGAACGTTTGATTGTCTGTATAGCGCTACTAGGCCTAAAACTCGTCTCATTGCAATTGCTGGCAGTGGCCTGCATTTCTTGTGTTTGTTTTATGGAGCTTTCATAAATTCGGCAAAGGTCTATAGCTTTGTCTAAGGTGAGTTTGGTTTCTCGGAGCAACATTTCTTGCAGCTTACCAGGGGCGGTGAAAACAATCTTGTCTCGGATCATTCGATTTGGGTCTTGATACTCGCACGATTCAGCTCGATTACGCAGTTGTGTTAGATACGCATCAAAAGGTTCACTCCAGGACAGCTTCCAAAACCGATGTGACTCCATAACAACATTTTTTCTAGGATTGCAATATTCGCTTAATTTCGTAAGAAGCACATTGGGGGAGTTTTTGTCCTCATCATCAGCATAAGTGAAGTGATGCTCTAATTCGATCACTGTAGGCCCAGCGCAATGCAAAATTATCGCTTTCTGGATTTTGTTGTCTTTGGCCGTTGCCCCGCTAGCCAGTAAGTATATCTCTATTTGTTGCCGCCACCGCTTGAAAGTCTCCGACAAATTGGTTGCGGATATATCTAGCATTGGCGGTGGTCGTAAAGATACATCTGCCATGATGCTTATTGGTACAGGTACCGTAGGCTATTGCACGCGATTAAACTCACCAAAATTATCAAGGAAGCTTCTTTCTTCCAGCTTTTCAACTAGATACGTTTCTGGCATGAATACAGGTTCAAAGTATTACCGCTGCCACCATGTTGTGTTTCGGACAGTACATATACGCAATATCAGTTACAAAGATCACTAACAGCAAGTAACATACACTAGTATTTTAATTGAATGAATTACAGCGAGGCACTCAGTCCAATGCGGACAGTAATACACACTGTGACGTCATAGCTCATAATTATTAATCAACAATTTTAATTATATTTTTGTACACTTAAGACAAAAAGTACGTTTCAGGCTCGAAATAAGCCCGAAAATTTTGTCAACTTTAGGCCCGAACCCGACCCGAAAAGCCCGGCTCGACTTACAACTCTGTCCCAACTGGCACCCTTGATTTCTGTCACACACAAGTCCTCCTTGATATATTCAATCGCTCAAACTTCAAAAACAGCACGTTTAGCGGTTTAAAAGCTGATAGCGCGGAAAAAAAACAAGAAAAAAAAGTAGATAACGCAGAAGAAAATAAAACAAGAAAAAAAAATCTTTCTATCAGCAATCAGCTTGTATCAACTATCTCGTGATCATGCTTTAAATCTGTAAAATCAAAATTTATTTATTTTTTGACAGGGACATGCAGATCAACATTTAAAAATTATTTTGTGATTGCACATCTTAGCAAAAAATTCACAATTAAAACGCAACAAATATTAGATTTACCGATTCGCAAACGCAAATTGCGCAAGCGCTGAAAAAAAAGGCATAGAGCGCAACGCAAATTGCGCATAAGCGGAAAAAAAAGGCATAGTGCGCAACGCAAATTGCGCAACTGCGCAACTTGCGCAATTTGCGCAACTTGCGCAACTTGCGAACTATTTTGCGCAACGCCCACCTCTGTATAGACACATGCGATACTCCGCTATATATAGTTAAACATGCATATTATCATGCGCACTCTACTATGCGATTCACGTTACAAGTATTTCTGCAAGTATTTAAGCAAAATGAACAAATTATTTAATCGACAAACTGTAGAGTATGACAACGAATCGACTAGCTTGACTACACTGCTCCATAATGCTTGGTCTTCTAACCCCTGGCCCTCACTCTCAAAAAGTAGTGAATTGTTAGTTGATCCAAGTTTTTGTTAGCTCAAATCAGAAAGGACAACAGCAAAACTTGGAGATTTGAAAACGATATAACGCAGAATTTTCTCGGTATCGTTTCGTAATACGTAACTTGAATTATTTGAACAGTTGCCGGTAGAAACCTCAACCTTTCGGACAAATTTGCGGTTCAAATTTAAAACTACTGTAGGCTACTTTATACTTTTTTGAATCAAAATGCTACAGTACTCAAGTAGCGTTGGTTTACGCAAAAGAGAGCAAGTGAAAGTAGAAAGTAACCATAAAGATAATTACTTTAGAAGTGCTCGTTACCGACAAATTCTACTAGAGTATACTACTTGTCAGTTACCAGGGATACCCTATTATACACAGTACGTTAGTCATAGGTGGAGTCCTCGAGGACACATTTTGAAGTCCTTGGCCTTCAAGCTTACATCATCATATTTATTTAGTTACCACGTGACGTCATATCACAAGAAAAAAACTGCAACTTCCTCTAGGTCTATCACCAAAGTTTCGAAACATGCAATTCTTTTAAAACCAACACACAAACTTGCAGTCAAAGCGATATTCAGTCACTTGGTGAGGAGACAGCAAAGGGCCGAAAGGTCATCTAAGTCTACTGCCACCTCACAAAGTTAAGGTTAAAAAAGTAACTTTTAGATTTTCTCAGTCTGCTACTTTCTATAATAAAAAACTTTATGCAAAATTAAAACAAAGTGTCGCAAAGATATGTACAGTTGTACACTTTGCACAGTTTATACACAAAACTCACGGTCAACATGTAAAGAAAATGCCAGACAAGATTAATTACAAGTTTTCGAAAATGTTCTGTCTTTGGCTCGAGGCATAGGCGTAGCCAGGGGGGGGGCCCAGGGGGCCCGGCCCCCCCCCCAATCAAAATACCACTAACGACAAAAAATTATGACAACATAGCCTAGCAATGTTTAGTTGCCGTTTTTTTTTCAGCAATTACGCACATAACAGTAATTAACAATAATATTAACGACAACAAAGGAGTTCCGGGGCCCCCAAACAACAACCAGGGGGCCCCGGGGCCCCTAACCGACAACCAGAGGGCCTCGGAGTCTCTAACTGACGGCCAGTGGGGCCGGGGCCCCTAACTCACGACCAAGAAGCCCGAGGGCCCCTAACTAACAACCAGGAGGTTCTGGGGCTCTTAACCGACAACCAGGGGACCCCGGAGCCCTAACCGACAACCAAGGGGCCCCAGGGCCCCCTAACTGACAACCAGGAGACCCCGGGCCCCTAATTAACGACCAGGGGACTCCGGGGCCCCTAACCAACAGCCAGGGGGCCCTGAAGTCCCTAACTGGCGACCATGGAGCCCCGGGGCCCCTAACTAACAACTTGGGGACCCTGGGGCCCTAACCGACAACCAGAGGGCCCCGGGGCCCCTAACCAACTACCAGGGGGCCCCACGGCCCCCCTAACTGACGACCAGGGGGCTCCAGGGCCCCTAACTCACGACCAGAGAGCCCCAGGGCCCCAAATTAACGACCAGGGGGCCTGGGGCTTCTAACCAACAACCAAGGGGCCCCGGGGCCTCTAACTGGCAACCAGGGAGCCCTAGGTCCCTTGAATGCCGACCAAGGTTCCCGAGCCACGGGCCCCTTACTTCAAATTTTTAACAATTTATATGCAAAACCTAGCTATGAAAAATTTAAGAGTTTTGACTTTAAAGTTGCCACCCCAGGCCCTCGTTTAACGTTATTATAAACTTAATGTTGTAACACAGGCGGTAATGCAAATCTCCCAATTGAAATACTACCAATAATAAATATAATGAGAGCATAGCCAGTATGTTGTCCCTGTCCGGAATTGCGGTGATTTTAATTTAGGATTTAAGCGTACAAAAGTAAGCAATAATAATAAGGACCACATGTCCACGTCATAATAATGTCATGCAATTCTTGGACGTTTTAAGATACTGTCAAGTGACTGGACTCGAGTCCTCCTCGTTTTGGAAAAACCGTTAATTTCATTTTGCTTCAAATGTTTTTTTTATGAAAGACCTTTTTAGGGAGCGATCTTGTCTGAAAATCATTGGCGCAGCCAGGGGGTGGCCGAGGGGACCGGGGCCCCCTTAATCAAACTGCCACCAATGACAAAAAGTTGCCAAAAAAGCCTTGTTTCTTCATTTTCAGTTTCTTTTAGCAGCTTTGCGTACATCAGTACAGGCGTACAACAGTAATTAACAATAAATAATATTGAAGACCAGGGGCCCCGGCGCACTCCCTTAATTCAATTTTTTCTTACCAATCTAAACGTATAACCCGGGTGAAATCAAGAGTTTTTGTCCTAAAAGTTGGTACCTCAGGCACTCATCTAAACTTTTTATGAACTTAATACAATAACCAGCGCCGTATTTGCCATATGGCACAGTGCCAGCGCCCTGCCCTAAGATAGGACTTTTTTGGTCTTCATTTGTATTTGGCAAGAAGATATTGCAAAAATCTAAGTTGCTAAGTGCCTGGGGCCCCGCGCAATGTAAATCCGGCCCGGAAATAACATGTTTGCTAAGCGTAACCAACGAACCATCTATTGTACCATTTTCAATAACGATTCACCTCAATCTTGCCAGTTTTTACGCTCAAAATTCTTTTTAAAAAAATTTCTAGAGAAAATGCTCATTGATTAAACTACTGAATTTCAATTAAAGGGGCCTGGGCCCCCTGGCCGTACATGTACTCCTATAACTGGTAAACTTCATGACTAAGCAAAAATCTCTAAGAAAAATCTTCGAGAGCATTATTATTTACTGCTAAAGTATTGCAGAAGGCAATGTGCCTTACTTCCCCCCATAGACCAAATCACTTACTATTAAAATTTTACAACATAATGCAAGATTCTGAAAATGTTTTGGGATTTAATTGCAAAAGGAGAATAGAACAACTATATTTTTTCGATTGGCTTTGAAATGTTAAAAACCAAGTTCTTTGAAATGCCTCTGAACTCGTGCGAAATGTGATCCAATGGGATTTATATAGCTTTTTTTTCCAAAAACTTCCAAAAATCGCCCAGCGGCTGGGGGCTTTTCCTCCAGACCCCCATAGCCACCGGCGGCTGGGGGCTCCGCCCCCAGACCTCCGTCTGTGATACGTTTCAGTACACTAGCTTACTCAAACACGTCTCCTAGTTAGACATTTACACTTTTTACCTATTAGTTTTCGCCCTCTCCCTTTATCAAAATCCTGGTTCCGTGCCATCAGGCTACGGCTTCAGATCTTCGATTCTACGATATCTTTGCCCCAGAAAAAGTTCCTTTTTTGAAAATTTTTGATGACGTCATTGCATGTGATTTGTAATTTGGGCCCCCCCCAATCAAAAATCCTGGCTACGCCTATGGCTCGAGGACAGCACTTTTTTAGTTTTTTGAAAATGGGCCATGGCCATGACCTTCATTTCACTTTACCTCGGAAAACGGCAAAATCCAAGCGGAAAATTTGCGAAGACCTTTTTTGTTTATTTTATGTTTTGAAGACATGCAATTCCTTTCAAATTTATTTTATGTTTTGGAGACATGCAAGTCCTTTGTCTTGGCTGCAAGTACTCCTATCCTTGGCCTCAAAAGGGTCTGTCCTCGAGAAGTCGGTCCTTGGCCCGGACTTTTTTTACGTCTTTGGCCTCGAAGGTTGTATCCTCGACTCCACCTCTGATGTTAGTTCATCCGCGTTGCAAAAAAAAAAAATCTTGAGAACGCCGACTTGTTTTGAAAATATGCGAGTGAGTATTGTTCTTAATCTCTAAAAGCATTTAAATCTAGACTGAAAAATTTATTGCTAGCAAGTTACCACAGTTGAATTGGAATGACTATAAAATTTGTGTTCTGTCTGTCCATAAAATTTGTCGTGTTAATATTTAACTACTTGCTTTTTATCTTACAAGATGTTTATGTATGTGAATCATTTTAATTGACTTAAACTGTGTGTGTTATTGTGCCTTGCAATTACACCACTTTCTAATGTAAATAGAACTTTTTTTTTTGCTTTTTTGCTTGTTTGTAAATAAAAATTGCATTTTTTTTGGTGTCCTAATTTTTCTGGTGTTATACATCCTTGTTCTGGTGTAAATATATGTATGAAACCTCAATCTGGTTCAGCAAAAGTTGTAAATATTTGTTTGGCAAAGATTTTCCAAATTCTATCTTGAAACTTCGTAAGTTGATTAATGAGGGTAGAAGTAGACTTGAAGACCACTTTGGTCACTTCGCTTCTTCCCTATTGCCAGTAGATATTATCGTTAACATGCTTTGCTTGCGATTTAATTGTGATTTTAAACTTCGCTGGCTTTGAAATATTGCGAAGAATTTGTTTTGAAATAAGAAAAAAACTCTAAGAAAGGTCTGGGAGAAAAGCCACATCTGCTGAACGATTTTTGTGTTAAAAATTGCCGCTAGGTAACCAAAATAATAAACTACCGGTACTGTATCAGAAAAAAACGCTGCATGAAGAATTATTAAACAAGCGTGTCTGGAATTTAATGTAACTATTAATTGTTAGAATGCTTGAAAAGATACGCGCTACAATTAATCAGTTTTTAACACGACGTCATGAAGATACGAAAGCGAAGCTCCCGGGAAAAATTTGCCATCA
This sequence comes from Trididemnum nubilum, assembly GCA_963965965.1. Classification (NCBI taxonomy): domain Eukaryota; kingdom Metazoa; phylum Chordata; class Ascidiacea; order Aplousobranchia; family Didemnidae; genus Trididemnum; species Trididemnum nubilum. The sequence continues at coordinate 34,964,933 of OZ014490.1, forward strand.
AAAAACAAAAAAGGTTTATCTTTTCGCTCCGCCCAGTTGGTCAGACGGTTACGCGTACGTATCTGGAGCTGGAGGTCTTTGGTTCAGACAAAGAGTTGCCAACGTCTCGCCACCGCTACAACATTTATTCGAAAGGAGTTGTGTTGCATCTAAGCACAATCAAGTCAAGCTTATTGTTTGTCAAATACACCCAGAAAAAAAAAAACAAAAAACAAACACAATTATCAATTTTAAAAGTTGATCCTAATATTGAGTCTTGGCTAGGGAACACCGAAAAGCTGGAAAATTTTGATGCGGAGATGGGCCCCGCAAACTCGTTACTTGCTTTGGCGTATTACAGCGAGTAAAATAAAAACTTTGTTTTATTTTTCATTTCTGCAAATTGTGAGCCTTTTGAAAAGGGGTCCGGGGCAAATCGCGAATGCCATCAATGCTCTTCTACCTAAAACAGCTTTGTGGGAATGTTCATGTTACTTTTTCCCGTTAAATACCTTACGTTAAATTTCACAAAGTGTCTCTTGGCGGCCGAAAGGTACTCGCTCTTTCATTGATAGGCAATAAGCATTAGATGCGAGACATCACGTGCACCAAAACGTGTAGAAAAAATTGGTTTAAAATTAGGATTGGAAAAATGTGGAAAACTCAAGTTTTTCAACTTAACTTATACGGTATTTTCTTTTCCAAATTGCTTTGAAAATATAACGTTTCAATGTCGCAAAAGTTCCTATTTTTTTTTTGAAAACCACAAAAATTTTTTAACGTAGGCATGGGGATTTTACCCTCGTCCCCAAAACCGCGTGTTTTTCCAAGGACTTGATCAAGCTTGCAAACACCGTTTACGATACCTCAAGGCATTTTAAACACATAAATTATGTACAGTACTCGTATTTTCCAATATTTTTAGATAAAAAATAATCTTGTAGTCGCTATGTAATATTCAAAAACTAAGATAACATTTAAAAAATTTCTATGAAAAGAAGTCTTTTAACCAAACAATAAGGTTTGAGTTTGAAAAACTAAAAAAGGTTTTGATCCATCATAATCAGTGGACGTTTGCACCGGGGTCGTAAATAATAAAGTTAAGGCCTTAAAATGACCATTTCGATTAGAATTTGTTTATTACCATTTACAATTTGCGGCCTAGTTTCATTACCGCGATACCGCTACAAACCGTAATCAACAGGGCATGGAATGGAATGGAATGGAACGGAAATTTCGGTATGGAATATGGAAGATGCCAGAATGGAATGGAATGGAAGATTTTAAGAATGGAATGGAAGACAATCTTCCATACTTCCATATCAATTCCATACTAGATTTTGTGCATTGTATTTACAGAAAAATACATACCGATGTCGGGTAGTGATAAATAATATCATAGGTGGGCACAAATCCGTTAATAACGAAGCTAACTTTTTCATTAACTCGTTAATCCGTTAAAAAGTTTTTTTATGTTAACGGGCTAAATTAACTTCCGTTAAGTGCTGTTAACGGACCAAAGTAACTTCCGTTAAGTTCTGTTAACTTCCGTTAAGGTTTTTATCGTTAGTATCTTGCAGCTTCGTTAGAGCATTTGAACTTGTTTTTATGTTGAAATTAGATTAAACCGTAAAATGCAACTTTCAAAACACAAAAAGGCAACCATAGCAATAAATATTTCCTTGCAATCAGCTTAACAGCGTCAATACGTGTTCTATAAGCGAGTGAATAAGAAAAAATGTAAATTACACGCAAAATGTTAACGGATTAACGGACTTTATTAACTTCCGTTAATTAAAGCTGAAAGTAACGGATTAACGTTAACGGAGGTGTGAAGTTTGTTAACGGACTAGTGGTTAACGAAGCTAACGTTTTGCATTAACTTGCCCACCTATGAATAATATTGTCACAGAAGTATTCAACTTCAATATCTACGCATATTGTTTGGCGACAAATCGCGGTACTTCGGTTGTGTTCATTGCGCAAACAGTGTACGTATTGCATCATTGTAACTGAACTGAACTGAACTTTATTGTGTTACCTGTTATAAATAAACAGCACAAACCCATAAAGTAATGCAAAATGAAAATAAATTAAACACATTCAGCATAAATCAAAGCAAAATAAAAATTATAGCAGAACAGGCACAAGGAGACTGCGAAGGGACTGATTTTGTCTTCGTGTCTGCAGCCACCTATTGTTATTGAAGCTTTACTTTTTGTTCAGTAATATCTAATCTTTTTTTTTTTTGAGAACACACCAACAAACAAACAAACAATAGCGGCGGAGAGGAGAAGGGAAGAAAGAGGGAGAAGGGGAGAAGCAGGAATCTCTTAACGTTAAAAAAAAGAAAATTAAAAAAATAACTAAAAACTATAGTGGTAATATTTTTGCAAGATATAGTGGTAATATTTTTGCAAGAGTAAGTTTTTTTGCTTTGAAAGATTGCAATGTCTTACATGTTTTTAAATCGGCATCCAATGCGTTCCAAATCAGAGGACCTTGTAAGTACATTGCAATTTAATTGCAGCATTGATGTTGAAGTTGACGATCGTGATAGATTTGATTTGTTGTTTCTTTTTTATTTTGAGGCTGAAAATTTGCCCAGTCGTGAATTTTGTTTTCTTACATCGTCACGAAAACTCGTATTTGCTATTTCATCCCCGTTTTAGCTTTATTTGATTTATATTTTTAAGTTTTACCTAAGCTTATAGTAATTCTTGCTGGTGTTAAAGCTTGGTATTTCTATTACGATAAATCTTCTAGTTGATGGGAGGGCAAACTTGTACGGTAATCATTACACCACAGGCTTTGCCTGTCTGCCTGGGCCCTTTGCCTCCCTTTCCCAATTGAAAAGTTACCAATGATAAAAATGATGACACAAAGCCTATTTATTTAGTTTCTTTTAGCACTTTTGGAGTGCAACAGTGCATGCGTACAACGGCAATTAGCAATAACTTAATATTAATATTGACGACCAGGGGGCCCATGCCCTCTCAATTTGAATTTTTACCAACCAAATTAAATGTACAAGCCGGGGGAAATTCAGCGTTTTTGTTCTAAAAGGTGCAATCTTGGGCACTCATCTAACTTGTTTATGCAATAAAATGTTTTAGGCCCCCAGCTAACTTTCATATTACAATAACATGATTAGTGACCATTTATGGCAATTATTGTACCAACTTTAAATAACAATCCACTTCCGTCTCATTAGTTTTCACGCGACAAAATGCTTTTGAAAAAACCTAGCTGGGGGAAATGCTTATTGAACAAATTATTGAACTTGAGTCAAGAGTGCCTGGACCCTTGGTCCTAGATATACAGGGGGGTGCAAAAGTAGGTATACAGTATTGTTGTTTCGTTTTTTGACCACTGTATACCAGGGTTGGAAAAATTACTTGGTCTTGCTTCAATTACAATTACAATTACAACCTAAAATTTTCAATTACAATTACAATTACAATTATTCAAGTTCAAGTAATTGTAATTCAATTACAATTTCAATTACAATTACAAAGAAAAAATTCTCAAAACGTTGCAACCAATTCAGTTACAGACGAAGCTTCGAGTTTTGCTTATGTCAACTCTGTGGATTTGTTTAAATTGTTTTGTATTTTTATACCAGACCTATCAAAGCCCCATTTTTCTCTATTCTTGTTCTTCCATCAATCTTTGTTTAACTTTAATTTTTGCAATACATAATTTCGCTTGCAAGCAATTGTCAATAGTAAACAATTGTAAGCAAAGTAAAATTTTGGGATAGCAGTTTCCCTCCCCTGCTCCCCCTGGCTACGTCCCTGGTATTATACTGCAGTTAGTTGTGCAAAAGAAAATAAATTTTAACACAATTAAAAAGTGTAAAAAAATTGAAAGTGTGTACGTTACAACTTCAAGTTACAATTACTATTTAACACTATTTTAACTTTTACCAATAAGATCACATATTTAGCATGATCATACAAAAAAGAACCATTAGTGACGCTTTGACAAACGAACGAACGAATTACTTTGACAATGACATGCACACAATGGCAAACAAGCAAAAAAACAAAAAAGCTCACAAAATCTTAATATCACAAATAGCATTGAAGTAACAATAGTTACTTATCAACAATCAATGTTTGTTGCTTGCTTGGCCCAGTTAATTCTGAATTATCAACATTAAAGAATCATAATGAAATCAATGAACAATACTAATTAGCAATTATTAACGAATCCGAAACAACACAAGAAGTTAACAGTTAACACTACGAGAAATACAGTTTTTTACTGGATATATGATGAGTAACCGCAACATTGCTAAAGAACACTCAGCAATAGATCACATATTGTTATGAAACACAAATATCAGCTTTCAGAGGCATAATTTGCAGTGAGTAATCACTGCGTCTAAAACAAAGAAAACTGTTAGAAATGACTTGGAGTACAACAGCATTAAAAAGAAAGAGTAAAACTACTGCAGGTGTATCTTAGCAGCAATATTGTTTCAGCACTTTTCAATAATATACACTAAAACAACCACACCAGACTGTGTAATGCAAAGCAGTTATTCCTTTAAAAATTGATCTTATCATACAGTGATTGATTGCATTTTATGAACATCAAAGAGCGAAATGTTGCTGTGCCTAACAAACTTCGATCGGATGTGTAAAAATTACCAGCTATTGAAAAGACTCGCTCAGAAGGCGCTGATGTGGCTGCACATCCAAGATACTCTCTAGCTAATTGGGATAAATGTGGAAACTTTTTTTCATTGTTCTTCCAAAAGGAAAGCGGATTTTCATCAAATGAAATAATCTGTTCTTGCAAGTATTCAGTGACCTCATCTTGCTTGAAGTGAGGATCAGAAATAGAGGTACTCTTGCTTGTGTCGATAAAGCCAAACAGGCTAGGCCGTTTCACCAAGGGTTCAGACGTAACTTCGTCTTCAGCTCGTAGAACTGCAACAGCAGATCGTTTAATACACACTAAAGTAGTGAGTCGTGCTATCACACTCTGTTTGAGTTCATCTTCTTGGATCCATGCAGTTTTGAACCTTGGGTCAAGCAGAGCAGCGATCTGGTTGTCTCGACAATCCAAAAATGACTTCAATCGTTTATGAATAGATTGTTGGAGAGATGTAATAAGGCCATTGCAATATCTAAAACTTTGATTTGAAAAAGCATTGAACTTTTTTTGAAGTCCAACTACAACTGGGCATATGCTAGATGCTGTTACTCGTTTATCTCCCTCCACTTCTAGTAACGCTTCTTGAAATGGTTTTAAAACAGTAACCAATTCATTTAAGGCCAAAACATCGTGATCCAAAATTTTTTTCGTTGATCCCATTAAATCCAAAGCATCATTTACGTAGCTGTGGTTTTTCAAAACGCTTTCTATCATTGTCAGCTGAGAGTTCCATCTTGTTGCGTTCTGAGCTCTTAAAACCAAGCCTTTTTGTCGCAGAAATGGCGACGCAATGGTGGACTTTCTGACAGAATTAACAATTTTGCTTATTTTTGCAAGCAGTTTTCCAACGAAACTCTTTAAAAACGAAGGTTGATGTAAACCGTCACGTATACACAGTTGTTTAGTATGCGCAAAGCAACTTATTCTTTGAGGTAGGTCTGCTAACAAGTTGTCGCAGTTCCTGCTTCATCCAGTGGCGATGTGGAAAACTAGCATGGAAGTAACCACAAATGAAAGATAATTGGAACCGATAGCTTTATAAGACAACAGATCATAGCAGCTCAGAGGTTGTACAACCGAGCCGGTTAACCGCAATCGGAGCGCGCTCCCTTTTGACACGCCACAACTGGTGACCCCGACGTGATTGGATGGTCGGCGCTCGAGACGACGTTAGCAGGCCACTTCCTACCACTGCTTTCAGAAAGGGGGAAGTGTGTCGCAGTTCCTGCTTCATCCAGTGGCGATGTGGAAAACTAGCATGGAAGTAACCACAAATGAAAGATAATTGGAACCGATAGCTTTATAAGACAACAGATCATAGCAGCTCAGAGGTTGTACAACCGAGCCGGTTAACCGCAATCGGAGCGCGCTCCCTTTTGACACGCCACAAAGTTGTCTACGTCATCAACATCAGACTCTTCTTCCAATTCCATGTCATCTTCATTTGTTCTGACCTCATGATGCTCGGTTTGGTTCCCATGCTGCTCATCACGCTCTAAAACAAAGTTTGGCAAAGAAATGGGAAATGCTTTAATCATGGAAGAGGCATTGTCGGAAACTATCTTATTCACCCTATTCCAAATATCATATTTGCTTGCGATTGAATGATAAGTAGTTGCAATATTGTCTGCTGTATGCCTACCTGCAAATGAATCTACTGCTAGCACAAAAGATTTTAAAGTCCACTTTTCATCTACAAAGTGAACGGTCATCCCCAAAAAACTTGCCATGTTTCGATTTGTCCATAAATCGAGGGTAATGTATATGTGATCCAAAGTAGACAGCTCTTCTTTTATCACATTTTCCATTTGTTTCATGACTTTAGGCAGCATAGTGTTTCTGACTGTTGGACGGCTGGGAATTGAATATCTTGATTCAGTCGTTTCCAAGAGCTTTCGAAAAGTTGGACTTTCCAAAATATTGAGTGGAAGTTGATCGCAAGCAATGGAATTGATCAAAGCTTTGGTTATGGTTTTCTGTCGAACGTCATTTCTAGAAAACTTTTCCTGAGTTTTTTTTTTGACTAGAAAAGCTGACATTGTGGTTTGGTCGTTAGGTCTATTGCTATCAGATTTTGAATGCTGGCGACTTTTTGTAGCTTTTAATTTAAGGTCCATGTATTTAGCATGATGTTTCGGACAGCACCTTTTCAAATGAGTGATCAAATTTGAGGAGGCCTTTGTTGAAAATTTTACTTTAGCTTTACAATGCTTGCATTGCGCAATATTGTGCTCTTTTGTTGAGTCAAAAAATTTGACATGAAGCTCTGATAGTTTCGATTGCTCAACCTCACAGTTTTCACTTTCTTGTTCATCTTCTCTTTGCATCATACTTTGTAACAAAAGTAAATCAATCGTAATTTGCCTCGTAAGAAAAAATAGAATAGGCTAAATGCTACAAGAAAATTGAAGAAAATTATAGTATTCGGTAGAGAAAATAAAGTGCAGAAAATATCCTCAACTTTTGTTGATGAACTTACAAAAGTCTGCTTGACATCTTTATTTACAATACCGTATATGCTACTGCTGAGTTTTTTAGGTAAACATCAATTTTTCATTCATTTTTTAATCGTAACCACCGCAATAATAGCAAATCACTAACAATGCAAAAGAACAGTAGGCGCTACCAGTCCAGTACCACGGCAGATTACCCTATTTTTGAGTTCACATCTGCTGTACTACGCTCAGTACAAGCTAAGTAACTATCAGATGGGCTTATGCTTCACTTATGGCTTTGGTCTAACGTTACAACAAGGAGAAACTAAAATGTAACATCGCAAGCGAAATCCGGGGACTTCGCGAACGTATCTCACTTCACTGAACTAAAGAATTTTACAATTGTGTTAAAGCGTGTTTATGGTTGTTGATACTGATAGTCAGATCTGAAATACTCTGCTTTTGAGTTTCATAAGGTTTTATTAACTTGATCAGGTTTGTGGTTAACGGCTTTCAAACTTTTGCGTTAAATTCCCATAATTACTTTCTATGATTAAAACCACGATTAATTTTACTAAAAACTATAGGATACCTGTAAATTAACACAAAAATATTGTCGACCGCTAACAAGCCAGTCTTGCGGTCAACTAATGCTTCTTATCTGCTCGAACTTCGATTCGTTACGTGCCTTTGTTCAGATAGTGGCTACAAATTATTGTCCATTTACAATCGTGTTGACAGATGAGGGTACGAAAATGACGGCATAGAGAAAAAGCTTCCAGCGTATAAAGATCGATTTAGTAAATACTCAGACAAGAATGACAATTGGGAAACCATAATGCTTAGTTAAGTGATACACAGAAAAATTGGAATGCGATTAGCTTACATGTCCCATTTGGCATAGTCTCCTCAATGTGGTCCACCAAATTTTGTTACCTTTAATCTTTGATTCATATTTACCTATCCAATAGTAATAGATTTAATTTGTTTAGCTTTTGCAGCTAATTGGGGTAGGTGTCAACATAATTGGAGGATCCCTATAGTTATCAGCAAATCAATAAATTTCGCTGCTCATCTATCAAAATAGTCGAGTAAAAACAAAGGTCCTACGCGCGCGCGCAAAGTCCCAATTAACAACATTTTCACTTGGCCAAAGCACATTACCAACTTTGACCATAGATCATGGCAATCTTTAGCATAGATGCTTTAACCAGCTCATAGCTTTTTGGCTAGTATTCTATTGCATGGTTTCCACCGGTTACAGACACGTCTATGTCAGGCTATTTGTTGGCTTATAGTTAGTGCTAGTTATGATTAGAGTACGTGCTGACTTTAGGTCATGCATATGATTAACCCTATCCCTAAAACTAACTCGAACTATCCCTAGCCTACTTTGATGCTCGCTTTGTGACGTCAGATGTGATTGCAACCGGTAGCATATTGATATTGTTCAAACACATTGTGTTATCATCCATGTTAGTGAATAATAGAGTAATTGTAATTGAAAATAGGCAGAAAAATTTTCAATTACAATTACAATTACAATTATTCACTTTTAAAAATTTTCAATTACAATTACAATTACAATTACAGCAAAATCGTGTAATTAATTACAATTTTGTCAATTACAATTACAATTTTTCCAAGCCTGCTGTATACCTACTTTTGCATCCCCCTGTATTCCTAAAACTGGTTATTTTCATGACAAAACAAAAATCTTCGAAGGCAAATTTTCGAGGGCATTTAATAATGCTAAAAATGTTGCAGAAAGCAATCTACCTTGATTTCCCTGACTAGGGAGTCACAAAATTTAACCCCAAAATGCCAGATTTTAACGTGTTTTGGACTTGACCTGAAGTAAAGGGAGTGATTTTTTCAATAGGCTTTCAAATCTCAAAAATTTTGTTCTTTCAAATGGCTCTGAAAACTTGCGAAACGTGATTTGAATAGCATTAAAATAGTCATTTTTTTCCCAAAAACTTCCAAAAAATTGCCCAGCGGCTGGGGGCTCCGCCCCAATGCCCCATCTGTGACATGTTTGAGTTGCACGAATTTGCTCAACACGTTTCCCAATTTTTATTGCGTAGAAAAATTTTTAACTTGCGGTTCTAGTCCTTCCTCTATAACGAATCCAGGTTACGAGCCAAACCAGACGCTCAGCTTTTGATCTTTCATTCTTTGTCCAATAAAAAGTCCCTCTTTTCAAAAACTTCTGATGATGTCATTGCATGTGATTTGCGGTTTAGCTCTCCTCCCAATTCAAAATCCAGGCTATGTCTATGCATTAAACTCTGTGCAATATTCATACCAGATGCCGGTTGTTGCCAGTGACGTGCGGTGAGGCTTTTGGTTGGTTAGGCACAATTTTTTTGGAAAAGGCTTGGCGCACGTTCCGTGCGCGCAGACATTTCATAATTAAGGCTAAAAAACCAAACCCAAAGCACTAGCCTTAGCCCTAACCCTAATTCTAGCCCTAACCCAAACCCTAACCTAAACCCTAACCAAACCTATAATTGTAATAATCAAAATAAAAATTTCCGAAAACGAATGACGTCATCGGAATGTTTGTTTATTTAACCGCGCACGTTCCGTGCGCCAAGACACTTCGAATTTTTTTTCACACGCATGCCAGTGCCGCAACTAGAACGTAGTTCTAAGGGGGGCAAAATTTGTTTCTGGAGGGGCCAAAATTTTTGGGTCGGTCTAGTTTTCACCAAGTTCTCTGTTGATATCCAAAAAAAAAAAGGTGATCGCGCCAATATGGTCTACTTTTCTCCGAGGTCTCGGTAGGTTTCAAAAAAAAAAGCCACCATCTTGAAACTGCTGCAAGGGTAACGAAAGTTTGGGTGGGTATGCTGGGCAGTTTGGGGGGAGTTTTGTTTAGGGGGGCACCGCCCCCTTTTGCCCCCACCCTAATAGCGGACCTGACACGTGTTTGCAAAAAAATTATTTAAGAAAATGAATGACAAGCAAATAACTGTTTTCATAGCCATTAAACGAAGACCAAATTTTTCGATAGTTAATTACTCGTTTAATCTCTGTTGTTCACTTAAAGCCAAATCAATTCTTCTAGTTTCGAAAATCTATAAAGGTAGCCAATTATTTGACTTTGAATGTGGACATGATTCAAGTTTTGGTTCTTGCTAGGTCACAAAAACCAGGTTGCAGTCTCAACATTATTATATTTGCTAAAAATATGAAAGCAGAAATGACGATTTTTATTGCGCAACCACTCTTTTCTTGAGTACGGTAGTACTCTTTCTGAAATGAGGGATTCTTTCGTATTGATGTCTCGAGCAAATCTTTTAAACCGGTTTTGTTTGAGCTATAACTTCAAGTTTAGTTATGGAAAAATCTCTCAGCTTTTTGACTAAATTTTCTTCCATTTTAGTTCATTTCCTCGTAATAAATTGTTTTTATTTCGCTAAAAAAGTAACTCGTTCAATTTCGCAATGAACGAAAGACTACGAAAAAACTGCTTTGACTTTTTCTTATTCTATGACGTCATAGGTGAGGCGTGCCTCAAAATCAGATTTCAAAGCATTATGCGTTGTCCGCGATTTGTCTGAGAGAAAAAGGCATACTTTTAGTTCGTTTATTAAAATTTGCTTGGCTGAAGTGAGGCACAATCGAAAATGCCTCACTTCGCCTGTTTGGAGCGATGCTCGCTGGCGCGCATCGAGAGATAGCAATTAACCGAATAGTTTCGGCGTTTTAATGCGAAGAGCATAACATAAAAGCAGTGAATACACAAAAAAAGTAAATATGATAAAAATTAGTAAAGTTTTTGAGAAATATTTTGATTTGCGTGAAAACATTTTATTTTAATTATATACTTTTATTTTTGTTTTTCTTTGTTCAATTCTTCAGGTGAGGCACGGCCTCACCTGCCTCCCCTGACCGCACGTCCCTGGTTGTTGCATCTTAGTATTGTTGGCGCACCTTCACGAGCGGTTGGTTACAACATTGCAAAAGTGCAAAGCAACAAAATATACGTTACATTGCATCCAGTCTAAAATTTCTTTGGTATGGAAGTATGGAATGGAATGTGGAAGAAAATTTTAGTATGGAATAGAAGATTTTTGGTATGGAATGGAAATGGAATGGAAGAAAATTGCCAGTTTGGAATATGGAAAATTTGTCTTCCATTCCATACCATGCCCTGGTAATCAACATAGCTGCTAAAGCGTAAAAGTTCTTAAAAAAAATTTTGTCTATTTTAAAACCACTAGTTTCGAATTATCAAAACTTAAAAAATGCAACATCTTACGCATTTTCGCGCTTAAAAATAATCTAAAATTTGCCAATCATAATTTTTAGACAAATTGAGTTCTTGGTTCTTGACTTCTACCATTTCTGTCCTAGGCCTCTGATTGTGGCAAAAGATTAACTTTTGGAACGTTTGCTTACATTTACTTGAAAACCAGCTGTTTTACAATTCTGACCCTTTATTTTGTCTTGAAACAACTCTCCTGCAAAACGCTTATTAATAATTAGAAACATGCAGTCACTTTTTGAAATTTCGTTTCTGCTTGCTAACCCTGGAAAAATTTTTCCAAAGAAAAAGCCTTTCCAAGGGGAAATCTAAACTGTTATTTCGTGACCGGAAGGTCGTAAAAAGCTCAAATTTGGGAAAGATGGTCTTGACACCTGGCAAAATATTTTGAGAGAAAGCCGAGCAAAAAAACTTTCGACCTGAATGCCCTTTTTCTGGTTGTGGTAAGTGGATATCAATTTTGGGCTTTGAATGTCTCCCCTTGACCAATAAACTCTGAATGGTCAAATATGTGCCACAAGTAGTCGAAAAGCATCTAAATGCCTTTGTTTGAATATTTTTAGTATCGGTAGTTTTTTGGTTTAACAATGGACAACAACTTGCTAAAAAACCAATAGCAAAAACACTATCCGAAAAGAGAACAACTAAATTCGTAAAAAAAAGCAACGCTATACTCGCATCGGCGTAGCCAGAGGGTAAGGGGGCCGCCCCCTCCAATTGAAATGCCACCAATGATAGAAACGTGACAAAGCAGCCTATTGCTTCTTCAGTTTTCGTTTCTTTTGGCATTTTTCGCTTACAACAGTAATTAACAATAATATTGACCACCAGAGGCCCAGGGCCTCCTCAATTAAATTTTTGCCAACCAATTTAAATGTATAACCTGAGTGAAATTGAGGATTTTCTCCCAAAAGTTGCTACCTCAGGCCCTCATCAAACCTTTTTATGAACGTCATGCGATAGCTAGGGCCGAATTTACCATAATATGACAGAGTGCCAGAAACCCCGCGCTCAGATAATGAGACTTTTTTTGATCTTCACCTCTAACTGGCTGGAAGATGAACTTCCTAAAATCTCCAAAGTGCATTGGGCCCTGCGCAATATAAATCCGGTCCGGGCAATTACATGGTTAAGTAGGCGCAATTATCTATTGTACCAGTTCAAATAGCAATCCTCCTCGCCAGCTTTTACGCGACGAAAAATATTTGAAAACTAAATTAGCCGGGGGAAATGCTCAATAAACAAATTGTTGAACTTGGGTTGAGGGGGCCTGGGCCCCCGAGCCATACATGTACTCCCACAAGTGGTTGTTTTCATGACAAAACAATAACCTTTGGGAAAAATCTTCGAGTGGATAATTGTTTACTGCTAAAATATTGCACGAGCCAATGTACCTTACTTTTCCCTACCTGGGCCAAATCACTTACATAATTTAACCCTAAAATGCAAGATTTTAAACGTGTTTTGGGCTTGAATTGTCAGTAAAAGGAAGATTGAATAATTAAATTTTTTCCATGGCTTTCAAAGGCTAAAAATGTAGTTTTTTCTAATAGCTCTGAATATGTGCGAATTGTGATCCAATGGCAATAAAATAGCTATTTTTTGAAAAAACTACATAAAAACTCCCAGCCGCTGGGTTCCGGCGGCTGTGGGATCAACCCCCATACCCCCGTCTGACGTCTGTGATACGTTAGAGTAACACTTGTTTACTCAACGCGCCTCCCAATTTGGACATTTGCCCTTTTAACGTTTGGTTTAAGTCCTCACCCTATAGCAAAATCGTGATTACGTGTATACCGGCCACCGCTTCTGATATTCCAACGTACAATGTCTTAGTCGCACAAAAAGTTCCTCTTTCGAAAATTTTGGAGGTCGTCATTGCATGTGATTTGTGGTTTGATACCCTCCACTATGTTTTAGTATTCGCATTGTTTTTGCCAAAGTCCTTAAATGCCCAGGAGAGCCTTATACGGATCTGCACCTCCTGCACCGCAGTTTCGACGATACGTTTGCTCCTCACACACTTCGATTAAAGCTTTCACACAACGCCATTTAAAATAATTTTCGGTATGACTTTTTAGTATAAGTTTTAGTATAACTACCAGATTTTATTATTTTTTTGTTTTTCAAAAAAGGAAAGGAAACGATTTCGCAGGCTAGAAGTCTACAGTTACCTTTAGTTTTGTTATTTTCATTTTTAGCGAGACAAAAAATAATGCTATCGTCAAGCCTACGAGAGGACATTTTCAAGGATTTGCAGGCTTCAAGGTCAAAGATTTCAGTCTCGAGGAAAAGGCCAAGGACTTTAAAAAGTGTTGTTGAGGCCAAAGACGCCCCAGGACTCAACTTTTGTGTGTTGCTAATGTTCTTGATCACTCAATACAGTCAGAGATGGACACGATTTTGATCTTCAAAATCAGATCGTGATCTTGAAGATCAAGATCGTGATCTGATCTTGATCTTCAAGATCACTTTGTTTGTGTGATCTTGATCTTCAAGATCATCAAGATCAAGATCACTTTTATTTTTAAATATCGCGTAGAATAAGCATCGCCGAGGCAAGGTAATGTGATATTTTGAAGTTATTTTATGGCTACGACACGAAATGGAGTCTAAACTGGAGTGGAGTATAATGGAAGGAACGGAATTGAGTCTAAAAAAATTATTTTGGTTGACTGTCTATGATCTACGATGTCGATGTCATGAAATATATAGTGTCACAAAATAAGATTTTGTTCTTTACCGGCCGGATGATCGAGCGGCAGACGCGTCTTGCGCAATGCGATTCTTGTGCTGGAGACCGGGTTCGATTCCCGCGTCGATCAAATCAAACAGAAGTTGCCAATGGCCTGCCACTGTTGCGACGTTAAATTGTATACCCGTGGCGCTTTGAAGCGGAGATGGGCCCCGCAAACTTTCGGCACCCATAAAGGGTATTTAAGCGAGTTTAATGAAGCTTTGATATTTTTGATTTGATTTTGTTTTTGAATTTCATTGTTGTTATACTAGCGAAAGTAAAAGTAAGTTAAAGGGTTTTCGTGATTATTTAAACTAGTAAATTGGTTAAAAAAAGTTTGAGTCAAATGTCTTACGTTATTAGCGAAATCAGCAGTGCCATTGCCCATTGATTGTCAATACTGATACACATAGGTGGGCACAAGTCCGGTAAGCGTTAATCCGTTAAAAACGAAGCTAGCTTTTTCATTAACTCGTTAATCCGTCAAAAAGTTTTTTTATGTTAACGGACTAAATTAACTTCCGTTAAGTTATGTTAACTTCCGTTAACGTTTTTATCGCTAATATCTTGCATCATGCAATCATCGTACTAATACAAGCCAGTTGGCACTGGTTACACGTGTTGCATATAAACACAAATTTTATACAAGAAAGCGAAGAAAGGAGCTCTTTTTTTGTGGCAAATAATAAGCTGCAGCCCCATAGGTCAGTAGCGTAGCCAGGGGGGGGGGGCAATAGCTCTTCCCATTGGCCTGCCGACCATAATGCAGAATAAGGAAAATACCACGTTTTTAGCACTTCTAAGACTCTCTTTGGCACTGGATTGGACTAAAAAATGATTTAAAGCATAGTTTAAAACATTTATTTGGGAGGGGGGGCTAATGGACTGCCGACCAATATGCAGAATAAGGAAAATACCACGTTTTTAGCTCTTCTCAGACTCTTTTGCACTGGATTGGACTAAAAAATGATTTCAAGCATAGTTTGAAACGTTTATTTAAGGGGGGGGGGGGGGGGGGGAGGGGCTAATGGACTGCCAACCAATATGCAGAATAGGAAAAACATCACGTTTTTAGCACTTCTAAGACTGTGTGTTTGCACTGGATTGGACTAAAAATGATTTGAAGCATAGTTTGAAACGTTTATTTAGGGGGGGAGGGCTAATAGATTGCCGACCAAAATGCAGAATAAGGAAAATACCACGTTTTTAGCCAGTAGCGTAGCCAGGGGGGGCGGGGGGCTATAGCCCCCCCCATTGACATGTCGACCAAAATGCAGAATGGGGAAAACACTACATTTTTAGCACTTTTGAGACTGTTTTATGCTCTGGAGTGGACTAAATAGTGATTTAAAACATCTTTTGAAACACATGTTCAGGGGGGGGGGCTAATTTGTCAAAAATAAAACCAACAAATAAATGAAAACTTTGAAAAATGGTAAGAAATAAGCAATCAAATTTGATCGCAAGTGTAAAAATGCTGAACATAGGTATCATCAACAATTATACTATAAACTAAGGAATAGGGGGGGGGGGGGCTATTCAGTATTTGTTAATTACCAATCTGTAACGTCGCTTATGTTTTCTTGTTTATACTTGGTATCGAACACTCGCTCTATAGCATTTAGCTTTTCGTGTATATTTGGCTGCTAAGGATTTCCAATGATGTAATGCTACACAACGCACGTGATGTCAGCGATTAAGCGTTTTACCGCGCCTTTTCTACTGTATGCAAATTATCTATTGCGCAACTTTTTGAAACCGTTTTCTTGAATTTTCGCGCTATAACTCCTTTGTTCTGGGTCAGTCAAATTTGGTTGCAGTCGAGGAAGGACGTTAAAATTTTTACACTCAGAATTACCAAGAATCTTAAATTTGAAATTATTAAGTATCAGATTGTTTCAGAAAATTAGCAAGCTTTGGAGTTTCAGAATTGCAGTCCTTCCTCGAGGTCTTAAACTTGTCCTGGGTGGGTCCCATCTTATTTATATTTTGGACTTTTGTCCCCTGAGCTGTTGCTCTTTATACTTGGACCTTTTGTCCCCAGAGCTGTTGCTCAAGTTTGAGAATTATTTACTGGACTATTGTCCTCTCTTATCAAGTGTTTCCGTACCATTTCCCGGGGGCCCACTTCAGAGATTGCATTCTTTGAAGACTTCATTGGAGTTAAAGCTTACTGTCTGCCTGAAGACGAAACCATCGGTGAGTTTGGGTTTTTATTGCAATTATTCTAATCAGTATTCTCAGTCTGATTCTTAAATCGTAATTATACCGTAGTTGTTACTTTCTGTTTGGATAATTGGCGTACTTTCTACAGAAAACGTTGACAATATAAGAAGATAAGTTAACGCGTGTAGAGGCGTCAGACACGGCAGACAGAAGAGATTTCGCGTCGTCTACACAATCATTTCTCTCAAATCTCTTTTCATTAGCCCCCCCAATTATTTTTCTCTATAAATTGTATACGAAATAGATTACTCCGTGTGAGTTTTATTGAACTATTCGATTTTATAATTTAACAGCATCTACACAAGAGAACTAACATTTTACCATTAGCCACCTCCTAAATAGCCCATTTATGCCACTCATATAATCTTGTTTGCACTGCCAATTTCTAACCCATGTTTTAAAAGCGTTATTATTTAATCAAAATAGCCCTAAAATGAAGTTATTTTTGCAAAAAAAATGCAAAATTTTCGAGCGCTGGGGGCTCCGCCCCCAGACCCCGTGCCTCCGGCGGCTGGGGGCTTTGCCCCCAAACCCCAAGCCTCCGGCGGCTGGGGGCTTTGCCCCCAGACCCCCATTGGCCTCCGGCGGCTGGGGGCTCCGCCCCCAGACCCCCAAAACAGCCCCCCCATTGCAAATTTCTGGCTACGCGCCTGCCATAGGTCAATTAATTATCGCGGGCCACAATTTCCAAAGATTTTCCGATCGCAGCTTTGTTAGTGCATTTGAACCTATTTTTATCTTAAAATTAAATTAGACTGCAAAAGGTAACTTCCAAAACACAAACAGACTACCACAGCAATAAATATTTTTTTTCAATCAGCTCAACAGCGTCAATACATGTTCTAGAATCGAGTGAAAATGAAAAAATGTAAATTACACGCAAAATGTTAACGGATTAACGGATTTTGCTAACTTCCGTTAATTAAAGCTGAAAATAACGGATTAACGTTAATAGAGGTGTGAAGTTGGTTAACGGACTAGTGGTTAACGAAGCTAACGTTTTGCATTAACTTGCCCACCTATGCTGATACAGCATTTAAGATTTATAGCTTACCCCCTTCAATCATCATCATTACCTGTGTTTGAGTACTAAAAGTAAAGTGATCTTGATCTTTAAGAGCACGATCTTGATCTTCATCTTCAAAATCACCAAACGGTCGTGATCTTGCCCATCTTTGAATACAGTGAACTAGTACTGCATTCGGTTTTAAATCAATCTCATTGCATCCACAGAGTTAAATTTGCATTTTATGCAACACCACAATTCATCATAAAGCTCAACCATTAAAACGCTATTAAAAGTTTGTGACAGTGTAGACAATCTTATAAGTAAATCATAGTTTTTTCTACCACTACTTTGAAAGCTGAAAATTAGCAAGTCAAAAAGATACGATGCATAAATTGTATCTTTTTGACTTGCTAATGCCGGTTGCATGAATCGTTAAAAAATAAATTTGAGACTGCACCAATAGTTTTGGTTCATGAAATAACAATTTCGTTCAACGTGGAAGGATTAACAAGCCTAACAAGATCAGCATCCACAATAATAATTTAATAAAAAGTTCAAATTTTTTTGAAATTTTAAAATCAACTACTTTAAGATCAAGTAATACTGTATAGGAGATAAACACAATGTATGCTATTCCAAAAATCCAGAATGCAAGTTGGTTTCGCAAAATCCTAACATTCGTTACATTTTCGACACGTCTTACGAGAGAAATTCTTTTATCTATGCTCAAATAAAAAATAAAGTTTGTTATCCGATCCCAAACAGTGATGTCTGGAGAAGCATTAGTTTGATGTTTTGTCAGATAATGCAAGACATCGACGTCGTTATCCGAAAAGATTGTATTGTTTTCTTCCTCTTTTATACAGCTTACTCCAGAAACTTTTTTTTCTAAACCCAGAAAGCATAACACAAGTATATGCGACCAGTACTTCGTTGATCGTTCAAGTTTACCATGTTTAGCGGCGTCTATTAGCATCATTTGTACATTCAAAGCTGTAAGAACGCTTTTTATCAAACAGCTTTTGGAGATAGCATCACCAAAAATATCGAATTTGTCTCCTTTCCAACAGCTGCTCAGTTCGTATTTGGCTTGCTTTTCCTTTGCAACATACAACTTTGCATGATAAGCAACACTTAAAGCATGCAATATTCTATGAGCAGTTTTCATGTCGATCACTCCTTTCAAAATTAGTTCGTAAATTATTTTAAACGGTTGGACGTGGTTAATTCCGTAAATGTTACCCAAAGCAGAGATCAGAACAGGTAAGTCATAAATGATTAGCTTCATCGGGATTCCATCGTGTAAAAGTTTTCGTACATTAGAATTCAAGTCAAAATTTTTGACCAGTTGGAATTTACCGATTTTTTCGTTTACCTTTGAATCAAACGGAGCTGTTTGTGAGGAAGATGTGATCTTTTTATAAAAATCATAGTAAATTTGTAGTGAACCATCCACAAACCATGTTTCATAGAACACACTGTTAAATTCAGGGTCGCACTGAAGTCGATTAGCTTCTTGAAATAACTTTACCATTTCATTGATAGGTCGAATGAGCTCTGTTTTCCATTGCTCTTTGCGAATATAGTTCGCGTCTCTCAGCATATGATGACTAGTGAATGGCAGCATGTTATCAATTGATATTCCAATTTCTGTAAACTTAATAAAAATCCATTCTCCATTTTGGTTGGTTAAATTGCTGAGACACGGAATATAAGCCGTAGGAAGTGCAGTCTCCTGTAAGTTGATGACAATGATGTGGAACAAAACTGAATACCAACGAAAATATTCTTTTCGATTTGGTTTAAGTTTTTGGCTTTTTCGTCCTACGGAGGGATATTCTTCCAATAATATCATGAACTGGAAAGCAGAGTAAGGAGTTCTATGTTTTTCTGACAAAGAATCCATTCCTATCATTGCAAATTCACACGGAGGTTTGCCCATTATGTTGATGCAAAGTTGAGATATGATTTTCATTATTTTAGAGTAACAAGCCGCAGCTTTTTCTTGCATGTCTTGAACTTTTTCAAAATAAGTCCTTTCCTTTGAAAGATTTTGTTCTTTTACCTTGTGTGGAATTTTTGTGATATTTTGTAGCAATAAATTCACTGGTTCTCTCATTGCAGCGACCACGTTTTTTAATTTTTGAGAAATTTCCTCCATGCTTTGGCTCAACTCTTTTGCTTTAGCGCAGTGCAACACATGTTTCCAGAGATTTTCCATGTCATCCTGATACTGTTGAACGTCAGGTTGACGCACAAGCGCAGCGTTCAGCAAATGTGCACTTTGAATAAGGCTGATCTTGTCTGGTGTTTTACATTCAAACAATAACAGACCCAGTTCATTAAAAATTTCAGCCGATACGTGATGATTGACTTCTTTACCATTGTAATCGCAACAATCTTTTCGCAGTTTTACAATCAGTTGTTTTTTTCGTCGTTGGAAAGTAAAGTTTTTATTGATTTTCGTAGTCATAATACAGCCACAGCTGCGAATAGTAAAGATATGATCGTAAACAAAGCACTGAAATTTCTAAATAAAACAATTGACATCAGTAGCCAAAATAGCTTACTTTTTAACAACATTTACAACTTCAATACATCAGTGTACAAAGACATATCGGTAACAAATATTGCAGAAAAACACAGCCAATAATGCATACCTCTAAAATTCTAATTTACAATACTATAAAGATCTATAAACGGTAAGAGATATATTACAGTTACTGCTCGGTATTGGTTTTGTATAATGAGTACCAGTTGAGGTAATAAATAAAGGGGTTTGCCAAACCTTGTTCCGTTATTCTCCTTATCGGCAAAAATAAGATCCATCTGCGTGGCTCCGTTTTATTAAAGGAAAAGCTATTGACAATCTTACGTTTCGTAGTTTTGGTGATTTAACCAAATTTTCTTGCAAAATAACATCGCTGGAGCTGAATAAGCACTGTAATGTTTGTTAGGAAACGTAGCCTATAGTTCTGTTTTATTTCAGTCGGGGATTCTAATTTAGGCTAAAGTATATCTATCAGTGACATTATAAGCGGAGGTGGAGTTCTCGAGAACGTCCTTGGCCTTGACGACGACCTCAAGAACTTAATTTGAAGTCCTTGGCCTTGGCCTCAAAGCTTAAATCCTTGGCCTTGGCCTCGAACCCTACAAGTCCTCGAAAATGTTCTGTCCCCGGCACGAGGACAGCATTGTTTTTTGATTGGTTGAAAGAAACATACACTAAACAGCAAAATTTCTTGAATTTTGGCATAGATGTAGCCAGGATTTTGGATTGGGGGGCCCCAATCCGAAAATCACATGCAATATGACGTCATTAGAAATTTTCAGAGGAGGGACTTTTTTTGGAACAGAAATATCTTGGAATGGAAGATCAGAAGCTTGGGCCTGGTTAGTGCGTTAACATGTATTGCTGAAGCGGGGAGGACTTGCTCCAAAAGTAACTTAATGTTTTCAAAGTATGAGGTAAATTTTTTTGTGGAGGCGCAGTGAAAGAACTAATGTAACTCAAACGTCTCACAGACGGAAATCTGGGGCGGATTCTCCAACCGCCGGAGACTATGGCAATTAAAAAAAAAAAATTTTGTAATATTTGAAAAAAAACAGCTACTTTAATGACATTTAGATCACATTTTGCACGTTTTAAAGCAATTTAAAAGGACTAACGTTTTAGAATTTGAAAGCCAATTAAAAAAATTAAATTGCTCAGTCCTTCTTTTGCTTACAATATTCAAGTTTAGAACCTAGCATTTTTGGATAAATTTGAAATTAGCTTGGTCCAGGTGAAAGGAAGCAAGGTACTATTGCACATTGCCTTCTGCAATATATTTAGCGGTTAGTAATAATTCACTCCAAGATTATTTTCCTTGGAGATCTTTGTTTTGTCATAAAAATAACCAGTTTTAGGATTGCATGTACGATTAGGGGGTTGGGAGGCCTCTCAATTAATTTCAGTAATTTGTTGAATAAACATTTCCCCTTGTTATTTTTTAAAAAATATTTTGTTTCCTAAAAACTGGGATGTAACGGTGGATTGTTATTTAAAGTTGGTATAATAGAAGGTTACTACTGTAATCATGTTTATAAAAAGGTCTTTAAGGCCAGAGGTTGCAACTTTTAAAACAAAACCTTAAATTTCTCCCGAGTTATACGCTTAAAGTAAGTAAGTAAGTATTTATTTTTGCCAATTATCACAAACATAAAGCACGAAAGAATAAACAATAAACTAAATGTGCATAAATTGATTGAGAAAAACTGAATTTAGGGGTTCGGCTCCCGGTCGTCAACATCAATTTTATTCCAAGTAATCGCAATGTACAGCAACCACAAAATTTGGTGCATTTTAGGCTTAGGCCTATCACTTTTATTTATTTACATTATTTACAATTTCACTAAACGAACGTTTTCGGCACTACCACTGGCCCTCTTCAGGAATATCTAAATAGCAATAATAACTTTAAGAATCCGAATCAAATAATAAACTAATCTTCAAAAGGTTAGTTTATTATTTGATTCGGATTCTTAAAGTTATTATTGCTATTTAGATATTCCTGAAGAGGGCCAGTGGTAGTGCCGAAAACGTTCGTTTAGTGCAGTGGTTCTCAACCTTTTTGACCCAAGGACTATTCTCAAGCTCGTCTATATAACCGCGGACTCAAGCCATATTAATAAAAAATAGGTTTTTGATTTCTATCCAAGAGGAAAACCTCTTGGCGAAGGGTGTCGAAATCCAAACAGTGCGAGGCGCAAACTAAGAGGAAAACCAAGCAAGCACTGTATTTCACAAAATAAGAGAACTTAATACGGTATCAACGAAAAAAAGCAAGCACTGTTTTTCACTCAAAACACACTCAATGAGAGCCTTGTCCTTGAAATTGCTTGACAAGTTTATCGAATTCCGGAATTATGGTTGCCAATGCACATCTGATGTCATCTTCTGGTTGAAGTCTATTGCGATACTTCGTTTTGATCATCGTCAGTGTTGAAAAGCCAGATTCACACATGTATGTGGTTGGAAATGGCAAAAGAGCCGTTGCAGCTTGCTTGCAAAAATCTGAAAGACTAGGCTTCATTGACTGCACATTTGCCCAAAATTGAGTCAAAGAAGCGTTTTTAAACTTGTATTTCCACATCTGTCGACTTTGCAATTCAAGCAACTGTTCAGCAATGCAGTCCATATCTGAATGAACTTCTAGCGCTGACGCCTGAAAAGGATTCCGAACTTAATTAAAGATTCTGCAATAATCGTCGGAAGGAATATAACGATCCAATTCAGAAAGAAGTGTGTTGAGGTGCTCAAGAAAGATGGGAAGAATGACGCCCAAATTGATATCATTCTCTTCCACGAATAAGTTCAATCCCGGGAAAGCAGCTAACCTCCCACTTTTCATTCGATGGATCCACAGCTTTATTTTACCTTTGAATGCATCAATACTTTCCAAAACATCAAAAAACAGTTTCTCTTTTCCTTGCATAGAACTATTCAGTTGGTTTACATGGCTGAAAACATCGGCCAAAAATAGCAACTTCGCAATCCATTCATCATTACGAAAGCGATCAGCAAGTTCATGCTTTTGCTCTTTTAAAAAAACATGAGTTTCATCTCTAAGAGTAACCACTCTTTCAAGCACCTTACCTCGTGACAACCAACGAACAGTTGAATGGAATAGAAGCCCACTGAGTTCCGCTCCCATTTCATCACACAAAGCACGAAATAAGCGAGTGTTCAAAGGACGAGATTTAATATAATTGACCACAGAAACAACCTCCTTGAAAACTATGTCAAGATTTTCTTGTATTTCTTTTGTTGCCAGATTCTCTCTGTGGAGAAGACAATGAACAACTGAAATGTTATTGTTTTTCTTTTTCACGAAACTCATGAAGCCTTTCTTACTTCCCATCATGGCTGGAGCACCATCAGCACTAACAGACACGCAATTAGACCACTCCAGCTGATGTTCTTCAAAGAAGAAATCCACTTTCTTGAATATTTCTTCTCCTGTGGTATTTTTAGCAAGTGGACGGCAAAACAAAAACTGCTCTACGAAATCATTTGTGTCAAAATATCGCACAAACACCATGAGCTGTGCATCACTTCCGATATCTGTTGTCTCATCCAGTCGCAAACTAAATCTTTCAAAGCGTTTTATGGCAACGATTGTTTGTTGCAGAACATTTCTTGAAAGTTCTGTGATACGCCGCTTCATGGTGTCGTTTGACAAAGGAACCATTTTCAATTTGTTAGCAACAGCATCACCACACATTATCCTGGCCATTTCAACAGATGCTGGTTTAATCAAATTTTCTCCAGCTGTGTGAGGTGCTTTTGCACGAGCGATTTTCCACGCAACCGCAAAAGAAGCACGCACTGCATGACTGTGAGAATATATTATTCCTCCCCAAGCATTTGGGCGATCAATGCGACTTCGCTTCACCTGATGCTCTTTTTCTTTAAACACTTCAAGAGATTTGTTAACAAAATTTCCATGGTTTGATTCTAGGTGCCGACGAAGTTTTGCTTCATTTAAAGAGCTGTGGGCTAAGACTGTTAAGCACAACACACACTGCGGCCTCACTTCGCCATTTACCTCAATCGAAGTAAATCCAAGCTTCAAGTATTCATCACTATATGTAAAAATTTGCTTTCTTTTAGCCATTTTAAGTAACTACACTAATCAATGTCTGAAAGAAAATCAGTGGTACTTTTAAGACTAACTAATTCTATTCAAACTTTGCGAGCTTTCGTGGGTATGATGCACACTTCCTCAGGCAAAACAGCATGGTACAAAAACGAATTGACTTGCACAAAGTACGGTAAGTTAACCCTGTAACTTACCGTATTTTGATGCTTGAGGAGCAAATGAATGTTGTGCTACTACACTGATCTACACACTCAGGCTGATAAGGAAACCGCATTAAATATCTATGCTATGACATCACAAAGATAGAGTTGGTGAAATAGGAGTATTTTACGTTTTATTTATAATACAATATAAACTGACTACTAGCAAAAGCAACTGTGCTCGCGGATTCATCCAGGACCTTCCGCGAAATCATTTGAGTCCGCGGATTCGGGGTTGAGAAACACTGGTTTAGTGAAATTGTAAATAATGTAAATAAATAAAAGTGATAGGCCTAAGCCTAAAATGCACCAAATTTTGTGGTTGCTGTACATTGCGATTACTTGGTATAAAAAGTCGACCTCTTTGCCGAAACTATATCAATTTTATTGTTAATTACTGTTGTACGCAAAAAGCTAAAAGAAACTAAAATTGAATAAACTATAGGGTTTGTTGTCATCCTTTTTGTGAATGGTAGCATTTCAATTGGGGGGAGCTTCCTCCCCCCTTGGCTTCGCCTATTACTTCTGGCCTGTCAGTTGGTTTTCTTCCTTTATTTAAAAAATGCTATAATGTGGTGCCGAGTCATAGTAAACCTTATTTTCAAAGGCATTGTGTGAAAGCTCCAATCGAATAATGAGAGGGCAAAACGCCGTGGAGGTAGTTATTTTTATTTCTGCTAATATTTCCGATGCGGGTGGTACAAACAGCAAAACACTAAAACCATTTAGGGCCACAGCGAGGGATTTGAAGGTACGAACTCAAAAGTTTTTAAATTCCCTAATACTAAAACATGACCGTGCCTATGTAAATCAGAAAACAGTATGTGCGGGCTCAGTGGCGCACCCAAAGGAGGGGGTTTCGGGGGTCGAAACCCCCCTTTTGGAACTCAAAAAACAATATAATTTTATTGATATAAACAGTTTGTAACACTTTGCTATGTTTACTTTTCACTAAATGATCACTTGCGTTGTTGTTTTAGGGTTGTAATTTGATCCTGCAAGATAAGATGTTGTTTTAGGGCAGTAATTTGATTCTTACGATATTTACCAAGCAATTGAGATTTTTGCATTTGTTTCAATTACAATATTGCTTCCACGGCGTTTCAACTAGAGACCGACATAATGTGTTACTATGCGTATTAGTTATATCCATTGAATAATGAATAATATTATACCCAATCATAAACTTCTGAGCAGAACATTGCTTGACACTAAAAAGAGACAAACGTCATTTAGTGAAAAAAGTCGTCTTGTATAAAAAAAACCTACTAAGCCAAACGCACTTTTTCCCTTAAAAAAGCAAACAAATCCGCTGTTTGAAGACGAAAAGCACAACAAAATTACTCTCAAACGTCAAGATTTTTTTTTCTGCAAACGTATTCAGAAATTTAAAAGTGGGTTTTATTAGCGTCAGAGCTATCATTTTCAAATGCTTTTTTCTATATTTTTGCATTTGCCTTATAGTATTTTAGGTGATTTTGCAGCATCATGCATCATAATAGCAACCCAATGTCTATTTCAGTGTAATCAACTTCTGTGTATACCATCGCATTTTAGTTTTTCTTCATTTCAGCGTAGACTCATGTAGAGAGTTGGATGAAAACGTTCAATCTAAAACAGCCTGAGTGGAAATTATAGCTCCGACGCTAATGACAGCTATTTTGAAATTCTGCGCCACTAACAAGCTTTTTGAATTTAACAACGCATTGATTTAAAAAATTTAAGCCAAATTTGCAATCTTTCAGCATACGAACATATTTTGGACTAGACCGGTAAGTGTGCGGGGGCTGATTGGACTGAGGAAAATAAACTCTTTCAAACGCTTTCAAATCTTTGTAATTTAGCTATTTCTAATTGCTCTAAAAATGTTCAAAACGCCATCCAAATGTCTATTTTTTCTGAAAAATGCTAGAATTGCTCAGCGGCTGGGGGCTTCGGCCCCAGGCCCCCACCTAAGGATTTAGCTTTTTCCAATTGCTCTAAAAACGTGCAAAACGTCATCCAAATGACGTTAAAATGGCTTTTTTTTCTGAAGAATCGCAAGAATTGTCCAGTGGCTGGGGGCTTCGTCCCCAGGCTTCCATCTTAGTAATTTAGCTGTTTCTAATTGCTCTAAAAACATACAAAAGGTCATCCAAATGGCGTTAAAATGGCTAGTTTTCTCTGAAAAATCGCAAAAATTGCCCAGACCCCCATTGCGGTAAATTGTTATCTTGCACGCAATCTTCACAACCAACAACTTTCAAAATCGTTATTACAAGGTTTTGGAATAAACAAATGTTGCAACGATGCAACTATTACCGCGAAACCCTGTTTTACTGTAACTGCATTAACCACAATTGGGTACTGGTTGCTTTTTGAAAAATTCAAACCCCCCCTTAAAAAATTTTTGGGTGCGCCCCTGTGCGTGCTAATGAAATGCTTATACAGTTACCATGGATGGCCTATGACAGATTAAATGTGTTACATGTAGTATAGCCCTGCTACAACTAACAAAACGTTACTTGAGAACGACAGCTATTATTCTGAAAATACGCGAGCAAATATAGCAAAGAATTTGTTTTGAGATAAGAAAAAAGAACTATAATTTTTGCCTTTTGACAACATGTGGGTTTTTAGAGGTGGACCCAGGAGCAAATGCATCCAATGCCTTCTTCCTTAATACGGCCTTACTGGGATTTTCAGGTTATTTTTTGAAATTAATTAACTTATATTAAATTTTACAAAGTATCTTTTGGCGGCCGAAACGTACGCGCTCATTCATTGATAGGCATTAGATGCAATATTATGGAGAAACATGCACTGAAACGTGAAGAAAAGATTGGCTTAAAATTGGAATTGGAAAAATGTGGAAAAACTAAAATTTTTCTAACTTTTACGATATTTTCTTTTTCCAAATTGCTTCAAAAATCTAATTGAGTAAACTCCTATAAAAGTCACAAAAATTGTTTTTTTTCTGAAAAAGAAAATTACTAAAATTGTTCAACGGAGGCGAGGGGACTTTGCCCTTTTCCCAGAACCCAGTTTTTTTCCAAGGATTTGAGCTTACAAGTATGGTATCTCATTTCTTTTCAAACATATAAATTTACAGTATGTTACTATACTTTTAGATAATAATATCATAGTCGTTATCATAGGCGCAGCCAGGATTTTTGATTGGGGGCCCAAACCACAAATCACATGCAATGACCCCATCAGAAATTTTCAAAAAAGGAACTTTTTGTGGGGCAAAGATATCTATCGTAGAGTAGAAGATCTGAAGCTGTAGTCTGTTGGCACTTAACCAAGATTTTGGTAAAGAGAGAGGGCAAAAACTAATCGTCAGAAAATGCAAATGTCTAACTTAGGAGACGTGTGTGGTGGGCGATTTTTGTAAGTTTTTGGAAAAAAAAGCTATTTTAATCCCATTGGATCACATTTCGCACGTGTTCACAGCCATTTGAAAGAACTAGATTTTTAACATTTGAAAGCCAATCGAAAAAATTTAATTGTTCATTCCTCCTTTTACTTGCAATTAAATTCCAAAACACGTTTAAAATTTTGCATTATTGTATAAAATTTTAATTCTGGGTGATTTGGTCCATGTAGGGTGAAGTAAGACACATTGCCTCCTGCAATATTTTAGCAGTAAAGAATAATCCACTCGAAGATTTTCCTTAGAGATTTTTGTTTTGTCATGAATTTAACCAGTTGCAGGAGTACATGTACGGTCAGGGGGCCCAGGACCCCTCAATTCAACTTCAATAATTTGTTCAATGAGCATTTTCCCTAGCTATTTTTTTAAAAGTATTTTGAGCGTAAACACTGGCGAGGTGAATTGTTGGTACAATAGATAGTTACACTTACTAAACCTTTTATTCCCGGGCCGGATTTACATTGCGCGGGGCCCCTGGCACTTAGGGGAATTTTGCAACATCTTCCTGACAAATATAAGTGAAAACCAAAAAAGTCTTACCATCTAGGGCCGGGTCCTGGCACTTAGCCATATGGCAAATACGGCGCTGGTTATTGCATTACGTTCATAAAAAGTTAAGATGAGGGCCTGAGATAGCAACTTTCGGACAAAAATTCTTGATTTCACCCTGGTTATACGTTTAAATTGGTTGGAAAAAATTGAATTAAGGAGGTACACCGGGCCCCCTGGTCGTCAGCATTATTTGTTGTTGATTACTGTTGTAAGCGTGTACTGTCGTACGCAAAGATGTTAAAAGAAAATGAAAATGAAGAAACAAGGTTTTTTTGTCAAATTTTTGTCATTGGTGGCATTTCAATTGAGGGGTCCCGGGCCCCCTGGGCCACCCCCCTGGCTACGCCTATGATTTTGAGATAAGATCGCGCCATTAAACTCTTTCATAAAAAAAACATTTAATGCAAAATTAAAACTTTTTTCCAAAACGTGGAGGACTCGAGTCAAGTCACTTGACAATTTTTTGAAACCTCCAGGAATTGCATGACAGTATTATGACGTGGACAGGTGGTCGTCATTATTATTACTTGCTTTGGCACGCGTATATCCTAAATTGAAGAAACTGCAATTACGGACAATGAACAACAAACTGGCTATGCTCTCATTATATGCATCATTGGCAGTATTTGAATTGGGGGATTGCATTACCGCCTGTTCTATAGCATTAAGTTTATAATAACGTTAAACGAGGGCCTGGGATTGCAACTTTTAGCACAAAACTTTTCGATTTTTCACACGCTTTGCGTATGTATTGTTAAACATTTGAATTGCGGGGCTCCTGGCCCGGGATCCTTGGTCGTCAGTTAGGGGCTCTGGGCCCCTTTATTTGTTTGTTAGGGGCCCCGGGGGTCCCTGGTTGTCAATTAGGGGCCCCAGGGCCTCCTATTTGTCAGTTTCGTTTATCAGTTAGGGGCTCCAGGGCTCCCTGGTTGTCGGTTAGGGACCCCGAGGTCCTCTGGTCGTTAGTTAGGGGCCCCCTGGTTGTTAGTTAGCAGCCCCGGGGCCCCCTGGTTGTTGATTATGGGCCCGGGGTCCCCTGGTTGTTAGTTTTGGGCCCTGGGCCCCCTGTTCATTAGCTAGGGGCCCCAAGGCCCCCTGGTTGTCAATTGGGGGACCCTTGTTTGTCAGTTAGAGGCCCCTGGGCCCCCGTTTTTTACTTAGGGGCCCCGGGGCCCCCTGGTTGTCAATTGGGGGCCCACTGTTTGTCATTTATAGGCCCCTGGGTCCCTGTTTTTTACTTAAGGGCCCAGGGGCCCCTGGTTGTCGGTTAGAGGGGTCCATGGTTGCTAGTTAGGGGCCCCCTAGTTGTCGGTTAAGGGCCTCTTGATTATTACTTAGGAGCTTTCTGGATGTTAGTCAGGGGCCTCTGGGTTCTCTCGTCGTCCGTAACTGCAACTAAACATCGCTAGACTATGTTGTCATAATTTTATATCATTGGTGGTATTTCAATTGGTCTGGCTACGCCTGTGGTCGCCTATGGCCGTTATGCAATATTTAAGAACTATGATAATAATTAAAAAATTTCTATGAAAAAAAACTTTGAACCAAACAATAAAGCTAATTTGTGCTTGAGAAACTACTGAAAAAGTGGTAATGCAAAATCAGTGGAAGTTTGCACCGGTGCCCTAACCGATGAAGTTCAGACCTTAAAATTGACTATTTTCACGTTAAGAATTTATAGTTTTTTAGTTATTCCCGCCATTTCCAATTTACGAGGTACGGCCTAAGTTGTTTCATTACCACGATATCGTCACGGAACGTAATCAACATTCCTGCTAATGTGTAAAACTTCGAAATGACATTCATTATTTTTAGAAACTATTATTTTTGAATTAGCATGAAAAGCTTAACAAACTGCTATATCTTAAAGACTTTCGCGCTAAAAAATATTGAAAAACTTCCCGTCCATAATTTAGAAAAATTGTGTCCTTGATTCTTAGCCTTGGCCTCGACCATTTCTGTCCTTAGCCTCGAGAGGGTCTGTCCTCGAAAAGACGGTCCTTGTCCTTGGTCTCGAATTTTTTGCGAGTGCTTGTCTTGGCCTCAAAGGTTGTGTCCTTGACTCCATCTCTGATTATAAGTTAACCGTACGACACCTCGTATAATCTATTAAAGTGGGCCAGGTTTTGCTGATCTTTTTAGGCTATTAATATTGGTAGGCTTACTTCTATATTTGGAAAAAGGTCACGTAGCAATAGGTTTCGGCCTCCTTTTCTAGTTCTCGGCTTGCGAGAGTTAGATTTTCTACGGAGAAAACCGTCAACAGAAAACAAGTCCAGCGCGAAAAAATATGAAATGAGCCAAAACCTGTTTTGTTGCGTCATCAGGCGTTCAACCAGGATTTTGATAAAAGAGAGGGGAACTTTGAACCAAAAATTTTTTGTTTTTTTCAAAAATTATCTAAGCCGAACAAACTAATGCTACTTAAGTGTAATGTATTACAAACGGGGGTTTGGAGGGCGGAGCTCCCAGCCGCTGGAAGTCATGGAGTCTTTGGGCGAAGCCCACATCTTTTTGACAACTTTTGTCATGTTTTGGAAAAAATAGCCATTTTAACGCCATTTGCATCACTTTACACGTTTTCAAAGCCATTTGAAAGACCTAAATTGCGAAAATTTGAAAGTAATCTGAAAGAGTTAAGTTGCTCAGACCTCCTTATTTAGAGATGAATTCCAAAACACGTTAAAATCTGTATTTTTGGGATAAATTTTTTAAGTAACTTTGCTAGAAATGGGGGTTGAAGTATCCGTAGTTCTTTTTGGTTGCGCCACTGTGCATGACTTATTTTTCGAATAATGAAGTAGGCTTAGCATTGTTCATAGCTTTACTAACATCAGCAAAAACTATCTAACTTCGATAGATTATACGAGTTATTACGCTTATAATATTGTCTATTGAAGCACCGATAAATAAACTAACTTTAAATTGGAGTTGCTGAGTGAACCAAAACAAAACTTCAGTATACGTTTCCTAAAAAACATCACCCTGCTTAATCAAACAAATCAAATCAAATCCTTTATTATACTCGCTGCACAACGCCGAAGCGTGTAACGAGTTTACGGGGCCCATCTCCGCGTCATTGCGCCCGCGAAATACAGCTCCATTCGAAAAAATGTCGCAGCGTCGCCGAGCCGTTGACAACACTGTGTCCGATTTAACTGGCCCGAGATTTGAACTACAGACCTGCCGCTCCAGAGACGAACGCATTACCGCTCGCCCAACTGGCCGATCACACTGCTTATTCTGCAATGTTATTTTGCAAACACATTTTGTTACGTCACGAAAATTCCGAAACGTAAGATTGCTAATGGCTTTTAGCAAAACGGAGTCAAATAAATTACACTCATTTTTGCGGATATCGAAAAACAACGGAACAAGGTTTAGTAAGCCTCTTTGTTATCTCAAATTGTACTCATTTCTTGAATAATCTATTCTTATGAGGCTCATTTTTGCTCAAAATTTAAGAACAAATAAGAACAATGCCAGTTGCAGCAACAAAAAGAACTTAAGAGCAAACGAAAACGATTAAATGTCAAATATAAAAAGACAAAATTCTGAGCTGATTCAAAATGATGAAATTTAAGTAACTTTCCAAAATTAGCAAGCAAAATTACAACGATTCCGAGATTATAAAGTCCTGCTGCGCATTGCTGAGCAGCTGAAGAAAATTTGGGCTGTAATTCAAATTGAAAAAATCTCTTTTTCGCTCTTCCAGTTTTACGACGCTGTAAAGCAACAAAAAAAGAATTTAGTCAAGCTAATGGAGTATTCAAAATTAAACAGTCTTACAAACATGCTCGCTGAAATTGACATCAAAGCTTTCAAATTTTAAGAACAAATGAGGCGAAAATTGACTCAAATTAATTGGTTTTTCAAAAAAAAAAAAGTGTAAAACCAATTCTGAGCAGTATCTTATTAAATTTGCGTACTGTGTCCCCTGTATCTGTGACAATGCACAGCCCAAACCACAAAATAAAAGATTTCATTCTCGACGTGACCATAAATAAGCAATTTGACAATGCGAGAAGAAAACGAAAATTAGACCTAAATTTTCTTTTTCCATTATGGGAAATTGGAAAGTGATGAACAGATACTAACAAATGCGCAATATTTTGAAACAGGCTCTTTCTATTACAACCGTAACTGAACGCCAATTTAGAGATACGTAATCTCAAATAAATTTGGTTGTAAAAAGTTTTATTATTTTCTCTTTTCTGGTTCAACCTTGCGATTAATCTCTGAAAAATGAAAGCAACACAAGAAGAAATTATAATTACACTTTTTTTAATGAGCTGTTTCTGAATTTTTACAAATTTTTACCCTCTTTTACTCTAAATTTTCATTGGAGAATGAAGTGACACATATTCATTTTTGCTTCGTGAAGAGTTGTCCTTTGTTGTTGATCATGGACATTAAATTAATTTTTTGACAAACCAACGATAGCAACAAGTTATAGAAAAAAAAGAACAGAAAATGTCTACTTTTTCAAATTCTTTGGTTCGAGTTCTTAATCTTTTTTTTCATCGATGCCAGCATCGTTCTTAATGTGTTTTTAAAATTTTGAGCCAAAATGAGCCCCGTGTTTTTATAAAATTTTGTTCTTATAAAAAAATAAATTCAAAGCCAACGTTCCGGGGTCAGCGCTAAAACAACAAATCTTCTGCAGAAGTAATTCGGCAGTTTTAAAAAGTGAAAATTTAATTTCAAATTTCAACCAAGTTCACCAAATTGTTACTTCCTTTCATTCCAAAATGGATTTGCAGCACATCATCACAGTACTAAAACATTAAAAATTAAACAATAAATAAATATATTCACGTAAAAACTACTTGCCTATGGCATTGAAACTTTTAAAACGATATTTTGTGTTGCAATTTCAACAATACGTACATCATTAATTCTACATGATACTGAATTGAAGTAGTGTAAACCACGGCTGAAGTCGAAACCGTCACTCGTCCGAGACCGCAAAATTTTTCCGAGACCAACACCGAAAAAAATGACGTCACTATTAGTTTTTCAGTTAGAAAAAAACGCTTTGGGGCTCAAATTTGCTCATAAGTTGGTTTTATGATTGTATAAATTGAGTCAGATGACAAATTGCTTTAGTCGAAGTGTTCACGTCATTAAAACATCTCGACGACGTCATTTTATGTCGATTTTTGCTGAAATTATTTTTGAAGAGTGCCTTCATCTAAACTTAATGCCTCTTACTCAAAGATTGAAGCATGATCACCTTTATTTTCTTCAGGAATTACGTGTCAACAAAACCGACTAAAACTTGAATAAAAAAAATTAAAAAAAAAATCATTAAAAGCTCATTTTATATTTGAAGTACCGTATATACGTAGCTATAAAAATGCAGCAGGAAGTATCGGTTAGGGAGAAATTTTTAGGCGCGCTACTACAATTATGCTGTGAGGAGGCTTAAACCAAACAATAGAAATTTTTGCCCAAAAAATATCTTATCTTGTCGTCGTGCTAGGGTAACTTAATCGTATCACAGCCGAAAGTCGCTAGGCGATTTTTGTGAGTTTTCGTAAAAAATAGCCATTTGAATCATATTTCGCACGTTTTTAGAACTACTGAAAGAATTAAAACTCTGGCCCAGATAACCTCAAAACATCACATTTAAATTATTATTAACATCATTCTTTAAAAAGCTTAATTGTTACGATTTGCAACCGTTTGAAAAAATTAAATTGCTCACCCTCTTTATCTCCTCTCCTCTACATATGAAGGTCAACTGCAAGACACGTTCAAACGGTTGCATTCATGAATTAAATTCTTTAAGTGATGTGGCTTAGAGGAAGAGAGTTGAAGCCCTCTTTGTCCTCATGTTTGTGTCATTGGCCGTTTTACATTTAGTTTATACTTCGTGAACAGACAAAATTTACCAATTTTAAAGTAGTTGGTTTGTTTGCTGTCGAGAAAGAGACAAAATGTGAAGGTTATTATCACTCTTATCGACATTGGACAATAAAATAATGTGCATATAGTGCTAGGGGTACCATATGTTGATTGAACAAAAAGAGGACAGTTCCGAAAAACGAAGCCCAAGCGACCAAACTCGCGGAAGGTACCGGACTCCGGACTGACTAAAAAACTTTTTTTTGAGATCACCAGAAGGGCAAAATCGATGCAAAAACAGTTGGTCTCAAAAAAAGTCTTCAGCCTACTAGTGCTGATTCAGCCTTTCAAAAATGGTGTTCTCCAAAACAAAAAAACAAAAAGGTCCTCAAGCTGTTCGGATGGCTTTGGGTCTGCGGGTGTGGACGGAAGGAAGTTGGTTTTTGGTTGGTTTGGTCTTCGACTCCCAGCTCTAAGTTCTGAGCAGTGAAAAAGAGGACATTTGTCTACTTTTTGGGTGTCCTCGGAGCACAAATCATTTTAAACGGAAAAAGAGGATGAATCCTCATAAAAGAGAATGTATGGTAGCCCTAATATAATCTCTATCTTTTTCTATAACAACCAATAAATTTTGAGATGTAACTGGCTGTTTTTAATTTTTTGCCGATTTTTAGCATAATTTGTTTTTAATTTGCTGTTAAATTTTGAGAGTGTCGTCGTCAATTTTAGCGACCATGTTTGTAAATCTGTTTAATTCCCAATGCTTTGCGTCCTTAGTAAAGGCTTTTTTTGCTGCTTTTGTAGCGTCGTAAAATTGCACAAGCGAAAAGTCGAGCTATTTTCAACTGTCTTGAACGACAACCAAAAACATTTTTAGTTACTTGCGCAGCGCTCTGTAATCTCAAAGTAGTAGCAATTTTACTCGTAACACAAGAAAATGACTGAAATTTCATTGTTTTGAATCAGTAACAACATTTAGTTTGGTTTGAATCAGTACAAAACTTAGGGTAGCGAGGGGGTAAAGAGCCCGTTACTGCATTAGAAATGCCACCAATGATAAAAATGTGACAAAAAACCCTACTGTTTCTTCTGTTTCAGTTTCTTTTAGCTTTTTCGCGTGCAACAGTACACGCGTACAACAGTAATGACCAACAATATTAACGAAAATGGGGACCGGGCCCCTCAATTCAATTTTTGCCAACCAATTTAAATGTAATACCGGGGTGAAAT
This sequence comes from Trididemnum nubilum, assembly GCA_963965965.1. Lineage (NCBI taxonomy): Eukaryota > Metazoa > Chordata > Ascidiacea > Aplousobranchia > Didemnidae > Trididemnum > Trididemnum nubilum. The sequence goes on from OZ014490.1 coordinate 35,000,154, forward strand.
TAAGGGTTTTTGTCCTAAAAGTTGCTACCTTAGGCCCTAATTTAACCTTTTTATGAACGTAATGCATGCAATAACCAGGGCCGGATTTACAGTGCCAGGAGCCCTGCGCCAGGAGTGCCAGGAGCCCTGCGCTCAGATGGTGAGACTTTTTTTGGTGTTTACCTAATTAGACTTAGCAGAAAGATGTAGCCAAAATCCTTAAAGCGCTAATTAGGTGCCCCGGGCAATTACATGGTTAGTACTCGTAACCATCTTTTGTAACAGTTTCAAACAACAATCCTCTTCGCCAGCATTTACGCGACGAAAAACATTTAAAAGATAAATCAGCCAGAGAAATGCTCATTAAACAAATTATTGAATTTGAATTGAGGGGACCTGGACACCCAGTCAATACATATACTTCTACTACTGGTTGTTTTCATGACAAAACAAAAATCTTCTAGGAAAATCTTCAAGTGAATAATTGTTTACTGCTAACATGTTGCATGAGACAATGCACTTTACTTCCTCCACCTGGGCCAAATCACTTACAAAATTTAACCCCAAACTGCAACATTTTAAACGTGTTTTGGACTTAAATTGCAAATAAGAGAAGGATTGACCAATTAAAGTTTTTCGATTGGCTTTCGAATGTTAAAAATCTTGTTTGTTTGAATGGCTCTGAGCACGTGCGAAATTTGATCCAATGGCATTTAAAATAGCTATTTTTCCAAAAAATTACTAAAAATCGCGCAGCGGCTATGGGCTCCCCCCAGACCCTCGTTTGTGATCCATTTAAGTTACACTACTTTACTCAACACGCCTCCTAATTTAGACGTTTTCACTGTTTAACTTTTGGTTTATACCCTATCTCTTTAGCAAAATCCTGGTTAAGTGTCGTAACAGGTCACGGCTTTTGATCTTTCATTCTGCAATATCTTTGTCCCACAAAAAGTTCCTCATTCAAAAACTTCTGGAGATGTCATTGCATGTGATTTACGGTTTGGGCCCCCCAATCAAAACGCTGGCTACGTCTATGGTGCTAAATACGTTTTGAATCTATACAAAATCGAGAAAACGCTTAGGCTGCATTTACCTTTAGCGTTTTTCGTGATCAGGAACGCATCTTCAGCCATATGTAAACGAGTTTTCGCATCATGAAACCAGGTTTGGTATTTTTATTTTCCAAGCGGTTTTTACTTCAAGTTTTATGACGTGAATTGTCAAACTTCATTGTGGAAACGATTTGATGCAAAAACTTTGATCTCACGATGTGTATAGAGTGGGATTAAGGTAAATTGTAAAAACAGCTGCAGTGCTTGAACTGGGCAAGAACTTTTTAGTTTTGCCTGGAGTTTTTTTCTCATGTGTAAACGCAACAGGTTAATCTTCAGATAGCGTATAATGTAAAGGTGGAGTTTGCTTCTAACAAACTATTTTATTCTACTAACAAAAATTATCCGGTCTCGAGCCCAATTTTAAGCTACAAGACCGAGGCCACTATGGTTTGAGACTAAGACCAAGACCGGTGCGAAAGAGTCGAGACCAAAGCCCAGACCACAAAAAATCGGTCTCGAGACTTGCAACCCTGGAAGTGACACAGCGCATAATTTACGCCTAGGCGATGTCATACTCACTCTGGTGGTGGTGGTGGTGCTACCTGAACGCTTTAGAGGAATGGTAATGCAAAGGAACTCCATGGACACTTAATGGTTGGGCTACACCCCAGGGTCTTGACCAAAGATCAAAAATAGAGAGTGTAGAGCCAAGGAGAGATTTGAGTAGAAGTTCCGAGCAGGACAGTCAAAAAAAGATTGAAGTCCAGTTGAGGATGTCCACAGGCTCTGCAAGAAGAGTTATCCTTGCGGCTGATCCTTTGTAGATAGGACAAAAGTAAGAGGCTATGGCCATGGCAGCAAAGGCGGTAAAACTTGCAGCGAATGGAGCGTGGGAGGACCAGTTTCTCCATAGAGACCGGTAGGCTTGGCATTTGAGATGGGAGTGAGATACGTGACGTCCCCATTTTTGATACTGGATGTAACGGGTATTGGCGATATGACAGGGAATGGGGACAATGGATCAACGCAGAAGCCAGAGAGGCTCCAGCTTTGGAAATGGAGTCTGCGTGCATATTTTTAGGGATTTTAGCATCACCAGGGACCCATTAAAATTTTACAATGTCGCTTATGAAAAGTGAGGAGGGGTGGGATCAAACATTCCAGAGGTACCTTGGCAGGAGATATGAAGGGGGAGTTAAAAGTATAGAAAGAGCCGAGAGTGAATCCGTAAAAAATCGAACTAAGTGGCAGTTCGTATTGTGGTTGTTACATCAAACAAGTCCGTGTTCCAGGGCAATGGTATCAGCTGTGAAACTAGAGGTTATTGGACCGGCAAAGAAGAAACGGGGTCGGAGGTAGTGCATTTGGAGAATATAGGTAGTGCACACTACAGCGCCACCCGGTTCAAAGAAAAAACATAGGCGTAGCCAGGGGGCTGGGAACGCCCCCTTAATTGAAATGCCACCATTGATACAAATGTGACAAAAAAGCTTATTGCTTCTTTAGTATTAATTTCTTGTCGCATTTTTACGCGCAACGGTAATTACCGATAACATTGACGCCTAGGGGTTTACGCCCCCTCAAGTCAATTTTTGCCAACCTATTAAAATGTACAACCCCGGTGAAATTAAGGGTTTTCGTCCTAAAAGTTGCAGTCTCAGGCCCTCATCTAACCTTTTTATAAACGTAATGCATGCCATAACCAGGGCCGGACTTACCATATGGCACAGTCCCAAGAGCCCCGCGCTCAGATGGTCTTCTTTGGGTATTCACCAATATTTAGCAGAAAGATATACTTAAAATCTCAAAAAAGCCAGGGGCCCCACGCGATGAAAATCTGGCCCAAGCAATAACATGGTTAGTGGCGTAACCATCTGCACAGAGCTGGACAGCGCTGTGCATATTATGACTCGAGCTGCTTTGTAGCTGTAGGGTTGGTGGTTGATCTGGCCACCTAACTGCCTGTGGAAGTCGTTATGATTTCCCAGGAGTCGACCACGCAGAACGTCAATCTTTTCAGCGTAACCATCTATTGTACCATTTTTCAATAACAATTTACCTCCACCTCACAAGTTTTTACGCGACGAAATACTTTCAAAAAAAGTTAGTCAGGAGCAATACTCATGAAACAAAATATTGAATTTGAATTGAGGGGACCTGGGTCCTAGTTCTTTCAAATGGCTGTAAAGTTCTTTTAATTGGCTCTGAACGCGTGCAAATGTGAACCAATGACAGTGAAAAAGTTTTTTCCAAAAACTTACAAAAAATTGCCCAGTGGTTGTGGCCTTCGCCCCTAAATCCCATAGGTTTTGGCGACTGGGGTCTACGCACCTAGAATCCCGTCTGCGATACGTTTGAGTTACACTTGTTTACTCAACACACGACTACCAGTTCAAACATTTTCACTTTTGATTTAAGCCCTCTCCCTTTAGCAAAATCCTCGTTAAGTGTCAAACCAAATCACGGTTTTTGCTCTTCCATTGTACAACATCTTTGTCCCACAAAAAGTCCCTCTTTCAAACATTTTTTGATGATGTCATTTTATGTGATTAGTGGTTTGAGCCCCCCCAATCAAAAATTCTGGCCACGCCTATGAGAGACAACTTGTTTGAATGATTGTGGTCCAGGAGGGAACAGAGGGCACAGAAGTATTAATAGTTCACGCAAAGATGGGTTCTTCCGTGGATAAGCAAAATGATCTCCAGGAAAGTTTTCACCCAGCCGCTGGAGGCCAAGCGGGGTCTGAGGGCAAAGCTCCAAACCCCTGAGCAATGTCGTGATTTTTGGAAAAAATAGTCATTTTGATTACATTTCTCATGTAATGTAGGATCATCGAAAGAACTAAATTGGTAAAATCGGGAGATATTTGCAAGAATTAAATTGTCCAGCCCCTTCAGTTGTCCTGACTTACAGGCGAGATCCAAACGCTTGTATTTTGAGGTTAAAATTCTAGTTGACTTGGATAAAGGGGGAAGGGGGCTGAAGCCCCTTTAGCCCTCCCCTGGTTGGGTCACTGCTAGTGTATTACATCCAAAACAATTTTTGTTTGTCCAAGCCAAAAAATTCAGTAGTTTTTAATGGTTGTTCTATGAAAAGCTAAAAGAAGCTATGGCAAAAATGACATACTGTATAACATATAAAAATAAATATCAACAAAAAGACAACTTTGATACAAAAATTTGAAAATTTCTTTAGATATTGTTTCACTTTGCGGGAGAATGCATAGTCATTTACCATGCGATAGTGGGGATCTATGCTGTTGGTTTTAAAGAATTTAAAAATAGGCCAAGTACCTCTTTTTTGTTGCTCACGAAGTAGCTTTTTACTGTTTAAAAACAAGCAAAGAGATTTTTCTGGTTTTCCTGAGTTGCGATAAGCTATCACAAGTTGGTACAAAACATTAATGTCTTTTTCTTCAAACTTGGTTATATTTTCTAAACAGAGTCCTCCATAGCGTATAGCTTCATCGTGTGCACCAAGTAAGGTTAAAAATCTCACGTGAGACCACTTTTCAATATTCTCTAAAGTTTTATCGTAATCGGTCAATTTCACTTTGATTTTGAGCATTAATTGCAAAAAAAAAGCTGTTGTTAAACATTTTGTTAATGAATTTATACTGACAGCTTTGGTCAAACATTGCAGTTTCTCCGCAGGTGACTTTGCATTGTCAAAAGAAATATTATCATCTTGTCTTTTTTGATCCATGTAATGAAACAATCTGACGTGGCAAGAAACAGCAATTGCGAAAGATAATCTGAGAGCGGTGATCTCATTGATTTTCTGTTTCTTTTGAAGTTCTTTAATAATTTCAAACCCTGTGTTAGCATCAACAGTTTCTAGACGACCCAGTGCTGAAAGAAACAAACTTGTACTGCGATATACAATGCGTTTGATGTTTATATCTTGATCTGATTCAAGTGCTGCTAAATTATTAATTATGTCAAAATTATGTAAATCCTCATCGAGTTGTTTTAAAAACAGAAAAGAGTTTTTTGAAAGTTTGTTCAAACTGTGTTTAATTTTTTGGAAAAACGCATCATACAAAGTTTTTTCTCCTTCTACGAAACAAATTCTAGTTAAAATGTCACCGAGCTTGTATCCATTCTTCAAGTCTTCATTTTCTTCAAGATAAAGCGTCATTTCATCAACAGGTTTGATCAGTTCTGTTGTCCAGGGCTTTGCTTTTGTCTTTTGAGTTCTTCCTAGAGGAAATTTACATGCATGGGGCATCATGCCGTCAAACGAAATCCCTCTGGTTGTAACCTCATCGTAAAACCAATCTCCATAATGTGTTGACCTATTGGAACTGTCATTCAAATATGGAATGCATACACTAGGAATTATTGTTTCTCCTAGATTTATAATAACAATATGGAAGAGTGTGGAATACCAACGAAAATACTCTTTGAATGAGGAATTAGGATCAAAATCCAAATTTTCTAAAATTATAATATGCTCGAAGTCGGAATACGGAGTAATTTCTTTTCTTGCCAACGATCCCATTCCTACTACGGCGTACTTACAAGGAGGAGTACCCATAATTTCAATGCATTTTTGAGAGACGAAAGCCATGATATTCTTGTAATATATTGATAAATGCTTTTGCACCAACTGTATTTGGTTTACATACGATCGAATCTTGTTCGTATTCTCTTTAAGTGTTTCTAAATTGTCTTCGTCTCTATAGTTTTCTATCGCTTTTAGGTGATAACGAACACATTTTCGGAGTTCTTCTACACGCATTTTGGCTGAATCACTGACATTTATCAAATCGTCAGGTTTACCGTTTTTTGCATTTGCATAAACCAATACATGTTTGCAAAGGTCGCGGAAATCATTCTGAAACTTTTCGCTATTTGGTTGCCTTATGACAGCAGCTTTGAGCAAAGTAGCATGCTGAATCAAACTAATTTTGTCAATTTGGTTAGGATATTTGTTTCGATAAAGTAAACCCAGTTCGTTAAAAATCGAAGCAGTGGCACGAGAATCTTTTTCTCGACCTCTCTCATCGCATTTTAGTCGAAGAATTTTACACAATTGTTGTTTTTTCAAATTAACATCTCTAGGACAATACTGCTGAGACATAATTTTGCAAAGTTAAGTAATTTGGTTCAGTAATCCATTACTCAAAAAAGATCCTGTTACCTGTAAGACCAGCAGGTTTAAAATATTTGTATTGTAGAACCTACCAAATCAATGACGCAAAGCGTTTATACTTTTCATACTTTTATACTTTTTCAATATCACATGGTGGGTATTTTACTTCAAAATACTGCGGTAGCTTCCTACAAAAAGATTTTTTGAATAACAAAAAAAAATTTTGCCACCCTTTTTTATTTTTTGCTTTATTTAAGTGAATCAAATCTTGTTTGTATTTCCTGTGTGGTAAGTGAAACAACCGGGCAAATAAAATTCGCTTGTTTCAACTAAATATCAAAAAATGAAATTTTGTCAGCTATTTTTCTTATTTGTTTTGATTCATGATTTGCTTTTGGTTTGTTTTTCAGTGTCATAAGTGAAGCAACCAAAGGTAGAGTCTTCGAGGACGTTTTTGACCTCAAGGACGTCCTAAAAGACACATTTTGAAGTCCTTGGCCTCGGTCTCGAAGCTCAAGTCCTTCGCCTTGGCCTCAAAGCCTACAAGTCCTTAAAAATGGCTTGTCCTGGACTCGAGGACAGTACTATTTTTTGATTGGTTAAAAAGGAAAGTAATTGAACAAAAATTAATCTAAACTTCTCGTCATAATTGGGAAAGTTAATGCAAAACGTTAGCTTCTTTAACCACTAGTCCGTTAGCAAACTTCAAACCTCCGTCAACGATAATTCATTATTTTCAGCTTTAATTAATGGAAGTTAATAAAGTCGGTTAATTCGTGAGGATTTTGAGTGTAATTGATATTCCTTTTTATTCACACATTTTCTAGAACACGTAATGACACTGTTAAGCCGATTGTCAGGGAAAGTTTATTGCTGTGGTGGTCCTTTTGTGTTTTGAAAGTTACATTTTACTGTCGAATCTAATTTTAAGTTAAAATAGGTTCTTAGGTACCAACAAAACTGTGATCGGAGAAATTTTGAAGTTGCGAACTGCGATAATTAATAGACCTATGAGGCTGTAGCTTATCATTTGCCGCAGTTCAACTCATCCAAGATCTAACCTACTTCACACCTGCGTGATTAAAATTATATTTGCAGCATTTTTATAGAGCCTGCTCATTTGATCCAGCGCTTGCTCATTTTATCCTGCAGCTCTTTTCTTCGCTTTTTCTTCTACAAAACTCGTGCTAATGCGCAACAGGTGCAGTAGCGTAGCCAGGGGGGCGGGGGGGCTATAGCCCCCCTCATTGGCCTGTAAACCAAAACGCATAATAAGAAAAAAACACGTTTTTAGCTCTTCTGAGACTGTTTTTTGTGTTGTAATTGACTAAAAAGTGATTTAAAGCATTTTTTGAAACATTTAATCAGGGGGGGGGCTAATTTATCAAAGAATAAAGTTACAAATTAATGAAAACTTTGAAAAATGTCAAAAATAAACAATCAAATTCGATCGCTAGGGTAAAAACGCCAAACATAGTTTTATCAACAAATATTTTATAAACTTAGGAATAAGGGGGGGGCTATTCAGTGTTAGTTAATTACCAATCATTTCTCTCAAATATCTTTTTATTAGCCCCCCCCAATTATTTTTCTTTATGAAATATAGACGAAATAGATTATTCCGTGTGAGTTTTGTTAAATAATAGAATTTTATGATTTACCAGCATGTAAACAAGAGAACGGCAATGTTATCATTAGCCACTTCCCACATAGCCCATTTATACAACCAGTTGAATTATGTTGCGCTGCCAATTTCTATGCCACGTTTTAAAAGCATTATTTTTTATTAAAATAGTTCTAAAATTAAGTTATTTTTGCAAAAAAATGCAAAAATTTTGAGCGTTGGGGCTCCGCCCCCAGACCCCCAGCCTCCGGCAGCTGGGGGTTTTGCCCCCAGACCCCCATCAGCCTTCGGCGGCTCTGGGCTTTTCCCCCAGACCAACAAACACAGCCCCCCATTGCGAATTTCTGGCTACGCGCCTGAACAGGCAGTAGCGTAGCCAGGGGGGGGGGCGGGGGGGGCTATAGCCCCCCCCATTGGCCTGCCGACCAAAATGCAGAATAAGAAAAATACCACGTTTTTAGCACTTCTAAGACTCTCTTTTGCACTGGATTAGACTAAAAAATGATTTAAAGCATAGTTTGAAACGTTTATTTGGGGGGGGGGCTAATGGACTGCCGACCAAAATGCAGAATAAGAAAAATATCACGTTTTTAGTACTTCTAAGACTGTCTTTTGCACTGGATTAGACTAAAAAATGATTTAAAGCATAGTTTGAAAGGTTTATTTAAGGGGGGGGGGGGGCTAATGAACTGCCGACCAAAATGCAGAATAAGGAAAATACCACGCTTTTAGCATTTTTAAGACTGTCTTTTGCCCTGGATTAGACTAAAAAATGCTTTAAAGCGTAGTTTGAAACGTTTATTTAGAGGGGGGGGCGAATGAACTGCCGATCAAATTGCAGAATTAGGAAAATACCACGTTTTTAGCCAGTAGCGTAGCCAGGGGGGTCGGGGGTCTATAGCCCCCCCCCATTGACATGTCGACCAAAATACAGAATGGGAAAAACACTACATTTTTAGCACTTTGAGACTGTTTTATGCACTGGAGTGAACTAAATAGTGATTTAAAACATCTTTTGAAACATATGTTCAGGGGGGGGGGCTAATTTGCCAAACATAAAACCAAGTAATAAATGAAACCTTTGATAAATGGTAAGAAATAAGTAATCAAATTTGATCGCAAGTGTAAAAATACTGAACATAGGTGTCATCAACAAACATACTATAAACTAAGGAATAGGGGGGGGGGGGGGCTATTCAGTATTTGTTAATTACCAATCATTTCTCTCAAATCTCTTTTCATTATCCCCCCCCAATTATTTTTCTCTATAAACTGTATACGAAATAGATTACTCCGTGTGAATTTTATTGCACTATTCGATTTTATAATGTAACTGCATCTAAACAAGAGAACTACATTTTACCATTAGCCACCTCCCAAATAGCCCATTTATGCTTCCAGTTTAATCTTGTTTGAACTGCCAATTCCTAAGCCACGTTTTAAAATCACTATTGTTTAATCAAAATAGCCCTAAAATGAAGTTATTTTTGCAAAAAAATGCAAAATTTTCGAGTGCTGGGGGCTCCGCCCCCAGACCCCCGTGCCTCCGGCGGCTGGGGGCTCCGCCCCCAAACCCCCAGCCTCTGGCAGCTGGGGGCTCCGCCCCCAGACCCCCCAAATAGCCCCCCCCATTGCGAATTTCTGGCTACGCGCCTGTGAACAGGTGTTACCGGTGCACACTGGTTCATACCGGTACGATGAATAAATGCTGCAAGAAATTAACAATGAATAACTTATGCTAACGAAAGTTAATAAACCATTATTATTAAGTTAACAGGCCTTTTAACGGAAGTTAATTTAGTCCGTTTACATAAAAAAACTTAACCGAAAAGTTTGACGTCCTTCGTGGTCGACTCGTGGGAAATCATTACGACTTCCGCTGGCAGTTAGATGACCGGATCAACCACCAACCCTGCAGCCGCTAAGCAGCTCGAGTCATAAAATGCACAAAGCTGGACAGCACTGTTTCGAGCTTTTAGCTCTCATTGGCAGCCCTTAGCTTCTCTAACATAGGTATTTTTTTAAAGTACCACAAGTGAAAAATTGTTTAGTCCCTACAAACCCTCTGCGACTGTGCAAGCCAATATGATTTGCTTAAATCGGCCAAAAGTATTGTCCAGCTGAAGGTTTGTCCATTTCGGCCAAGAGTCTTGTCCAGCTGGGGAATACCTTCACTCAGAGTGGCTGTGGATGCTTGAAAAAGTGTCTGCAGCTCTCAAACCTACTCCCACTACCATCCCACAAACTCCACACATTTCCAAAAATCCACAAAAAAAAAAGCTGGGGTTTGTGTTCTGTTGGTTTGCGGTAATTTTATAATAAGAAAAAAAAACGCAGGTGGGGAGTACCTTTGTAAGAGAAGCTGAGGGCTGCCCATGAGAGCTAAAAGCTCGAAACAGCGCTGTCCAGCTCTGTGCATAAAAAAGTTTTTATTGAGTTACCTAGGTAATGAAAAAGTTTGCTTCCTTATGAACGAATTTGTGCCCACTTATGCTTCTAGTTTGTCAATTCATTTCTTTTTTGAAAAATAATACAACGTTTATGATAATCAAAAAGTCATAGTAAACCATAATTCAAATGGCGTTGAGTAAAAGGTCTAATTGGAGAATGGAGGGCAAAAGACGGTGTAGAATAATTCTTTTTATTTTAACTAATACTTCCGGTGAGGCATGCACGAACAGCAAAGCATTAAAATCATTCGAGACTTTAACAAGAAAAACGGAGTCCGGACCCAATCATTTTGGACTTGCTAACGCTAAAACAGTGCCGTCGTCAGAGCAAATGAAGTGAGGGGACACTAGCCAAAGTGGGGGGCACTAAATTTTGCATATAAAAACTGATCTTCAGATCGTACGGCTACAATTATGCGCAATTTTAAAATAAAGCCGGCAGCGTTTTTGTAGCTCGTTTCGTCTGCGGCTCATAGTAGCTTGAAAAATCTATCTACAGCAACAAATTCTACCAGAAGTGCAACCAAGATTTTGCTAAGAGTGGAGAACTAAAAGTAAATTTTTTCCCCCCAAAACTGCCTGACTTAGCCCCCGTACTGAACAAACTAATGTAACTCGAGCGTGTCACAGACAGAATAGAGTTACTAAATATTAACTGACTGTGAACGGGGGCTAGGGGCGGAGCCCATGCCGCTGGACAGTTTTTGCAGTTTTGCAGCAAAAACACAGCAATTTTAACGCCATTTCAATCACATTTTGCACTTTTTGAAGCTGTATAAATAACTCAATTGTTGAAATTCAGAAGTAATTTCAAACAATTAAATTGCTTAAAACCTTCAACCCCCCTCCTTACTTCAATTCAAATCTAAAATAGGTTTAAACGCTCGAATTTTGAGGTTAAATTTTCTAAATTTGCTAAGGGGGCTAAAGCCCTTTCACCGTCATTGCGCACGCCACTGACAGCGACCTCAAAATCTTGAGTGTACTCTAAAAATTAAAACAGCTGGTCTTTGAAAAAAAATGCATCACGTGTTGTTTTATGTCATAATTACTAACGAAGTAACAGTTACGATTCCGCAGGTTTACTCCTCTCTTTCGCGACACATCCATAAAGGCGTGTTAATAAGACGGAGTATTGCGTCAGATGTATGTGATACAGCAGTTGGTTGCTAGCAATTTCGCAACGAATTAAGAAAACCTCCAAAGAGAATTATGTTTGAACGTAATTATTCCTTTTTCAATCATTGTGTGTTGTCTTAACATTAAGTGAGGTTCCAAAAACAGTATTTTGAGTAAACTTAAATGGGGGGCACAAGCATCCGTGAAGGGGGGCACGGCCCCCTGGCCGCCCCGTAGCGACGGCACTGCGCTTAACATGACCGTGCTTATCTGAGTGTGGATTCAGAAAAAAGTATGTCTGTATGAATGTGATAATGAAATGTAATATAGTTACCAGGGATAGCTTATCTCTGATACAGCTAACAAAAAAGGTATCTTGAAAGCCCAACACTTGTTCTGAAAGTACGCGAGAGATATGACTAAGAATTTGTTTTGAGACAAGTAAGAACAGATCTAATCACTGGCTAGCGATCTGGAGTCAAAACTACACCCGCTGAACAATTTTTGTGTGAAAATCGCCGCTAAGAATCCCAAATAATGCACTACACTATCAGAAAAAACGCTGCATGAAGAATTATTTAAAAAAGCGACTGTAAAGTTAACTATAACAATAATTGTTCGAATGCCTGGAAAGAGCGCGCTACACTGAATCAATTTTCATATGCAAGGTCAAGAAAATGCGAGTAGGCGAAGTTCCCACAAAAAATGTGTGCATTTTTGGAAAAAACTAATGAATTATTTATTTTGCGGTTTTACAATTGAGGATATTTTGAAGTTGAGCCGCGGAGAAAATGCCTCCAATGCTTTTCACCTTAATACAGCCCTACTGGGATACCCAGGTTACTTTTTGCATTCAAATACCTTGTGGTAAGCTTTACAAAGTATCTGTTGGCGGCCAAAGCGCACTTGCTCATTCGTTGAGAGGCATTTAGATGGGAGACTACAGAGTACAGAGAGACATCACATGCACTAAACCGTAAAGAAAAGATTGGCTAAAAATTAGGATAGGGAAAACGTAGTAAAACTAAAGTTTTTCTGACTTAAATTTTAACGGTATTTTTTTCAAACCACTTTGAAAATTGTCTAATCTCCTTTCGACGACATAAAAATTGCTGCTTTTGTAAAAAAACATACCTAAAATAGTTCAAAGGAAGCATGGTGACTTTGCCATCGTCCTCCAAAGCCTCATTTTTTTTTCCAAAAACTTAAGCTTGCAAATACCAAATACTATCTCAATTCAATTTAAAAACAAAAATTTAGGGCATTTTGTTGTACTTTTAGGTAATAATATCAGAGTCGCTATGTGATATTGAAAAAGTATAGTTTTAGATAATATTCTAAACAATTGTGTGAAAAGAAGTCGTTTAACCTAGCAATAAAGTTTGTGTTTGAGAAATTGTTAAAAGAGTTGGGATCCATAATCAATGGACGTTTGCACCGGGGCCCTAACTGATGAAGTTAAGGCATTAAAATTGACATTTCCACGTTTAGAATTTGGTTATTCACATTTAAGAGTTACTGCCTAGTTTCATCACCACGATATCGCTACGGGACGAAATCAACATAGGTGCAAACGCGTAAAACTTCAAAACGACATTTATTGTTTTTAAAACTGCTGTTTTCGACCAATCATCAAAAATTTAACAAAATGTAATATTAGTAATTATTTAATTGTGATGTTATGACGTTTGGGGGTGCTGGAGTTTTAATGTTTAATCGTTTACGTGCTACTTGGCCTAAAGGCTACCAGCGCAGAAGCCTAGGAAAGAGCCACAGGAAGAACCTTTTGCAAAGCGGAAGCCTGGACCGGTAATCCCAAGGCTGCAGGTTTGAGCCCAGCGGGAAAACAACTTTTTCTCATTGCTTGTTTTAGATAGTCGCCGTTTTGGTGGCACTTCCCTTTAGATTTTTGTGCTGGTAGTCTTTTGGCCAGATAGCACGTAAGCGATGAAAGAAATGCAATATCTTAAACACTAGAGCGCTTAAAAGTAACGGGAAGTTTGCCGTCTGTAGTGTTACTGACGTAAATTTTTCTCGATGTGTACTGCTACCACGTGCTTTTAATGAATTCTCGAAAATGTTTCCTATAGAATTTGCTAGAACATTTCTAATAGCCACCCCCAACGAGCGATGCAAACGTAGCAATTATTTTCGTCAGAGAAAAGATTGAAACAAAAGATAATTTTCTGAACCAGATATTTGTATTCCATAGACGTAGCCAGGATTTTTGGTTGGGCGGCCAAACAACAAAAAAATTCTTTACAGTCCGATTTAGGACTTTTGATTGGAGCAGGGGCCCAAAATGTAGTTGGAGTTCAACTTCGGATTGGGGTAGGGCAACCCTCAACATACGTAGTGAAGACCTAAACAAAAAAACAAAAACAAAACTAAAAACGGTCTTCACGGATTGAAGGACCGATTTTGTCCCAAAAATTAGGTGAAGACCAAAAAAGAAAAAAAAGTCTTCACGACTGAAAACAAACCAACGCGAGTATCTGAAGCTAGAATAGCCTTTTTCGTCACAAATTTATCATTGCTAACATTGCGATTGGGGGGGGGGGGGGGGGGCTGGGCCCCCTGACTACGCCTATGTGGTATTTGCGTTTGTCACAAAGAACCTAAACTATCTATTCATGAATTTTCTCACCGCCTAAATGTAGAAGACTTGCTACGGTATGAAACGAAATGCTGTGCTTTGTAAATCATTTTTTCATTTTGAATCTCAAGAGTGTAAAGCGTTTTATGTTTGCTGCTGTAAAACGATTGAAAATGTAAAGTTATGGTCTAATTTGGACTTTGCGTGAGCGCGTGGTGTACCATTGGTTTTGTTCGCGAATTTTGGCAGCTGATGATTGATTTGCTTATAACTAACAAATAGTAAAACCTAGAAAGTTGAAATCTTGGACTCATCATAACAAGTAATGAAAGCATCTTATGCGTTAATTTTAGGGATCCTAGGTCATGTGATCGTAAATTGAGAGACAAAAAAACATGAAAAAACGGTAAATTTGGGTTAAAAGTTATTAACTTGCTTATAATTCCAAAACCACTTGACGTGCAAAATTGAAATTTGAACGCAATGTGGGTACTTATAAATGCTTCATGCAAACCGAGTTTGGGGGTACCCGGTCACGTGACCAAAATTTTACAGGCCAAAAATGGTCATAAAGTGGACGAGTTTGAACCAATATATCTCGACAAATACTAATATTGATGAAAAATGGTTTGTGATTCTTGAGCACACAATCAACTGCCTTTATTTTGGTTATGTTTGTTTACCCCAACTTGAATGCTATTTTCCTTTTTTTTTTCTTTGTTTTTTTCTTTTTTCTCATTCTTCTCCGGCTTTCTACTTTTAAATTGCTGAACGCACTGTATTCAAAGTTTGAGCGATTGAAGATGTCAGGGAGGACTATTGCTCGACTTAAATTGGGGGTGTCAGGTTGGGAGGACCCCCCTCAAACAGGCCCTCCAAAATTCTGAACTTTTAAATCGTTGGAGCTAGATGAATCAAATTTTTGAAATGAGTAGATATAAAAAAAATCAAACCTTACAAAAATTGGGGGAACCATAATGGAGGGTTCCCCTAAACGGGCCCCCAAAATTCAAACTTTTTACCCTTTTAAGCTAGATACCTAAAAATTTTAAGATAAGTAAATATCAAGGAAAGATAAAATTTTATAAAATTTGGGGGTACTAAACTGGGGGTTTTTCTTCAAATGGGGCTGCCAAAATTTTGAACATTTAAACCATTAAAGCTAGACAAATCAAATTTTCGGAGTGGGTGGATATCAAAAAGAAACTAAACCAAACAAAATTTTAAGTTCCAAATTAGGGGGTTACCCCCAATCGAGGACCTCCAAAATTCCAACTTTTTAACCTTTAAAGCTGGACACATGAAGTTTTTAAGGTAAGCAAAATATAAAAGAAACATAAAATTTAAAACAATTTGGGGTACCGAAATGGGGTGTCCCCCTTAAATGGGGCTGCAAAAATCAAACTTTCTAACCACACATCTAGACACATGAAATTTTTAGGTTTGGAAGAAAATGAAGAAACGACAAAATTTGGGTATATCAAAATGGGGGGTACCCCTCAAACAGGACTGCCAAAATTCCAACTTTGTAACCACTTATGTTAGACTCATGAAATTTTCAGCATATGCAATTATGAAAAAAAGATAAATTTTGATGAAATTTGGAGGTAACAAAATGAAGGAATGAATCCTTTTCAAACAAGGACGCTAAAACTCAAAATTTAACCACTTATGCTGGACTGATGAAATCTTCAGAATAGGCAAAAACGACGAAAACATAAAATTTGACAAAATTTGGAGGCACCAAAATGGAGGGGTCCCCCTCAAACAAGGACGCCAAAATTCAAAACTGAACCATTCACCCTGGACTGATGAAACTTTCAAATTAAAAAATTATGAAAAGATAAAATGTGACAAAATTTTGAAGTGCCTCAATGGGGTTACCCTCAAATGAGCACGACAAAAATTACAATTTTTACTTGTGTAAGCTAGACACATTGCAATTTCAGGATACATAAGCAAGTATGAAGAAAAGATAAAATTTGACAAAAAGTTTGTGGCACCGAAACGGGGGTCCTTCAGAATGCAAACTTTTCAACCATTTAAGCTAAACATATGAAACTCTCAGAATAAGTAAATATAAAACAAAGATGAAATTAGAATAGATAAATAAAATATCTTTAACTTGAAGTGCCACAATTGGAAAGACCTTCTCCAACGGGTCCTTCAAAATTTTCAACCACTCAAGCTAGACAAATAAAATTTTCAAAATCGGTAAAAATGTAACATGAAATAAGTGAGGATCTCATATTATAGGGGTGCTCCGATTGTGTTGGCACCTTCCCCCATTAACTACAAAAGCTAAACAAACTAAATCTACAGGATAAGTAAATACGAATCGAAGATTAAAGATAACAAATTAAACTGGCCACATTGAGGAAACCATGTCAAATGGGCTGCTTAAAATTTTTAAATCTTTATTACAAAGTACTTCAGCTAAACATAATCAAAGAGTACCGGTAGGCTTATATAAGAAAAAGATAAAACATGCCAAACTTGGCAATGCATTGTTGGACAATTAGCCCTTAAAAAGACCTTCAAACTGTACGTTAATTTTTTACAATAAAATGGTATAACAGAAAAGTAGAAGAGTAAAATTTATGGGAATACTGCAACATTTAGCACGTTGAAGTACTTGAGCTTAATGGCTTTGTTAGATTTAAATTAAATGGCCAAGTATTTTTACTAAACTGTCACTGATGACGTTGAAAAAATCTTCTACTTGCTCTTTGAAGTTTTTAAACAATTTTATTAAGAAATCTTTAGTGCTGAATAATGGATGTGATACAACATACTGGACAATATCTAATAGATTGCCCATTGGGTAGCACTGCTGAGTAGCGTTCTCAAAATAAGAATAGTAGTAAAATGCGTGCTTATTTTTGGCCGTGGACAGTGTTAAGTTTGGCTGATGTTATAAAGTCGCTGGAATTTTAAAGATCGCTCTATGTTATTTCATAAAAAAGAGAAAAACTGTTAGAACTTTTCATAGCTTTTTGATTGACGTTACTTGATTATTTTGATAACTTTTTGAGACCTTTAACCTTATTTGTGCCGGGGAAGAGGGCAAATTTGCCCCCATCTCAGTTATTTTAATATGGCTCTTAAACGAAAAAAAAGTTTCGGTTTTAAGCACCCTGACTTTAAATCAAATTTAATAACACACATTTTCAGATAGTTTGGGCTCAGCCAAACAACCGGAAGTGACGTCAATTTTGTCTTTGTTAGAGGCACCGAAGGAGTTTCATGCAATGTTGAGCATAATACATGCTTATCAGTGCGCGCATTCTATTCATGGTACTGCGTATTCATTATTGATACTAATCTTCAGCTGGAATAAAATATTTTATGTATTGATAAATACATTGCATCATCATAACGTCATTGATGACATCATAAATCAAAAATAATGCTTTTTCTGCTGTTTCTCAAAATAAACTGCGTTTGCATAAAAAAAGATTCATTTTCATCTACTGTTGAATGGTAAAATGAAAATAATACTGCAGTATTCTAAAATTTTGTGAAATGTAATATATCTCAGTTATAAAACTTACAATTAATCATCAACACAATATACTAGAGATGACGTCATCATGCATGTGACGTTATCATGCATGATGACGTCATCATAACTCTGTAATATTACTTATAAATTCATAAGAATTTGATTTTTTGTTTCTAAATTTTGTTTAAGAACGTATCTCGTTCTTTGCCAATTGCTAAGGCAGGCGTTTTTTAATTTACAGTAGTTCCTAGAATTTGAGAAAAATTTGTCGAACTGTTTATACATGTGCTGGTGTAAAATTCTCCTTAAAGAATACTGCAGTGGGCTACTTAGGGTGTAAATTTGATGTTTAGAATAGTGTGTCAAACTTCTGGTCAAGATAATGTAAGTTGTAAAATCCAAGAATCATATTGGCATTTTCAGATCAAAAGTTTTTGTTTCTGTGTTTCAATCGGAGCAAAAGGTTATTGTCGAAATATTTGTTTTAACAAGGGTTTGGTTTGCAACCGCAATTTCAACAATTACGCTGCTAGGCGAAAATTCAACTAACTCCTTAAAAGTTAAAACGAGATCTAATACATACAATATTTATAGATATCTTTTCTAGACATTTAAATTTTGAAAGCAGTTAAACACAAACTTGACTAAGTTTATGGAACATCATGAAAATCGAAAGCGAAGTATTTCAGATATAACTATCAACAACCATAAACACCCTTAACGCAATTGTGAAGTTCTTTGGCGCAGTAAAGTTAAATACTTTCGCGAAGTCCCGGGATATGGCTTGCGATGTCATATTCTAGTTTATGATATTAATTATTAGTAATTTTTGTTACGCCTTGTTCATTTTCTTACTGTTATTCGCAACTTATCTACTCGCTTATGATTGAAAGTCTTTGAACCCATATTTAGCATTACTCGATCTGAAGAAATTACTCAAAATTTGTTTATTGTGAGATTACCTTATAGTAGTGCATTTAACTATTGGTGTTAATGTCGCAGTAGCGTATTGGCTTTTATTTATGCATGCATAGGCGTAGCCAGGGGGGGGGGCCCAGGGAGCCCGGGCCCCCCCCAATCAAAATACCACTAACGACAAAAAGTTATGACAACATAGCCTGGCGATGTTTAGTTGCAGTTTTTTTTCAGTAATTACGCACATAACAGTAATTAACAATAATATTAATGACAACAAGTGAGTCCCAGGGCCCTCAACTAGCAACCAGGGGGCCCTTACTAACAACTAGGGGGCCCTGGAATCCTTAACCGACAACCAAGGGGGCCTAGGACCCCTAACTGAAAACCAGGGGGCCCGGGCCCCTAACTAACAACCAAGGAACCCTTACCAACAACCAGGGGGCCCCTAACCGACAACCAGGGGGCCCCTAAACAACAACCAGGGGGCCCCATGGTTCCTAACTGACAACGAGGGGCCTCGAGGCCCTCCTAACTGACGACCAGGGGGCCCCTAACTCACGACCAGAGAGCCCCAGGGCCGCTAATTAACAACCAGGGGTCTTAACCGACAAACAAGGGACTACGGAACCTTTAACTGGCAACCAGGGAGCCCAAGGGCCCCTGACTGACTACCAAGGTTCCCGGCCAGGGGCCCCTTAATGCGAATTTTTAACAATTCATATGCAAAACCTGTGAGAAATTTAAGAGTTTTGACCTAAAAGTTGCCACCCCAGGCCCTCGTATAACGTTATTATGAACTTAATTATTTACTGCTAAAGTATTGCAGGAGGCAATGTTCGATACTTCTCCCTATAGACCAAATCACTTACAATTAAAATTTTACACCATAATGCAAGATTCTAAGCGTGTTTTGGGATTTAATTGCAAAACGAGGATTGAACGACTAAATTTTTTCGATTGGCATTGAAATGTTAAAAATCTAGTTCTTTGAAATGGCTCTGAACTCGTGCAAAATGTGATCCAATGGGATTTAAATAGCTTTTTTTTCCAAAAACTTACAAAAATCGCCCAGCGGCTGGGGGCTTTGCCCCCAGACCCCCATAGCCACCGGCGGCTGGGGGCTCTGCCCCCAAACCCTCGCCTGTGATACGTTTGAGTACACTAGCTTACTCACCATGTCTTCCAAGTTAGACTTTTACACTTTTTAACAATTAGTTTTCGCCCTCTCCCTTTACCAAAATCCTGTTCAAGTGCCATTAGGCTACGGCTTCAGATCTTCCATTCTACGATATCTTTGCCCCACAAAAACTTCCTTTTTTGAAAATTTCTGATGACGTCATTGCATGTGATTTGGCCCCCCCAATCAAAAATCCTGGCTACGCCTATGTATGCATGATTGACTATTTTGCCTATTGTGTACTTTTGTTTTAAATAAGCAGTCGCGGTATTACGATCAAATTCGCTTATAGTTTTCATTTTATCTCAACTCAACGACTCAACTGATTGCTGATATCGCGTCTGAGTTAGCGCTGTAAAGACTTAGAACACCAATCTCATCAACCCATATAGTTTGACTGCAGCAGCCAGAGAAGAGCATTCGGTGCTTTTAGAGTACCAACGATAACGATACAAATACTTTTCCTAAAAACTACCGACGGTACGATATTAGGAACATTTTGAAAAACGTACCGTCGATAACCGTACTCGGTATATTAAAAATTTGGTTCTTAAAATTGTGAAACATAGGTACTCATTTTTGAATAAAACTTTCTTTTTCTTATTTTTTAAGTAAATATTTCGGTTGTTGTCATTACTGCGTATACTGGAGAAACGCAGAATGTGTTGATGCTATGGCATGTAAGTCGGCTGCGTGGCGCAGTGTGCTGGAGCGCTTTTTTAACCATTGGCGTGACCGCAAGGCCAGTGATTCTACTCTCTCCGAAGCGTTGATACATGTTGCATCCTCGGTTAAGATGCTTTACGACGATTAATTATTTCTGCTAGGTCGATCTTACGAGCAGCAAATTAACAAAGTAAGAATACAACCGGAAACTTCAAGAAGCCGACAATTCCTAAGCGAGTCTGGATTTGTTTTCTGAAATACTACAAGCAGTTTGACTGTTAGTTGCTTGTGAAGTTGGGTAAATGGTCACGGCACTTAGACAGCAGTCCAGAGGTTGTGGATTTGATTCTCGATAAGGTCGAGTAGGATAACCACCAATTCTTGTGTCAGGGACGTTGTTGTCAAAAATGGGAAACAGACGTAACAAATGAAAAAGTTATGATTAACTTTGTTCAAGAAGTGTCATAACATAACACAGTTTAAGTCAAAACTTAAAATTTAAAACACTATAGTTTGTTTCACCCGTAATTGGGATCATCGGGGGTATCTTTTTCAAATAGAATAGATTTTATTAGAGTACGATTCTACTTGAATGAAATATATTTGAATAAGACACCCCTGGTGATTCCGATTACGGGTGAAACAGATTGTAAAGTTCTAAATTTTAAGTTTTGACGTGAACTATGCTATGCTATGACACTTCTTGAACAAAGTAGATCATAACTTCCTTGTTTGTTACGTCTGTTTCCCATTTTTAACAGCAAAATCCGGTTCTGACACCGCTCTGGCTCCACTTTACTAAGCACCAAACATAGGCATAGCCAGGATTTTTGATTGGGGGGCAAACCACAAATTACATGCAATGACTTCATCAGAAACTGCAAAAGAGGAATTTTTTGTGGGGACAAAGATATCGCAGAATGGGAGATCAGAAGCCATGGCCTGGTGTTGGCACGTAACTAGAAACTCGTTCAAGGGAGAGGGTTTATACCTAAAGTTTAAGTGCGAAAATGTCTAGATTAGGAGACGTAGTTGAGTAAAGAAGTGTACTGTAATTGAAACGTGTCACTGACGGGGGTCTGGGGACAGAGCCCTCAGCCTCCTGGTGATTATTCGTAATTTTTTGGAAAAATAGCTATTCTAATACCATTGGATCACATTCCGCACGTATTCAGAGCTATTTGAAAGTACTAGATTTTTAACATTTGAAAGTTAAGTGAAAAAATTCAGTAGTTCAGTCAACCTATTGCTCGCAATTTCAGTCCTAAACACGTTTAAAATCTTGCATTTTGGGGTTAAATTTTGTAAGTGATTTGGCCCAGGTAGGGGAAGTACATTGCTTTTTGCAATAGTTTAGCAGTAAATAACAATCCAGCCGAATATTTTCGTTAGAGATTACTGCTTTGTCATGAAAACAACCAGTTATAGGAGTACATATACGGCCAGGGGACCCAGGTCCTCTCAATCCAATAATTTGTTCAATGAGCATTATCTTTACTGTGGCTGATTTTTTAAAAAGTATTTTGTTGCATAAAAACTGGCAAAGTGGAGATGAACTGTTATTGAAAAATAAACAACAGATAGTTACGCCCGCAAACCATGTTATTGCCCGGCCCAATTTGCATTGAGTTGGGCCCCTGGTACTTTGGGATTTTTGCGAGATTTTTCTGCCAAATACAGAAGAATAAAAAAAGGCATCTGAGCCCGGGGCCCCTGGCACTGTGCCATATGTTAAATCCGTCTCTGGTAATTGCATTACGTTCACAAACAGGTTAAATGAGGACCTCGGTTAGTAACTTTTAGGATAAAAACTTTTAATTTCACTCGGGTTATATGTTCAAATTGGTTGGTAAACGTTAAATTAAGGGGGCCCGGGCTCCTGGATCAATATTACTGTTAGGGGCCCATTTAAATTGGGGGCATTTAAATATTGTTAAAGGGGGCATTTTTAAATTGGTTTGCAAACATTAAATTGAGGGGGTCCGGGCTCCCCTCGATCAATATTATTGTTGGTGGCCAATTTAAATTGAGGCCATTTAAATATTCTTGTAGTGGGCCCATTTAAATTGATTGGCAAACATTAAGTTGAGGGGGCCCAAGCTTCCCTCGATTAATATTACTGTTGGGGGCCCATTTAAGTTGGAGGCCATTAAAATATTATTGTAGTGGGCCCATTTAAACTGGTTGGCAAAAATTAAATTGAGGGGGCCCGGGCCCTCCTGGAATAATATTATTGTTGGGCGCCCATTTAAGTTGGGGGCCATTTAAATATTATTGCAGTGGGCCCATTTAAATTGGTTGGCAAACATTAAATTGAGGGGGCTCGGGATCCCTGGATCAATATTATTGCTGGGGCCTATTTAAGTTGGAGGCTTATTTGAGTTAGGGGCCATTTAAATATTATCGTAGGGGTCCCATTTAAATTGGTTGGCAAAAATTAAATTGAAGGTGCCCGGGACCCCCTGGATCAATATTACTGTTGGGGCCCATTTAAATTGGAGGCCTCTTTAAGTTAGGGGCCATTTAAATATTATTGTAGTGGGCCCATTTAAATTAATTGGCAAACATTAAATTGACTTGGCCCTGGCTCCCTGGATCAATATTACTGTTGGGGGCCCATTTAAGTGGGGGGGGCCATTTAAATGTTATTGTAAAAGGCATTTTTAAATTGGTTGGCAAACATTAAATTGAGGGGGTTCGGGCCCTCCTCATTCAATATTATTGTTGGGGCCCATTTAAGTTAGGGGTCATTGAAATATTTTTGTAGGGGGCCCAATTAAATTGGTTGACAAACATTAAACTGACGTGGCCCGGGCTCCCCTGGATCAATATTATTGTTAGGGGCCCATTTAAGTTAGGGCCATTGAAATATTATTGTAGGGGGCCCATTTAAATTGGTTGGCAAATATTAAAGTGAGGGGGCCCGGGCCCCCTGGATCAATATTATTCTTAATTACTGTTGGACGCGTGTACTGTTGTTTGCGAAGGTGCTAAAAGAAACTGACACTGAAAAAACAATAGTCTTTTTGTGGCATTTTTATCATTGGTGGCATTTCAAAAGGGGGGGGGGGGGGCGAGTCCCCTGGATCCCCCCTGGCTACGTCTATGGCACCAAAGCAAAGCATGCATACTTGTTGCCATTTGTTTCATATCATTTAGCGATATGCTATAAAAGCTAACAACTCAGCGGCAAAACCAAGCGGTGATGGCCGGGAACTAGGTATTAGCATAAGGTGATATGAGCCAAAGTAAGTTTTTGATATAGTATTGTTTGCGCTTTTTAGGCTAAATGTAGGTATAAAAGAATAAGAGCAAGATGTGAAGTCCATTTAAATAGAGAGTTACCAGTAAGTGGTCTAGTTAGCACGAAGTAGGCCTAGTCCAGTTGTAGAGTCTGCACTACCGGTAGATTTAAAAATATCAATAAATTACCAATAGGCTGTAGCTGTTTTGTTTGTACTTTACTGGTTGTTAAAGAAACTAAACAAGGCCAGGCCTAACCATACTTGCACTGGACTAGCCTATGCCCAAAAGCCTGCTTAATATTGTACACCAGTTCCATTAGCTTCGCAAATGGTTGCGAGGCTACGATGTGTTCTAATAACATGACGAAAAGAGGCAATGAAAGTAGGCTATGTATTTACTATTTAGCAAGTTGGCGCAGCGTAGTTCTACAGTTAATGTTTTTACCACAATGTTATTAGATCTTCTTTACTGTCAGTGTTAGCTTAGTAAGGTGGTATCTGCTGGCACATATACGGTAAAATGCTGAACTGACACAGTCTCTTGCAAATACAATAACACAAGAAAGGCTTTTCCTTGTCACACTAATATGTACTGAGGAAAAGAGGCCTAGTCGCAATACTAGACATTTAGAAGTGTAAGTTGCTTTTTTATTTTACTTCATGATCACCAATGACGTCATCAAAATGATGACATCATCATAATTGCACGCCTTATCTGAAGTGTTAGGCTGGAATCACGCGATCAAGTTTTTTGCGCAATTTTCTTTTATCAATGTTTTTTGAGCTATCACACCTGGACGCAATTTTTTTGCACAGCTTCTTGCAAGACGAAATCGCTTGGATTTTTCAACAAACAAATTGCTGAAGCTATCACATGTATTTTTTTCTTTGTAAAAGCATTTACGCAGGTGTTACAGAATTTCTTTTGAAATTTGCTGTGGCAGTAGTAATATTATGCGCTTTGTTGATTCATTATTTCTCGTTTACCAAAATGATACAAGCACGTTTACAAAAGGGAAAAGCTGCAACTATAGTAATAAATAAATAGCTATCTGAGTTCTGCTGCAAAATGCGTGTGCTGAATATGAAATTTTTTTCGACCTCTTGTTTTTTTGTTTTGTATTCCGCGGCTGAATATTTTCAAAAATACAGCTAAAAGCTTAGTTTTTATCGTTGAGAACGGCGGCTTTTAAAAAACTTGCTGGCAAAATAGAGCTCGGTACTATTTTCCCTCAAGAACTCAGCAGGACTTTCTGGACTCTGATTTTCATTCTTACACGGCTGTGAATTAAAATTGCCGGTGCCCGCAATAGTGAAACATAAACTTGCGCGACCTTTCACACGATTGATGCAAGGAAATTGTGCAAAATTGATCGTGTGATTCCGACCTTACGCTACGCCACTGAAGTAATTAACGTCTATCAAAAAGTTATTAGGAGTTCGAAACACTTTTTGACTTTATTTTTAAATAACATAGAGCGATCTTTAAAATTCCAACGACTTTGTTACGTCAGCCAAACTTAACATAACGCTAACCAGGGCCAGAAATGTGCACGCATTTTACAGCTATTCCTATTTTGAGAATGTTGCTTAGCATTGCGACCGAACCACCAACATATTGAATGTTGTATCTTGCAGTATATTGCATTACCTCCATTATTTAGCACGAAAGCTTTCTTTATAAAATTTATCAAAAACTTTAAAGAGGCAAGTAGAAGGTTTCCTCAACGTCACCAGTGAAAGTTTAGTAAAAACTCGGCCATCTAGCTTAAATCTAACAAAGCCATTAAGCTCAACTACTTCAACCTCTTAAATGTTTGAGTAATCCAATAAGTTTGACTCTTCTACTTTTCTGTTATACCAATCAGAGGTGGAGTCAAGGACGCAGGGCTCGAGGCCAAGGCCCAGGACACAAAAAAATCCAAGGCCAAGGCCAAGGACAGCCCTTTCAATGACAGACTCTCTGGAGGCCACGGACCAAGGACACAGGCGCAAATGTTTTTCAAAAAAAAGGTCTTCAAAAATTTTTTTCAGGCGATCTCCAAAAGAGGAAAACAAAAAAGGTCTTTGCAAATTTTCTGCAAGGTTTCTGGCGTTTTCCTATAATTTAAAAAATGAACAAATCCCTACTATCGTAGAAACCGATGCAAATGCACATCACGCTATATGGAGATTTTCCGATATAAATCCTCGAGGAGAGGATCTACTAGCGTATTGTGGTAGTGCAGACCTGAATTTCTGTAGTGTAGGTAGTAAACCTACATTCAGATCTTAAACGCGTGAAGAGGTTCTAGATTTAACCTTCGTGAACCTGTGTGCGTGGGACCGAGTAGTTGGCTGGCATGTTAGCAACGAGCTATCATTCTCGGATCAAATGTCAATTATTTTAGTATATTAAGGTCACATGTATATTAGGTTCTAGATTAAAAGCAGAATCCAAAACCAGGCTAAAATGTTTCGAAATGTTCGTCGCACGTGCTGGAACAAGTATGCAGATGAACTCGAACAAAAATTAAATGAACAAATTTTACCACCAGTATCAGTACCTTCCTCAAAAGAAAACATTGATATGCTGGCAAACAAAGTTCATTCAGTAACAACTAAATCCATAAATAGGAACACGTCCGTTAATCGTCAATCCGTTAATAACAACGCTAACTTTTTCATTAACTCGTTAATCCATTGAAAAGTTTTTTCATGTTAACGGATTTAATTAACTTTCGTTATGTTCGGTTAACTTTCGTTAAAGTTTTTATCGTTAATATCTCGCACGATTGATTCATCGTACCGGTACAAACCAGTTTGCACTGGTAACACTAGTCGCGTAATAGCACGAGTTTTATAGAAGAAAGCGAAGAAAGGAGCTCTTTTTTGTGGCAAATAATAAGCTGCAGCCTCATATGTCTATTAATTATCGCTGTTCGCAATTTCCAAAGATTTCCCAATCACAGATTCGTTGGTTTATTTGAACTTATTTTTATCTTGAAATTAGATTAGACTGTTAAATGTAACTTCCAAAGCCCAAAAAGATTACCGTAGCAATAAGTGTTTCCTTACAATTTTTTCAACAGCATTAATACGTGTTCTAGAAGCGAGTGAATAAAAAGAAATGTAAATTACACACAATATATTAACGAATTAACGGACTTTATTAACTTCCGTTAATTAAAGCTGAAAATAACGAATTATTGCTAACGGAGGTGTGAAGTTTGTTAACGGACTAATGATTAAAGAAGCTAACGTTTTGCATAAACTTGCCCTTCCTATGACTAAATCATATGAAGCTGCTTGCCCTATGCAAAAGTCGCTTCGCAAAAAAGATAACGTTTGGTGGAATTCTGAGCTTGCAAGCCTTTGAAAAAAGGCTCGCCGTGCTTGGAGAAAAGCCACTAAAACAAAACAAAACGTAGTTTGGGAAGCTCAAAAGCTTGGCCTAGCCTATTTCAAAAAAGCTGTCAGAAGACCAACGCGCGATTCGTGGCATAGCTTTGTAGAGAGCATGAATAGTCAAACACCAACGGCTCGGCTGGTTAAGATTATTCGAAGGAATGAAACGGTGCGTGTTAGCAACGCAATTAAACACAGCAGAGAATTCACGAAGTCTCCACTAGAAACTTTAAACTATCCGCTTGATATCTGATCACCGGGTAGCCAGCAGACCAAAAATTATGCAACCAGGTACGATTTAGTGGGCAATCCATTCATGAAACCTGTACACTCTAAAATGATTGGAAACATGTGTTTATTCGAGCGTATGGAAGCAGCTATTAACCAATTTCAATCAATCAAAGCTCTAGGGCCAGACGGGCTCTATTCTGTGCTGTTGCAGAAAGGTTGGAATCAACTGAAAAGATATTATCATGTCAATTTTGAAGCATGCCTGAGACACAGCTATGTGCCATCGGCATGGAAAGAAGGCACAGGATATTTTTCCCCAAACCCCGAAAGCAAAGCTATTTTGAAGCTAAATCCCTCCCCGTGATCACTTTAACTTCTTTCCTACTGAAATGGTTGGAAAGGCTAGTTCTGTATCATATTAATGAAGATAATAACGTGCAGGCAAAGCTTTCTGTGTCGCAGTACGAATTTCGCGCAGGTATTTTTATGAAAACTGCTTTGCATGATTTTGTGCGCCATCTAGAACATTGGCTTGTTAGAAAAAAGCCGACTCTGCTGCAAAAGCTAGCTGAGCGAATAAAGAAAACTAAGGTATTTGAGAGACATTTCGAATGCCAAATTAGGGATAAAAAGAATGCTATCAGATCTGAAAGCGTTCGAGATCAGAACACGGTCAAGGTTTACACTGATGGCTCGAAACAAGGTGGGAGACTAGGTGCGGGTTTTTATGCAGAATACCCAAACAACTCCCCAAAACAAGCATTTTTTCACCTTGGAATACGCAGCACTGCGTTTCAGGCAGAAGTCTTAGCTATTCCAGAAGTGGCAACGAACTTGCTTTTGGAAAAAATGCACAATCAAAATATTGCTGTGCTGGTTGATAATCAGGCAGCTATTGCATCACTCATAAAGTGCGCTGTAATATCAATTACAGTGCTCAGTTGCATTAGAAACCTAAATCAGATGGGTAAACAAAACCACGTTAATATTTCTGGTTTTAGTAATTATTAAACCACGTTAATAAGATTCCTGGTCATGCAGGGGTTCATAGTAACGAAGTGGCAGACTATGTAGCCAAATTAGGATCTAAATCAAAACTGCATAGTCCTGAACTTTTTATTGCAGAACTTTTTTAGTGCATAACCATTATGCACTCCTTGCAGATGCTTCTCCACGTCCTTTCCTGAACTGCAGCTCACGCCACATTCCTGACATTTCAGTGTACCTGCTCCCGCGTGGAGCACATTACCGAGTTCGCCTCTATTACCGTGGGAAAAGACAAAACTCATATCCTTTTCCGTTTCCAATCCGTCAACAGTTGAACACACGTTTTTTTCTTGTAAACTTGTGGTAATAGTCGTTTCTTTGGTGAAGTGGGGTATCAACCCAAATCACCGCACCGGAATATCTTTCAGGGTACGCCCACTACAGGCTACTCCGATGTACTCCAGCGGTTTAGCTTCGCCCTTTAACCCTCGTCATCGCTGGCTCAGGTCTACAGACTTAAGCCGTGAAGTGCATCGAAGATCAAGGCCTACCAAGTCAAGTCTCAGGCCCATGCACGCCTCAAGGATTAAATCTCGAGCCGTGGAGTGCATCCAAGATCGAGGCCCACCAAGTCAAGTTCTTGGGCCTATGCACGCCTCAAGCCCACACAGGGGTACTGTGCTCTCTCGCCGAGCACGTACTGGTTTACCCACCACCGCGGTAATCTGCAGTTTTGGAACTGCAATAAAAAGTGCAACTGCAATAAACTGCAATAAAAAGTTCGGCTGTGTTAGAACGATTAAGGACTGGTCCACAGATAGATGGAAATCTACGTGGAATAAACGAAAAGACTGCTTGAGGATGAAGGAGTCTGTAGGTTTGGCGTCCTCACGACTAACAATACATCTCTTTAACCTTACGAGACCTCAATTAAATAGAGAAGTGCAAGTTTTAACTGGGCATTGCAATCTACAGCGGTACAAGAAAACTATAGGTCGTGCTGAGTCTTCTCTGTGTCCAAAATGTAGCCTAGAGGATGAAACACTAAATCATCATGTTGGCATTTGCAAGCTTTATCAAGATATTCGTGTTAAATATTTTGGAATCACCGAAACCACTGCTCACGATGTGGTAAAGAAATGTAACATTAACAAACTGGCCACGTACTTAAAGGAAGCTGGAAGGCTTTCTGAGTTCTACCAGTAACCAAACAAAACTATAGCAACGTAGCAGCTACAGTTGCAATGGGCCCAAATGAGGCTTACGCAATGTGTAGATGGACTTTACTTAGCGGTAGCAGATCCGCTTGCACCGCTGCCCATTAATAATAGTAGTAATACGTAGTATTATTAGTAATACTGTAACTGCCTATATATAGTAATACGTAGTTTTAACTGCCTATTAATAGTAATAACTGCCTATTAATAGTAATACGTAGTTTTAACGGTTCAAAAATGGTGCTGTCCTCGAGCCGAGGACACAGTGCCGTCGCTACGGAAGGAGTCAGGGGGGCAGTGTCCCTCCATTTCAGTTTACTCAGAATACTTTTTTGGAGCATCACGCAACGACAAGACAACAGGCAATAATAGAAAAAGGAATAATTACGTTCAAAGATAATCCTTGTTTGAAGTTTTTTCGATTCTTCGCATAGTTGCTGGCCTCCAACTAGGCCTACTGTACGTAAATGTGACACAGTAATCCGTTTTATTAACACGCCCAGAGGTGGAGTCGAGGACACAAGGCTCAAGGCCAAGGCCAAGGACACGAAAAAAATCCGAGACCAAGGCCAAGGACAGCCTTTCCGAGGACAGACCCTCTCGAGGCCAAGGACAGGAATGCTCGAGGCCAAGGCCAAGCACCAAGGACACAGCCGCAAGTGTTTTCCAAAAAAAAAAGGTCTTCAAAAAAGTTTTTCAGGCAATCTCCAATTTATAGGCGTAGCCAAAATTTTTGATTGGGGAGGCCTAAACCACAAATCACGTGCAATGACGTCATCAAAAATTTGCCTGTTGGCACTTAATCAGGATTTTGCAAAGGGAAAGGGCCTCAACTAATATAGTTGAAAAGTGCAAATACGTAACGTTGGAGACGTTTTGAGAAAACCAGTGTAACTCAAACGTATCACAAACGGGGGTCTGGGGGCAAAGCCCACAGCTGTTGGGCGATTTTTTAAAATTTTTGGAAAAAATTGCTATTTTAATGTCATTAAATCACACTTCGCACATGTTTAGAGCCTTTTGAAAGCATTAGATTTTGACATTTAAAAGCCAATTAACAAATTAAATTGTTTAATTCTCCTTCTAGTTGCAATTTAAGTTCAAAGCACGTTTAACATCTTGCATTTTGGTGTTAAAGTTTAAGTGTACGTGATTTGGTCCAGGTAGGGGGAAGTAAGGTGCATTGTCTCGTGCAACATTTTAGCAGTAAATGAAAACTCATTCGAAGATTTTCCTTAGAGATTTTCGTTTTGTCATAAAAATAACCAGTTATAGAAGTGCATGTTAGGCCAGGGGGCCCTGGCCCCCTCCACTGAAGTTCAACGATTTATTCAAACAGCATTTTCCATGGCTAATTTTTCTAAAAAGTATTTGGTGCGTAAAAACTGGCGAGGTGGAGGTGAATTAATGAATTGTTATTGAAAAATAGTACAATAATTGGTTAGTTTCGCTTACTAACCATGTGTCAGGCGCGTAGCCAAAAACTCGCAATGGGGGCAGAGCTGTTTTGGGGGTCTGGGGGCCAAGGCCAAGGACTTGAAACTTCGAGGCCAAGACCAAGGACTTCAAAATGTGTCCTCGAGGACGTCCTCGAGGCCAAGGACGTCCTCGAGGACTCCACTTCTGAACACGCCTTTGCGCTTGTGTCGCAGAATATGAGTGTAAGCCTATAGCATTGTTACCAGTGCTGCGATGATGATTATGACTGGTTAACCAACAAAGGAACGGTCATGCAAACGAAAATAAAAATGGGAAATATTAGTCAATCCGTAAGGAAGACTGCGAACGAACCTTTCGGTTTTCAAGTCAAGCAGCCACCCATAGTCAGAACGAGATTGTAATCGACAATGAATAAATGAGCATATGTGCTACTACAGGCAAAGTCAAGTCATCCTTATTAAATTTAATTTAAGATGAAGATGAGCAATTTTTGTTGTGTCGTAGGATTGGTTTAAAAGGCATTTTTTATAATTGCGTTTGAGAAGATTAAAGGTTTTGTTTTTAATATCTGAAGGAATGTCATTCCAAATTTTTACTACCTGATATTGTCGAATGCACCTTTGTAATCTAACTCTAGCAGAGTGTTGTTTAGGTATGTAAAGATCGAGCGAGTTGAATGGATTTGAAGATCTAGTGTGTCTGACCGAGATGTCGTTAGTTTTGATGAATAAACTGAAAATTAGAGGGGTAAGATTATTACATAGGTGGCGAAATACTAATTTAGCTGTTTCAAGTTTCAAAATCGTTAAATTGGAGTGAAAAAAGGTTGAGTCTCCACGGTAGCTGCCACCGCCAATGTGTCGGACAACCTTATTTTGAAGGGTATAGAGTTTAGCTAAGTAGGATGAGCAGTTGGTACCCAGGGCCTGCAAGAGGGGGGTTCAGGGGGTACATCGTATCCGGGCCTGGGTCTAGGGGAGCCCGAACTTAGGGGGCCCGAAAAAGTAGAGGTTGTCGCGTTAAGTTTTGGACCAAATTTTTTTGTGTTTGCTCTTCACCTAATTTTTGGCAAAAAACAGGACCAAATTTGAGTGAAGACCTTTTATTTTTTGCTCTTCACCTAAATTTGGGCAAAAAACAGGACCAAATTTGAGTGAAGACCTTTTTTTTTTGTTCTTCACCTAAATTTGGGCAAAAAACAGGACCAAATTTGAGTGAAGACCTTTTTTTTTGTTCTTCAACTGATTTTGCGGGCCCGGCATTGATCTTTGTACCCCCTGGAAAAATGTCTCTCCGAGGCCCTGGTGGTACCTCAAACAAGAAGACCACAGAGTGAATGAGGATGTACAAATGCGTCATACAATTTAAGCAAAGCTGTGGGGGGGAAAAACGATTTGATTTTTATAATTGTTCCTATAGACCTTGATATTTTATTCTGTATTGATCTAATCTGTGAATTAAGGGTTGGCTGGAAATCTATTTGAACTCCTAAATATTGTACGTTTTTACAAGGATTAATTTCAGCATTATTAATCTTCAATGAGATGTAGAGCACATTAAAGATCTTTTTAGGTTGCAGTCAGTCGCGCAACTAGGAGGAAGATCTAAGGGGGATATAAGCTCCCTTTAGCTAAGTTATTTAGAAAATTTACTCCCCTAAAAAACAAACGTTTAAACCTGTTTTGGACTTGACCTGAAGTATAAGGGGGCTTAAGGGGCTTGGCAATTTAATTCTTTCAATAACTTTTGAATTTTAGCAATTTATTGTAATTATTAATATGGCTTAAAAACGTGCGAAACGTGATTGAAATGGCGCTAAAATTGCAATTTTTTTGCCTCAAAATCGCAAAAATTACCCAGCGGTTGGGGGCTGTGCTCTCAGGCCCCTTCTGTGCTACGCTTAAGTTGCATCGATTTGTTCAGCTCGGGGCCTAAATTAGACAATTTTTGTACAAAAAAACAACAACAAACTTTTGGTTCAAGCTTCCTATCAGCAAAATCCTGGTTGCGCTTCTGGTCGCATCCACTCATGCAGACAAATTTTTCAAGCAATTATATGGGCCGCTGACGGAAAGAGCTAATAAACGCTGCCGGGCTTAGACGTCTCTTTTTTTAAACATGATTACTGTACAAAATTTTTAAAATAGCGCATAATTTGTAGTTGTAAAATATCCGTTTTTATGTGCAAAAATTCAGTCTATTTTAGTGCCCCCCATTTTCGGCTGGTGCCCCCGTTACTTCGTTTGCTCTGGCAACGGCACTGCGAGGACGGAGCAATTTTCGAGGACTTAAGGCTTCGAGACCAAGGCCAAGGACTTGATCTTTGAGGCCAAGGCCAAAGTCAAGGACTTCAAAATGTGTCCTCGAGGACGTTCTCGATGCCAAGTACGTTCTCGAGGACTCCACCTTTGATACCAATGTTCATTGTGAGAATTCATCATATAGTTTGAAGGCCCATTTAGGACTAACTGTCCAACATGGCATTGCCAAGTTTGGCATGTTTTATCTTTTTTTCTTATATTAGCTTACCGCTACCCGTACTCTTAAAATATGATTTGTCTAGCGGTACTCCGTCATAAAAATTTTAAATTTTAATGGGCCCATTTCGCATGGTCTTCTTGATGTGGCCAACCAAATTTTGGTATTTTTAATCTTTGATTCATGTTAACTATCCAATAAATTTAATTAGATGAGCTTTTGCTGTTATAGGGGGAAGGTGTCAACATAATTAGAGGACCCCTATGGTATGAGATCTTCAAATTTCTTCATATTATATTTTTACCTATCCTAAAAATTTTATTTGTTTAGCTTGAGTTAAAAATTTTGAAGAACTCGTTGGAGGAGGACTTCCCAATTGTGGCACCTGAAATTATTCATATTTCAGTTACTTATTCTGATTTTATTTTTTATTTATATTTACCTATTCTAAAAGTTTCGTGTGTCTAGCTTGGATGGTTGAAACGTTTGAATTTTTAAGAACTTCATTTTGGTGCCAAAAGTCAGAGGTGGAGTCGAGGACACAAGGCTCGAGGCCAAGGACACAAAAAAATCCAAGGCCAAGTACAGCGCTACCGAGGCCAAACCCTCTAGAGGCCAAGGACCAAGAACACAAGCGCAAGTGCTCTTCAAAAAAGAGGTCTTCAGAAAAATTTTTCAGGAGATCTTCAAAAAAAAGAAGAAAAAAGGCCTTCATCAAAATTTTTCAGGCGAACGCCCGAAAAAAAAGTTTTCCAAAAAAATTTTCAGGCGCTCCTCAAACTTTTAACAACTCAAAAAATAGTGCTGTCCTCGAGCCGAGCACAGGGCAATTTTCGAGGACTTGAGGCTTCGAGGCCAAGGCCAAGAACTTCAAAATGTGTCTTCGAAGACTCCACCTCTGCCAAAATTTTGTCAAATTTGATATTTTTCTTCGTGTTTGCTTGGGTATCCTGAAATTGTGATGTGTCTAGTTTCCACAATTAAAAATTTTGAATCTTGGCGTTCTTGCTTGAGGGGGACACCTTTTTGTGCTACTTCCAAGTTTTGTCAAATTTTATCTTTTCTTCATATTTATGTATTCTAAAAATTTCATCAGTCCAGCGAAAGTTGAAGTTGTTTGAGGGGGATTCCTTCATTTTGGTACCCCCAAATTTTATCTTTTTGTCATATTTTTCTATCTTGAAACTGTGATGTGCCTAGCATGACTGGTTAAAAAGTTTGAAGTTTGGTCGCCCGGTTTGAGAAGGACCTCTATTTAGATACCCCCAAGTTTTGTCATATTTTAGCTTTTCCTCATATTTGGCAACCCTGAAGATTTTATGTGTCTGGCATGTGTGGTAAAAAAGTTGGAGTTAGGTGGCCCCGTTTAAAAACCACTCCATCAGTTTGGTGCCCGTAAATTGTTTCAAGTTTTATGTTTTCTTTATATTTACTTACCTTAAAAATTTCATGAGTCCAGCTAAAAAGGTTAAAAATTTGAATTTTGGAGGGCTTTGTTTGGAGGAAACCTCGCATTTTGGTACCCCTATTTTTGTTGGATTTAGTTTATTTTTAACACCTACCAATTCCAAAAATTCGATCCATTTAGCTCTAACGGTTTAAAAGTTCAAAATTTTGGAGGACCCAATTGAGGAGGAACCCTCCAACTTGCATACTCGATTTCAGTTGAACAAAAACCCTACATAATGTCTTCAATCACTCAACCTTTGAATACAGTACATTTAGCGGTTTAAAAGTAGATAGCAGCAGCAGAACAAGAAAAAAAAAAAAAACAAAGAAAAAAGATGCAAAACAAGAAAAATAGGTTTCAAGTTGGGGTAAACGAACATAACCAAAATAAAGGCAGTTAAAAGTGTGTTCAAAAGCTACAAACCATTTTTCATCAATATTGGTAATTATCGAGATACACCGGTTCAAACTCGTCAACTTTTTGCCCATATTTGGTCTGCAAATTTTGGTCACGTGACCGGAAACCCCCAAACTCGGTTTACATAAAGCATTCATAAGTACCCACATTGAGCCCAAATTTCAATTTTGCGCGTCAAGTGGTTTTGGAAATATAAGCAAATTAATAACTTTTCAAGCCAAAATTGCCGTTTTTTCATGTTTTTTTTGGTCTTAATTCACGATCACGTGACCTGGTATTCTCAAAATTGGCACACAAGACGCTTTCATTAATTCTTATTTTAAGCCAAACTTTCAACTTTCTAAGTTTTACAGTTTGTTAGTTATAAGCAAAATCAATCCTCATCGGCCAGAATTCGCAAACAAAACCAAAGTAGGCCTATTGCGCGCTCGCGCGAAGTCCCAATTACCATAGTGCAATCTTTACAATTTCAGCGAATTTTGAGCAACATATTAATACTACAGCCAAACTTAACAATAACCACGGCCAGAAATATGCACGGATTTTACAGCTGTTCCTATTTGGGAACGCTATTTAGCATTGCTACCCAAAGGCCAACATATTGGATATTGTACGGTATATTGCATTACATCCATTAATTATTCAACACGAAAGCTTTCTTGATAAAGTTGTTCAAAAACTTTGAAGAGGCAAGTAGAAGGTTTCCTCAATGTCACAGGTGACAGTTTAGTGAAAATAACTGGGCCATCTAGCTTAGATCTATCAAAGCCATTAGGCTTAAGTCCTTCAACATCTCAAATGTTGAAGTAATCCCGTAAGTTCGACACTTCTATTTTTTTTGTGATACCAATTCATTGTGAGAATTCATCATATAGTTTTAAAGGTCCATTTAAGAGTTAATTGTCCAACATGGCATTCTTTTCCTTATGTTAGCCTATCGGCAGGGCCTTAGAGAGAAATTTTTCCAGGGGGTACGAAGGTCGATACCGGGCCCTCAAATCTTATTGAGCCCCCAAGCCTTATCGGGGCCCATGCCATTAAATCAATTTCTGTTCGATGGATGTAGATTTTCATTTGAAAGCGAGGGGATAACGATATTCGCATACAGTTAAGACCTATGAAAAACACAACTAGACATAAAATTGGTTTAAATCCAGCTAGGAGGTCTGGGGGAAGAGGTGCTGTGAGCTCCCCCAGCGGGGTCCGGGGCAGAGCCCCGGAAGCTTTAGCACTTTTTATGTTTCTCAAGGGTAAAATATAGCATTTGATCAACATCCCAGCACCAAACTTGCTTAAATTGACAAGCAGAAAATGCGATATACATGAAGTACGTTAAGTGGGGGATGATGACATTGACACAATATTATACAATATAATGACTTTAATACCGCAAATCCAAGCATTTTACTGCTAAAAGTTTTAAGAAGTCATCTGCAATCATAGACTTCACAAACCCAAATTCCTATTAAACTCATACCGATAGAGTGAGTTACTTAATGATAGTAGTATAGTATGTCAGCTTTGACTCCGCTCTCTGAGGTTGAAATGCTTTTGAATCTCTGGAAATGTGGGCTCTCGTACATTGGTGTACCGTAGAAATGTAACAAAACGTTAATTTCGGTGCAAGTGTATGGCTTTTGATACATTTTCCTCTTTGCCTAAAGGCTGTGTAGCAAAAAAAGCGACCAATTACCAGTATTGAATAGGCTGACTGATATTTTTGCTGTAAGCAAGTTTGATTACCGTGTTATGGTGCAATACCAAAACTTAACGCGGAAACCTGAACACTTCCGGGCCCTCCTAGACCCGGGACCGGGTACAATGTACCCCTGACCCCCTTCTCGCAGGCCTGCCTAACAGTACTCTTAAAATTTGATATGTTTAGCTGAAATATCTGGCAGTTAAAGATTAAAAAATTTTAATGGACCCATTTGTCTTGGTCTCCTCCATGTGGCCAACCAAATTTTGTTATCTTTAATCATTGATTCATATTAACTTATCCAACGGATTTAATTTGTTTAGCTTTTGGAGTTAATGGGGTGGCGTCAACATAATTGGAAGATCCCTGTAATTTGGCATTCCCAAATTTTTTCGTAATAGATTTTTACTCAGAAAATTGTTGATAGTCAATCTCCTGAAACATTGCTCAATGATAAATAAAGTAAAATCAGAGCAGAATATGACTATAAAATCACAGTAAAAGGATAAAAGCACAACTGTCTGTTTCGTCCTAAGGACTCGTCAGGTGCTACTGCGTCCTAAGGACTCGTCAGTAGCACTTGACGAGTTTTTAGGATGAAACAGACTGTTGAGTTTTTAATCTTTTACTGAGATTTTATAGTAATCGATTTTTACCTATCTTGAATATTTCATCTGCCTGTAAGTTTGAGTGATTAAAAATTTTGAAAGATCCTTTTGAGGAGGACTCCCCAATTATGGCATTTAAGATTCGTCATATTTTATCTTTCCCTATTCACCTATTTTGAAAATTTTACGTGTCTGGCTTGAATGGTTGAAAAGTTTCAATTTTGGAAAACCCAATTGAGCGACCCCCAAACCTTGTCAACTCTAATTTTTTCTTTGTATTTGCTTACCTTAGAAATGTTATGTGTCAAGCTTAAGAAGTTAAAAAGTTTGAATTTTTGTGGCCCATGGGGGTCTCCCATCGTTTCACCTCCAATTTTTGTTACGTTTTTCTTATTGTCAATGTCCACCCAATCTGAGAATTTGATCTAACAACTTCAACGGTTCAAAAGTTCAAAAATTTCAAACTCCCGTTTGAGGGGATTTCCCAAACGTGGTACCCTCCGATTGTAGGTGGGCACCAGTACTTTTGATATCTATAATAGTTCACAGTTTGATCCTTGTGCGTTTTGCGGTTTAAAAGTAGATAATGATAGAAAAAAAATGTAAAAAGAAAAAAAAATAAATGGAAAAAAGGAAAAATTGCATCGAAGATGGAATAAATCAACACAACCATGAGAAAGGAGTTCACAAATCAAAAACTTTTTTCATCAATATTGGTAGTTACTGAGATGCACCGGTCAAAAATTGTCCACTTTTTGCCGATTTTCGGCTTCTAAAATCGCGATAACATGACTGCATGCCCTCAAACCTGGTGCGCATACAGCCCTCTATCTGCACCCTATTGTGTTCAAATTTCAGCGTTACAAGTTTAGCCATTTTATAAGTGAATTATTAAATTTTGGTGACAAAAATGGCCGTTTTTTCTCGGTTTTAAAGCTCCTAAATCACGATCATGTAACCTAGGGTCTCCAAAATCGGCATACATGACGGTTTTAATGATTGTCATATTATATCCAAAATTCGACTTTCCACGTTTAATTTTTTTTTAGTTATAAGAAAATCAATAAATTTCGATAATGCTCATCTTTCACACTGGCCGAGTGAAAACAAAAATCCGACGCACGCGCGAAATCCCAATGAGGTTGTAAAAGTGGAATTAAAGGTTTCAATCGAAGCGCTGCGAAGCATTTAAGATATGGAAATATTTCGTGAAAGCAAACACTATAAAGCAAACATCCGTTTAACTAACCATGTTGAAATTTGCACATTCAGTGACTTCGGTCACTTACACGTCATTAACGTGACGGATAGCGTAGCTGCCAACTCGAAGACTTGGTGGTTCCTTCGCAGCCACCCTGTCGCAGCCACTGCATATTGATTGTTCTTTTCAGTTGTTTATTTGCGTGTATTGTTTTTTGCGGCAAATAAAAATAACCTGAAACTAACAACCGTTATCAAATTTTTGAACTTTTTCAGGCAAATATCAGGGTTCGGGACCTGTATCAAGGTGTAGAAATTTTGGAAAAAGCTAAGGCTCAATTTTGGAAAAAAGCTAGAACAAAATTTTGAAAAAAGCAAAGGTTCAATTCTTCCCATTCAATTGTTGATTTTTGAGCCTACAACTTACTAAATCTAAAATGATTAAAAATTTTAACTTATGTGAACATTTTGATAAAAAAATTTAAGGCGGGGATAAATATCAATGCTGTTGTTTTCAGGAAAATAGTAGACTGCCTACGTCAGACACCAATTGCACTTTTCATATAAAGTCTGATAAAATCTTCATTGTTCTAGCTGAATTACACCAAAGCGTGTGTGGGGTTAGTGAGGCCCATCCTCACGCCATTGCATCGGAGACAACATGTTTTTTTTTGAAGAAATGCTGCACCTTGGTAATACTGCATCCAATTTGATCGGCTCGAAAACTGAAACCCAGACCCCCGTTCCAAAAATAAACGCGTAAGGTCCAGTCTGCACGATATGTAAAATTTTGAGCGTACGAGCGTATTTTTTGTTTTTTTAACGGAAGATTAGGTACGCTCGGCGTACTGTCTTACTAGCGTACAAGCTGACCGTTGGTTAAAATAAATTAAAGCGACGCTCGCAAAGCTACGCCCAGTGTGGTCCGGGCTTTTCTCTTTGACCAACTGGCGGGTATTTCTCATAGGACATGAATTACAATAATATGGCAAAATAAGTAAGACTTAACCTTTATCAGAACATCCTCTGACTTTTGTCGACATTGATTTTTTTTTTTTATTTGATTGCACTCGCCCCCTATACGCTAGCTTAGCGCCATTTAGTGACGAAGGAAAACTTTTTATTAGCAACCTGCTGCAGCGATATCAAATCCAAAATTATTTCTACAATAAGTTATTTGCGTTTCATCTTAATCGCAACACCTGTTGACAAATGTCAGCAAATAAAAACAATAACAAACTAGATGGGAGTTTGCCAGCAAACCCAGTGAACGGTAGCTAATGCTGTGACACTCAAAAGTAGTTTTCGTCTACCGTAAAATCAGCAATTATTCAAAAATAGCTGATCATGGAACCTTCAGAAAGTAGAAATCCCAAACAATGTCAAAAAATATCATCGTCATCGTTTCTGATTCTAAAAACAATAACCCGTCCAGTTAATCCAGCGTTTTCCAAAGCATGGGTCGCGACCCAAATGTGTGTTGCCAAAGCTTTATAAATGGTTTGCTGATACAAGTCGACCCCTCAGTACTTTGATTATCTTTGATTCATAGTTAAGCAAACGAATAGCCAATATTCTATGAAGAAGCCTTAAAAATTATTATCTCTTTTCCAGGTTCATATTTACGTGAGATGGGATTTTCTGCTGTGACATTTATGAAAGAAAAATATAGAAACAGTCTGGGTGAAGAGCATCCAATGCGTTTAGCGTTGAGTGATGTTGAGTCACGATTTTAAAAATTGTTGCAGGCGCTTAGCCAGGAATTTGCATTGAAAAGGGCTGTTTTGGAAGCTGAACACAGCATCAAACGATCTTGACCCAGATTTTTATTGGTCTACACTCAGATTGAGTCGGTTTTTAAGCCAAAGTTTAGGTGATTTTGAAAAATAAGAGACAAAGGTCTTCACCGAAATTGAGACTGTTTTTCTGTCCAAATTTTATCAGCAATATTGTAGGTTGAACAAATAGAAAAATCTTAGAAGCGTAGTGAATATCCAATCAAATTACGTGCTAAACCAACATCTTAAGTGATTAACAACAATTTGTCTGTTAAAGCTTCCACCATCAGTTTTACATATATCGTAGCTCAAGCGTAAATTCAAAATGCCTACAAAGCTATTGTGTAATGACTAGTACATATTATATGTTTACATAAGCAGTGGTGCCGATCTTTGTTGAGCGTTGGGGGGATGATTTGCAATTTTACCCCAACTTGCCCGATTTTTAACATTGGGGGGGATAAACCTCGACCACAATCTTTTTCAGGTAAGCAAATTAAGTGAAGACCAAAAACAGGTCAAATTATTGGGGGGATGCAGTCAAATTATTGGGGGGATGCAGTCAAATTATTGGGGGGATGCAGTCAAATTATTGGGGGGATATATCTCCCCATCCCCCCCGGGTTTCGGCACCACTGTACATAAGACACTTTGGATTGCATCGGTCCCAGATCTATGTTTTTGGCTTAATAACAACAATTCTAAACTTCTATCTCGAACAGACGACTATTTGTATTTTTAATTTTTTGTCTACAAATATGTACGAAAAAACGGCTTTAGCTTAAATGAAAAGTAAAGATTTGGGGAATCTATGTATTTGGGGAGTTCCCGGGGAGGAGTGTCACCTCTTAACCATGCCAAAAAAAATATTTTTTAGAGACTTAATATTAAACTCAATTAGCTCTGTAACAAGTGATTTAAAGAAATTGATTTAGAAGCAGTCCAATTTTCAGTTTTCCGAGGGAGTGATACCCTTAAATTATGTCAAAATATTTGTTTAATATTTAATAATATTAAAAACAGTTAACTTTCCGGCTTTAGCCATTCGCAAAATTGAACTTTGGGGGAGGGGATCTGTTGGGAAGGTACCCCCAAAGTATGTCAAAATATTTGTTCATTAAATATCTGCTGATATCATAAAACACTGGCACCCACGCTTGAACTGGTCAAAAAAATCATTTTTGGGGAGTCTCGTTGAGGGATCCCCTGGAGGGTGGCACCCCCAAACTATGCCAAAAAATTTGTCGGTTAAATATCTGCTGATATCATAAAACACTGGCACCCTAGCTTGAGCAGTTCAAAAAATTGATTTTTGGGGGGTCCATTTTGGGTGGTCCCCGGGGAGGGGTGGCACCCCCAAACTATGTCAAAATATTTTCCCGTTAAGTATGTGCTGATATCATAAAACACTGGCACTCTAAGTTAAGCTTTTCAAAAATCTGAATTTTTGGGGTCCATTTGGGGATCCCCAGGTGAGTGGCACCCTCAAACTATGTCAAAATATTTGTCTGTTAAATATCTGTTAATATCAAAACAAACTGGCACCCTGGTATGAGCCATTAAAAAACTAATTTTTGGGGGTCACTTTGGGGGGTCCCCAGGGGACTGGCACCCTCAAACTATGTCAAAATGTTTGTCTGTTAAAAATCTGCTGATATCATGATAGTCTGACACCCTAGTTTAAGCCATTCAAAAAAATTTAGTTTTGGGGGTTCATTCGGAGAGTCCCCGGGGGGAGGGGCACCCTCAACTACGTCAAAATATTTGTCTGTTAAATATCTCCTGATATCAAAAAAAACAAAGCCCTAGCTTGAGCCTATAAATATAGATTTTGGGGACCCCATTTTGGGGGGTTTCTGGGGGAGTAGCCCCAAAAAATTTTGGGAGAAAAAATTGCGCTAGCAGCTTAACAACTTTGCACAATAATTAGATTTTGATGTTTTGTGGTTTAGGAGAAGAAGAGCATACAAAATTTAGGAAAAAAAAGGATAGAAAAAAGGAAGAAAAAAAGAAATGAACCTCATCGCGGCCAAAAGTGGGTTTGTTGGAATGAAAGGGTATTTTAAGACATACAACCGTGTGAAATATTTTATGCCGTACTTAAGCCGTTTTTGAATGAGACCGCTTTTTACGCCAAACTTGCGGGGCGGTTTTCAGGTTCTAAAATCAAAGTCACGTGACCTATTGCCTCTAAGTTTGGTACAAACATCTAACTCATTACTCTCAAACTGTTGTCAAAATTTCAGGTAGCTAGACTGAACCGTTAATGAGACTAGACCAAACCGTTCTAAAGCAAAAGTCTGAAACTTCGCACTCGTTAGTTGGAAAATGGCAGAGTAAAAACAAAGGAACACGCGACGCGAGCGTCGGTTGTTCCAATAAAGAATGATATACGACTTTTAAGGTTTAAAGTTAGCATGAATGCCCGTTGCTGCTGTTGTAACCAAATAATTATTTTTACAGCTAATGATTTGCTATATAGCTAGCAACTGTAAGAAATTTGCAACTGCAGTTAGTGAAGTGGTTTTTGGCGGAAGGTTGTTAAGTTTCCGATCAGCAGTTCTTACATCTCAGACGTAGTAGCACCCTACGTACATTTCAAAATACTTATCTAGATATTAGTTCCTGTCCGAATTTAGAACATAAAATCAATATCATTGGATAGTCATACACTATACTAGCATTACTACTCAACTGGCGAACTGCGGTCCACATCCGGACCTCCGGATCGATAAATGGGGACCGCGGTCCACATCCGGACCTTCGGAGTACTAACTTTGCATCTCCACACTCCTTGGGGCGGGAACTCATTGTCAGCCTGAGCCACGTGGAGCGCGTAAACCCGTTCCAAATTGCGATGAAAACCTTTTTTTCGGTCTGCACTGAATGAGTTTTCATCTTTCGTATCTGGAACTTGGCTAAAACTAGTTGAGTACCCCTGCATGTACTAGATTTGAAGTATTACCTAATGCAACCGGTACTACCGTCGAAGCTATCTTCTTACCGAGGCTCGGCTTACCTTTTTTTTTGTCTGGGTAGGCTCAAGTAGTTCCTAACTCACTAATCGCGGTTGTAATTGACGAAAACGTTTGGAAAACGCCATTAAAATTTGGTGAAGTCTTTTAGTCTTCAGCTACATTACGCAAAAAAACAAGACTACTGAATTTTTATGAACAACTTTTTTAAACTAAACGTGACGAAAGAGAGCCGCTGAAACAAGGTACTCAACACAAATCTATGGCCGGAAGTTACTGGAACCTAACCGCTTCTTGTTCAACCTACCCACTTCTTGTTGTCAGAGCCCATCACTTTTTTTGGTTGGAATCTACCCACGTCTTTGTTTAGGAAGGCAGAACTGAATGTTACTGTTGTACATTTTACACGATTGCTTGAGTAACACAGCTAGAATTTTTTTCTAGCAACCAAGCTTTCAGTTTGCTCATCGATGCATGAGCAACCGAAAATCGAGAGGTAAAACAGTACTAGCAGAAAAAAAACAAAAACGTACAGTTAAAAAGGCATCAAACGGGAAAGATGTCATAGATTGGAAAGCATACTTGCCTAGCTTGCTTGGTTCGCCGCGGACGTTTTTGCCCACAACATAAAAAAATACCGAAAAACACATATTGCTTATTAAAATGTTGAACAATTTGTGGGTGTGCTACATGTTGTGTATTTTAGTGTTTGAAATACACCCTTCGTTTGTTGAAACTTTGTTGTACTTCAACAAAGAGTTAAATTAGCTCAAATTATATATTAAATAAAAAGCACATTCTGGATTTTAGATTAAAGATTGTAATGTTTTTTAAACTCAAATTAACCGTACAATCAATGAATCGGGATCAATCGCGCATTTCCATCACACAAGGACAAAATATTTAAAAACACCGCGCATTAGCATTGAAAAACTCATAAAAACGGCGTGTTGACAATTGTCAACGTATGTTCCGATCAAGTTACACAAAAACAATGTTCTGATAAGGGTTTATGCGAGGCTCCAACGCAAGTAAATCAACAAAACATCAGTGAGATTTAACTTCAAAATAAATAACCTTTAAATGATATCACTTCCTGCCAAGTACTCGGTAAATTGCAAAATACAAGCCAAATTATTAAAACTTATGATAAAATATTTAAATGAAAACCAATTTTTTTAAATCAAAATCAAAGTTATTGTCATTTGCTACAATACACTGGACGAGTTAGCAAGACCCCATCTCCATGTAATTGCTCCCGCTAAGCCGGGTTCTTTAAAAAAAAAAACTACATTGCTAGGGTTGGCCGTTTACAACACGTTGTCTCATTTGAACGGTACGGGATTAGAACCCTCAGCTTCCAATTCTAGGTAACGAACGCATTACCATGAGACCAACACT
Organism: Trididemnum nubilum; assembly: GCA_963965965.1. NCBI lineage: Eukaryota > Metazoa > Chordata > Ascidiacea > Aplousobranchia > Didemnidae > Trididemnum > Trididemnum nubilum. Next base: position 35,044,856 of record OZ014490.1, read on the forward strand.
GATAAAATACGTGACAGCATATCAAATTTAACTGCTGTTTTCACTTTTTATCTCTGAAATTAATATTGTCGATTGAATAAATTGCAAGTGTAAGTTGCAGCATTACGGTGCTCTTACTCACCCTGCAGATAAAAACAATGCTTTTGTAAATGAAATTAACAAACTTAATTGACCTCTTTATTAGTTTGATAAAAATACGCTCTCAGTGTTTTGCGCATTGCGTTAAATGCAGACTGGTTGCAATGAGCTGCTGCCCATTAATTTTCGAAAAAAAAAAAACACCGCCGAGAATTTCGTATCGGAGATATGCTGAACAGAGGTGGAGTCGAGAACACAAGGCTCGAGGCCAAAGCCAAGGACACAAAAAAAAATCCAAGGCCAAGGTCAAGGACGCCTTTCCGAGGACAGACCCTATCGAGGCCAAGGACAGGAACGCTCGAGGCCAAGGCTAAGGACCAAGGACACAGGCGCAAGTGTTCTCCCAAAAAAAGAAAAAAACAATGTCAAAAAAAAACTCTTCAGGCGATCTCAAAAAAAAGAAGGTCTTCAATGAAAATTTTCCGGCGATCTCCAAAAAAAAAGGTCTTCAAAAATTTTTTCAAGCGATCTGCAAAATTACGATCTACAAACGATTCAAAATATAGTGCTGTCCTCGAGCCAAAGACAGGGCAATTTTTGAGGGCATGACGCTTCCAGGCCAAGGATTTGACCTTCGAGGCCAAGGCCAAGGACTTCAAAATGTGTCCTCAAGGCCAAAGACGTGCTCGAGGACTCCACCTCCCATGCTGAAAAAAGAATCATTCAATACCGATTCACGATACATCTGATCATGCTAATTTGATACCGATACAAAAGAATCGCGCTATACGTATTGCAGATACTTGTATCGCAATACTGCCCAATGCCCATTGCTATTACTGAAGGTATCAAAATGATTCTGCCGTAAATATCAACGATCAATTACAGTATTTTCGATAATCTTTCTGACTAATCAATCAGTGATGCCGAAACCCGGGGGGGATGGGGGGATATATCCCCCCAATAATTTGACTGCATCCCCCCAATAATTTGACGGCATCCCCCCAATAATTTGACTATGGTCTACATCTGCATCCCCAAAATAGTTTTACTCGTAGGTGGGCACTGGGCAGCGCAAGTCACAATAATTGCGCCGCAAGCGCACGCTCAACTACTCTAAAATTCTTGCGGCGCAAGCGTTTTCGCAATCCCCAAAAAATAATTGTGCTGCAAACGCAAGCGCAAGTGTAACGTTTTAAAAAGCATAAATCTGATTGACTCACTGCTCAAACTGCTCTATAGATTACGGTATGAAACAAATATTTAAAACAAATTATGCACAACACCGATTAGTGAACAAAAAAAAAATTATTGATTTCCTTTAAAAAATATGAGCATTTGAAAATGCGCATCGCTCAACTCCACTCATTTTGGGCAAAAAACAATGAAAAATGACGCTCAACAACCGCATTTAAAGGAACTGGGGGTTTTAATTTCCACCAATAAAGTTTTCATGTGGTAGTCAGCGAACGACTTCGGAGTCACTGTCTTTTTCTTATGGCTTGTCAAGAAAATCGATTACTAGCTTCGATGCAATTTGTGCTCCTGGAGCAATTAGCGTCACTCTGCTCTGACGAATGGAGCACGCTGAAAAAAATCATCATATATTTAGTATATGATGAATTAAATCAACAAAGAGCTATACCGACGAGTAAAATGTTGATCAACAATCTTGTACGAACTTGTCACCCGCACAGCACGAGCATCGGAACCCGAGTGTAACCGTTTGAATTTCAGTGCCCCTAGTCCATATTAACATGCTTATTTTAACACATAGCTACACAGTGTCAGAGTGGTCTAACGCCTGTCCTGCGTTGAAAGACTGTCGCGAATTCAAAACCAGTGTATGTCTCTGGTTGTTGCGGGCATGGGTTCAAATCTTATCCGTAGTCATTTTTTCTGACAACCAGAGGCTGATTCAGATTGTGACTTTATGTCTTCTATTTTCTTAAGAGCTTTCTGAAGGCATTTGTGCATTTATGCTTCTGGAGCAATTAGCATCACTCTCTGACGACTGGAGCATGCTGCAAAAATCATAATCTTTTTGTTCAAAGAAATTGAATTATATAAGTATGTTAATTCAGAGCTATACCGATGCTGTCACTTTGGTTAGCGGTTTCTTTCAAATTTTCCAGACTAGCAGCGAAAATTGCAATTATAGTTTTTGGTGTTTCTTGATTTTGAATGACGGTAAGACCATAGGCGTAGCCTGGATATTTGATTGGGGGGAAGGGGGAGGGGCAAAACCACAAGTGACATTTAATGACGTCATCAGACATTTTTGAAAGAGGAACTTTTTGTGGGACAAAGATATAGTAGAACGAAAGACCAGAAGCCGTTGTCTGGTTTACCAAAGTTAAAAGTAAAAATGTCAAAATTTGGAAGACGTGTTGAGTCAACTAATGTTACTCAAACGTATCACAGACGGGGGTCTGGGGGCAAAGCCCCCAGAAGCTAAGCGATTTTTTGAAAAAAATAAACTATTTTAATGCCATTGGAATACATTTCGCACGCGTTCTGAGCTATTTGAAAGAACTAGATTTTTAACATTTGAAAGTCAATTGAAAAACATAAATTGTTGATTCCCACTTTTACTTACAATTTAAGTCCAAAGCACGTTTAAAATCTTGCATTTTTGGGGTTAAATTTTGTACGTGATTTGGCCCAGATAGGGGGAAGTAAGGTACATTGCCTCCTGCAATATTTTACCAGTAAATGATAAAACAATTCACACGAAGATACTTCTTAGAGATTTTTGTCCCGTGATATGCGCGGCAGAAGACCCAGACCAATGTCAATTCAAATTCAATTATTTGTTCAATGAACATTTGTCCTTGCTAATATTTTTCAAACGTATATTGCCGCGTAAAAGCTGGCAAGGTGGAGGTGAATTGTTATTGAAAATGGTACAATAGATGGTCACGCTTACTAACCATGCTATTGACCGGGCTGGATTTACATTGCGCGGGGCCCAGGCACTTTGGAGATTTTTGCAAAATCTTCTCATCAAATATAGGTGATCGAAGACCAAAAAAAAGTCTTAGCTTCGGTAAGCTGGGCCCCTGGCACTGCTCCATCTGGTAAATCCGCCACTGGTTAGTATTTTAAGTTCATAAAAAGGTTAGATGAGGGCCTGAGAAAGCAGCTTTTAAGACAAAAATCTTAATTTCACCCGGATTACACATCTAAATTGGGTGGTAAAAATTGACTTGAGTGGGCCCGTGCCCCCTGGTTGTCAATATTACTGTTAATTACTGCTGTACGCGAAAAATGCTAAAAGAAACTGAAAGTGAAGAAACAATAGGTATTTTAATTTGGGGAGGCCCGGGGACCCTCGCCCCTTCCTTTGGTTACACCAATGGGTAAGACATTAGAGAAATTGCAAGTAACGGGTTAAATTCTTTCGGGAAGCAATATTTTAAGATTTTTTAGGAACGAGTAGCGTATTTCTGGAAAGGCAATTATAAGAGTAGTTTTTTTCTACAACCATTTTTTGAAATACGCAATTGAAAATTTTGAAAAATCGGCAAAACATTTCATGGAAAAAGTTTCATCGAAAAACTCCTGCTGTGAATCGTGCTGCATAATGAAGTTTTGCAAGCAGTAAACGAATACAATTTCCCATGACGAGGCTTTTATAAATCTTCCTCGTCAATGTTATTTCTAAACTTTAATCATAGTTCTTGGAAAACAAAGCTTATTTAAATTGCGCTCAAAATTGCTAAAATTCTTGCGGCGCAAGAGTCAGCGCAACCGTTTAAAAATAGTTACGGCGCAAGCGCTATCGCAAGTGAAATAGTTGCGGCGCAAGTGCCCAGCTCTGGTTTTACTGTAGTCTGCATCTGAGCGCTGGATGATGTTAGGACCTTTTTTGTGGTCTGCACGTGATTTCGGGGAAAAAACTCTTCAATTTTTGGTGAAGACCTTTTTTTTGGTCTTCACTTAAATTTCGGGAAAAAAACTCTTCAATATTCGGTGAAGACCTGTTTTTGGTCTTCACTTAATTTGCTTACCTGAAAAAGATTGTGGTCGAGGTTTATCCCCCCCAATGTTAAAAATCGGGCAAGTTGGGGTAAAATTGCAAATTATCCCCCCCAACGCTCAACAAAGATCGGCACCACTGTAATCAATTAAAGTCGGCCCCAGAATAATCACTGTTACAACTACTGTATTATAGTTACTTTCAACTTCCTTTGATATGTAACAATTTTTGCTCTCAGCTATTTGGTAAAGTGAAAAATATGCCTTACATGTTTCTAGCTTCAGAACCATCAGACTGTATAAAAGCTTCTGCTTGACTAAAGCCCCACTTCACAACGATACGGTTATTGCAAAATTACAAAGAAAAACGTTTTACTTCCGCATTCCAGTAACTCAGTCTGGTTATCGCTTCATTGAAAACGACTCAAACGTTTTCCATTGTCAGTGATTGCAATTGAATTCAACAAATTTTAGACTTTAATAGCCTTCTTTAGCATTCTAACGAACCAAAAATCCGACTTTGCTTGTAAATTTTCAAGACTACAACATCAAGCTTAAAATTCATGTTTGTTAATTGCGCAAGCTGCCCAATATATTTTCCGCAATCTGCTCGGTAAAAATAGCGTTTAGATTAAATAAAATACGGTCGCAGAATTTGCCTATATCGCACGTCCAAGGAAAGAGTAAAAGTACTTATAGGCAAAGTGCCGTCTGTGTCGATGTACTCAAAATGATGAAATCAACTCAACGTAATGTGTTCTTAGATTCCACTTTTAGTTCAATTTAAGCTCTGGCAAGGGTTAATGTGCAATGTGCACTTTAATCAACATTGTCGCTTAATATCGTGTTTTCTCATACCCCAGGCAAAGACCAATGCTAACTAAAAAGTGACATCGCAAGCGATATCCGGGAACTTCGCCACAGTGTCCAACTTTACTGAACTTAAAAATTTAATGGGAGTGAAGCATCCAGCCAATTGCGGTAGTTTACAACAGTTAAAATTGAAATATATTGATAAAGTGAATGGTTTAATTTGGTACGTCAAAACGCCTGCAACGCTTTTCTGTTATTTTGTAAGCTTAATTGCATTTCCATCTCTGCATTAAACGCAACATTTTGTTTGAAAAGTAGTTGCCACTGTGCAGGAGAACTGACTGTAGATTTGCGGTGTAGCTAGAACGGCATTGCCTCTGCATTAAGTTCCAATAGTGAGTTACAGCGTGTATTTTCGCTACAGCGACTAACGGTTTCTAACAGAAGGTTTGGGATTGTGAAGTTCTCGGCTACCACACTTACAGTGGAATGAACTCAGTCCCTTCGTACGGTACTTTATACCACTTTTAATGTGGTAGCTAGGACTTCACAATCTCAAAGCTTCTGTTAGAAATAGCTAGTCGCTGTAGTGAAAATTGGCACTCATGGGCAGAGCATGGTAGTGAATGGAATGGAAAATGGAATGGAATGGAACGGAAATTTCGGTATGGAATATGGAATGGAAGATTTCAAGAATGGAATGGAAGACAATCTTCCATACTTCCATACCAATTCCATACTAGATTTCACCCTTAGCATTTACAGAAAAATATATACGGATAGCCAGTACTTTTGCAAGGGGGGACGCTTTTGCAGCCTTGAACAAACGCCTTCAGAACGCAAAAGTGCTTTAGTGAAAATTATGCCTTTCCGTCCCCGAAATCGAGTGAAGACCAAAAAGAAAAAAAAACGTCTTTACCGCAACGTGGGACTAAATGCGGCCGGAATTTGTGGGGTTTATTCATGCTGACGGGCCCTTTTTCGTCTGATCAACCAGCGCTCAAATCTCGATGGGGGCACGAGTGTCCCCGCTTCCCCTGCAATTTAAGTACTGCGGATAGCGATAACTAAACATTTTAGAAAGCATATAGCAGCTAATCATCTGTCGACAAATTAATAGGGCAATTCGGTTATGGACATTGCGCAAACAGTGTAGGCATTGCATCATCAGATCGCAGAATATGTTCATTGCAATTTGCAGCTGCATTGATGCTGACTGGCTTAAGTTTTGTTTTGCGAATGACAATTTGTCTAGTTTCGTTGTCAGAGCAAACAAAGTGAGGGGCACGAAAATAGCCTGAACTTTTGCACATTAAAACTGATTTTGTACCCCTGCAAATTATGCCTAATTTCAAAATTCTGTAATCATGTCGAAAAAAGAGACATGTAAGTCGGATAGCCTTTCTTAGTTCCTTCGTTTCCGGCCCATAGTCACTTCAAAAGTTTATCTGCAGCCGTGACTGCGATCTAAACAACCAAGAGTGTACTCTAAAAAAACATAAAGAGCTGGTCTTTTCAAAAAACGAAATAAACGATTTTTTGGTCAACATTTCTACTCTTTACGACACACCCATAAATAGACGTGCAACCAAGGTTTTGCTCAAGGAGGAGGCTTGGATATTAAAGTTTTTTGTTTCAAAATGCCTGGATTGGGTTGCGAGCCGAGCAAAGTGCTGCAACTCAATCATCTCGTATGAACGGAGGTCTGGGGGGCGAAGCCCCTGTCACTGTGCGATTTTTTGATTTTTCGAGGAAAAATATCTATTTCAACGCTATTTGGATCACATTTCGCACGTTTTTAAAAGCCAGTGGAAAAGTTAAATTGCGTAGCCCATTCAGTTCTTACTTTACCCACAAGTCAATTCAAAAACATGTTCAAACACTTGCCTTCTAGGGTTGAATTCTGAAGTGACTTGGATGGGGGGAGGGGGGGGGGGGCTGAAGCCCCCTTTTGCCCTTGTAGTTCCGCCACTAAATCCGTAAACGCTTAGCAGCTCGTTGTGCATCCCGACTCATAGTTTGAGAAACACTGACTTCGGGCTTAGAATACTTTGAGTTGAATACGATGCAAACGTTCTTGGTTTTGAAATTGATAAGACTATCCTACTTGCATTATTACCAATAACTTATAGTCTAATCAAAAAACGCGTTTACCGGCCCCGGAAAGATTTTTTTTACCTATATAGCGATGCTAGTACAGTCTGAAGTTTCCGGCTAGGGTTTTCCCCTCCCCGCTTTTTCTGCCCACTACGTCATAATGACGTCATTTCCGCAAAAGTTGACTGAATTTTTTTAGCTTTGTTGACTTTTACTTTGTTCATTATCACTTCTCTTATGGTTGGACCTGAATTTTCAAACTTGGGTCACTCAATGAGTGGGACATGGGCAACCTTCGGATGAATTTATGACGTCATACACTTACGACGTCACAATGCAGGAACAAAAATGTTAACGAAATTGTAAAAAATTATCTTTTTGAGTGATTGTTAACTCCTAACTTTTGTTATGTTTATCACAGAGCCTTGATATTACTACTGAAGAAAGTGCATGCATATTAAAAGATCCTATATGAATTTGGTTTAATTTAATTCACATTTTTATACAATAAATTACACTAAAAATATGACACCCATTTCGCAATATTTATCGTATTTTAGTGTTTTGCTTGTCATCCAAGACTAAGTTTATTTCAATAACTAGATTTGCTTCCATAATTCACTTTCTTTGAAAATCAGAAAATTTTAGAAGTATTATAAAGGTGAAAAAGTTATGACGTCGTATTGATGACGTCGTATGTTGGTAAATAGTCACAAAAACGGCCTCAAGTTTGTGCTGGTATTATAGATAAGATGATATCAAGCTTTTCACGGACCGCACAAATGAGACCAAAAACAGTGATGACGTCATACTTTCGAAAATACATCTTTTTGCAATGATTACTGTAATTGTTACAGGAAAATTATTACACAAATACTATACAGTTTATTTGATTTAATAAGATTTTGATTGTACAAGTGATGGTGTAGCATTTAAATGAAACATTTTTAAAAGTTTCGCAAGTTATAAATAATATAACCTCAATAATTTAATTTTTTCATCACAAAGACAAGTAGCTTGACCATCAGTCCAATGAGAAATCAGCATTGATAGTTGGTATAAGTCCAATTAATAGTTGGTATAAGAAATCAGTCCAATGAGAAACCAATTGGCATTGATAGTTGGTATAAAGCAATAAAATGGACAATGAGTGCTAAATGTGCAATAATCTTACATTTAGGTTTATGTTACAATTGTTTTAATTTGCTTTCAGGAACAGCTGGCAGGGTAAAATTTGCTGTAATTCAGAAGAATGCGATTCTCAAATTCACATTGTTTGTTTTGCTGGGGTAGAGTTTTTTTTTCGCGACTTGGTTGGCACTGCGATGATTAGAAATTCCTTGCAGTACAGAAATTGTAGCTGTTCTTCATCTTTGGTTAAGAGTTTATTATATGACTGCGTAAAAGCAAGTTTTCTCTCAGCATTGTTATTCGTAACTCTTGACAATCAGTTTTGCAGATCGAAAGCTTTCTATTTTTGACCAGAATCTAGAGTTATGATGGAAAAAATGGGAATCAAGTCGAAGTATTTCAAAAATTTCTGTGTCTTGGGAGTTAAGAAATATTAAAGATGTTTATCTTTTGATTAATTGATTGATTGGTGCATTTTTATCCTCCTATCACGAGAAAGCGACGGTGCGCTATGTTTTCGACGAATCCGCACCCGCTTAGGAGTTGACCATTTTCCAAGCTTTCCTGTTGACGTTTTGACTTCTTCCCACGTAAATTTGCTGCTTGTTCGAAGCCACCGAGCAGAGATAATTATCATAAAGCGTCTTATCCAAGGACGCAACAACGTGACCAGGGTGCGGGTTGAACTCGTGATCCTGCGATCAGAGTCGTCGTAACAACGACGCCTTTACCCATTCTTTTAGAAAAAAAGTGGATGGTTAGGCCTTTTCAGGGAATTTTTTTCATCATCTTCATAGCTTGGCAACCATATGCTGCTTTGTTTCAAACAAAACAGCATCATCAAAAAAGCTAAAAGCAACTAGCTCTTTAGGCAAAGGATGCAGATGTTTAGACATCTTTTGGAATGTGGCATTGGAAACTGCTTTGTTGGAAAGTTGAAGAAGGGTTTTGGTAAAGCTAAATTCCGACAACGTGCTTCAATTTCGTGAGGAGCTTCAATATAGACTTGTACGTACTGCAAAAAAAAACAAAAAAAAACAGTTCTTTTATAGTTTCTTCCTCTTGAGTGATGACTGGTGAGACTCAGCTGTTTTCCAAACATCCATATTTTTAAAGCATGAAGAAGTTTGCTCATTCTGCAAGAGAGGTGCACGGGCCCAGATGCACCAAAGTTTGCACCGCAATGTGGAAGTCCTCCAACAAACGAAGTTGTAAGCTCCAAACGTTTCAAGGTAATCATCAGAGGTGGAGTCCTCGAAGACACATTTTAAGGCCTTTGGCCTTGAAGCCTCAAGTCCTCGAAAATTTCCCTGTCCTCAGCTCAAGGACAGCACTATTTTTGAACTGTTGAAATTTTGTTGGAAAACGCCCGAAACCTTGCGGAAAATCTGTAAAGACCTTTTTTTGGTTTCCTCAAGTAGAGATCGCCTGAAAAAAATTTTTAGGACGTTTTTTTTTGAGAACACTTGCGTCTGTGTCCTTGGTCTTTGGTCTCGAAATTTTTTGTATCCTTGGCCTCGAACCTTGTGTCCTCGACTCCACCTTTGGTAATCATCTTGTGGTTATTTTTTCTGAAGGTGGTTAGTGCCAAACTGCATCATGTGAAGGTTAGTTTCTTCGAAAATCATTAAGCATACTCTTTTGTCAGCGATTCCTGGTTCATAGGACGTTGTGTCAATGCTCTTTCACTGAAATTTGAATCCTTTGAAAAGAGAAACTTTAGGTTCTGAACCTGCACCCATATGCTCCATAACATGATGACGACAAACTAGGCACACTAAGTCTTTATAGAGTTTTTGTTCTAGCAAAACGCAAGTCCCACTTCGACGCCAATAGTAGACAGCAGTATTGGTTGTCGTGGTATCAAATGGTAGTGCTGCCACTTCCTCAAAATGCCCCATTTTTCTAATGCATCGACAACAGCTTAAGCCTGAGCTTCACCAGTTCAAGAAGCTAATGCCGATTAATACTCAACCCATAGACAAGAAACCGAAAAGCAATCTACAGATTTTTTTTGGTTGCTAAGTCTTCGAAAAGCTTACCCTCCCAGTCAGGGCCTGCAAGAGGGGAGTTCAGGGGGTACATCGTATCCGGGCCCGGGTCTAGGGGAGCCCGGGCTTAGGGGGCCCGGAGGAGTTGAGGTTGTCGCATCAAGTTTTGGACCAAATTTTTTTCTTCCTTGCCCTTTATCCGTCCCTGATTTTTAGCAAATTGATGGACCAAACTTGAGTGAAGACCTTTTTTTTTTGCTCTTCACCTAATTTTGGGGAAAAAATAAGACCAAATTTCAGTGAAGACCTTTTTGTTTTTGCTCTTCACCTAATTTTGGGAAAAAATAGGACCAAATTTGAGTGAAGACCTTTTTTGATTTATCTGTAAGTGCTTCACGTAATTTTGGGGGCCCGGCATTGATCTTCATACCCCCTGGCAAAATTTCTCGCTGAGGCCCTGCTCCCAGTAAGCTGTAAGTTGTTTGTTGGCATGAAACTTATTTTAAATGTTTGGGGGTTGGTCGTTTTGGTGGAACATCTTCCATCAATATTTGGCAGAGTATCAGCAACATTGCTCTTTCGATCCTTCGCGACCCATATTTTGAGAGCAGCTGAATGCGAGAAAAAGTATGCGCAATTACGCGTTTACTATTAGAAAAGAGGATGTTGGGAAATAAGTTCGGCCACCTCCTTTGATGCATCGCAGTAATTATTGCATTGCACCGTAATGAGAATACTTAAATTGCACCTCAATCGCTGTAATGCCCTTGCACCAGCTGTAAGTCTATTGCTTATAATGATACGGAATGAGAATACTTAAACATGCAAGTAACACCTCTAAACATTAATCAAATAGTCTAAAATTTTTCGTGGAGTGTTTTTTCAATAAATGGATTGATTTCGGAGGCGGAGAGCACAACTTTTCAGGCTGTAGCCCCCCCCCCCCCGGCTACGCTACTGTAAGTCATTATAGTGATTAATACTTGCAGACTCAGTGGCGTGGCATTTGCCTAGCTGAACCCAATTTTTGTTCCTCTTGCATTTCTGCAATAGTGTGGTTTTATGAGAAAGCGGCGGAGGCGCTAAATGCATAGAACGAATCCAAACGTAACAACACCAAACGTTACAAACCTCAGGGCTTTCCCAACTTTTGCAATTTTCAAGATTAGAAGTTGTAATAGCAAAGTTAAGCAACGGTATAGGCAAAACCAGATTTACATTCCGGGGCGGGTCTGGCATTTTTGGGATTTTTGCTGTATTTTCCTGCCAAATATATACAGTAGGTAAAGAGATAAAAAAGGGGCTTCTCCAATCTATATATATTCCACAAAATAAGGGTGAAGACCAAAAAAAGGTCTTACAGTTCAATCGCAGGGTGTCTGGCACTGTTCCGTCAAGCCATATGAAAAATTTTGGGTGTAGGGTGGCGGTCTCCAGAGCAAACGGAGTGGAGAGGTTCTATAGCCAAAAGTGAGGGGGCACTAAATTGCAGTGAGCTTTTGCACAATGAAATTGATCTAGTACGGCTACAACCTATGCGCGTTACGCAATTAAAAAAATTCTGTTCGAGACTAAAAAGAGTCACATAAGACCGGCAGCGTTTCTTAGCTCTTTTTGTTTGCGGCCCATTATCGCTTGAAAAATCTATCTGCAGCAGTGAATACTCCTTAAACAATCTTGAGTGTGCTATAAAAATCACTGGTCTTAAAAAAATGTTTTCACGGATTGTTTTAAGTCATAATCAGGCGCGCAACTAGAATTTTGCTAAGGGAGGGGCTTGAACCAAAAAATTTTTTTTCCAAAAATTGCTCAATTGAGCAGCTTACGTAACAAACTGGAAATTTCAAGCGTGGAAAGAAAGGGGGTCTGGGCGCAGAGCATCTCATCCAGCCTCAGAAGGCCATTGGGGTCTGGGGGCAAAACCCCAACCGCTGGGCTTTTTTTGTGAATTTTCAGCTGTTTTTAGAGCCATATGAGAGAACTTGAGAGAACAAAATTGATATTTGAAAGCCGGTTAAAAAATTGAATTTCCCAGGCCCTTCAGCCTCCCCCTTACAGGTCAAATGCAAAACATGTTTAAGGGCCTGTCTACACTGTGCGTACAAAATTACAAATTTTTTTACGCTCGTACGGCGAAGGTGTCTACACTATACAAAACGGCGCTAACGAGCGTAACGGCTTAACAGCGTATTTTGTGGATGGCCATAGTATTGTTCTGATTTGGAAGACGGAAATCACAGATTTATTACAATTGGTTAAATTTAGGTCAGATTATGCATTACGAGAAGTAGTATTGTCTTTTTTAAATTTAAACGTGAATTTTTTTTACCTTCCTCACAAAAAACATAACGTATGGCCGATCAAGAGTGTTGTGGTGGCTATTAGGTAGCGAAAGTTTTGTTGGATGAAGAAAAAAAAATTTGCACCAACCAGTGATCGAGCGTCTGTTACTGAAATGCTAGATCTGGATTCGATTCCTTGCTTAGTGTTCAACAATAAAAAGGGACAGCGTGAAGACTCCACAGTGTGTGGTAGACAAGACGTGGCAGCTTAACTCGAAGACCAAAAGGCTCTTTTGCTGTCTCTTGGCCAAAGCAACTTGGTAAATACAACAAAAGTACAAAAATTAACTTATAGGCCACTGATGCAGGCCCGGCACCAGGATAGCGTAACTTGGGGAGGGAGAGGGGCAGAAATAAATTTTGGGGGGGCACGAGAAATTTATTTATATGAATTCGAGAGTGTGGGTCAAACAAAAAAAGGTGAATACCCCCCCAAAAAAAGGTATTCAGTTCAAAAATTTCCACAAACTCTGGTTTTCATCTCAAAATTCTTGCGATTCACGAATTCTAAAGGGAAGACCAAAAAAAAAAAGGTCTTTAGTTCAAAAATGTCCACAAATTTTAGTAGCCATCTTGCGATTTTCCACGAATTCTGAAGTGAAGACCAAAAAAAAAGTCTTCGTCCCCAAATTTCATGAAATCCGGTGTGGGTCCACAAAAACTACAAAAAAACACTTCTTGCTTGCGAATTCCAGGACGATAAGCACCAATTTGGGAGTCTAGATCTCGATTTGCACTCCAGTAGCCACGAGCCTGTTAATTTCTTCAGGGCACAGTCCTCGCTTGGGAGGGCACAAGCCGTCATTTTGGGTGCACGGCCCTGGAATGCGCCCCGTGGCGCCGGGCATGCACTGATGGGCACTAGAGGCTGGTTTCAAAGGTCCGGTTCTTCCTCTTTTCAATTCCTCTTAGCGGAGGGTGACTCGGTGGAGAGATCTGATCGCAATGTTTTGCAGGGTGCATTTTGTTTTCAGCTTTCAACTGCTTTCAGTTCTACTGTTACATTCCGTTTACAGAGGTGGAGTTCACAAAGACACATTTTCAAGTCCTTGGCCTCGAAGCTTCAAGTCCTAAAAAACTGCCCTGTCCTCGGCTTGAGGACAGCAGTATGTTTGGAATCCTCAAAAATTTTGTAGATCGTTTTTTGTAGAAAAATTAGTGTTTTTGAGATCATTTGAAAAAAATTTTGAAGACCTTTTTTTTAAAACCCGTGAAAAAAATTTTTGAAGACCTTATTATTATTATTATTATTTGGTGGAGAACAATTGCGCCTGTGTCCTTGCCCTAGAAAAGGTCTGTCCTCGAAAGGACTGTCTTTGGCCTCGAATATTTTTTTGTGTCCTTGGCCTCGAGCCTTGTGCCCTCGACTCCACCTCTGTCCCATGTCCGTTTAAACCAAATTTTGAGCGTCTTTCGCCTCTCTCCCACATCAATTTTTATATAAACTTTATCCACTTCACCCCCTGGAAACACAATAGACGGTGCATGATGCGTAGCATGCAGTTATAGGTTATCCTCTCGAATCGTCAAACGGTTTGACTGCGCGCATAATGCGTAATTAAGTGATGCAATATCACATTCACGTACAATCTTTTCCGCGATTAATCCCTTCTGCAAAAACAACACGCTTTTTATCATTATTGTGTTGACTTCTCTCCCTCCACGCGATTTGTGTTAACTGCTTGTAATCAATCAGATTCAATTGCATTATAACTATTCATTTCATAACCAAAAGTTTCGTTGACATGCTTATTGCAGTATTCATTTTTTTTTCTCACACAAACGCTTCCACTGAACGCTTTCTGTTTTACTACCACTCTGGTAGTTTTGTATCACAGTAACGCACACGAATTTGATGATACAAGTTTTGGATTCAATCCCTCACCTGCTAAACCTAAACTTATTTGGATAAATGCTTACCCTAGCATTAGTCGAAGATTGAGAGAAATCTCACAGATGTCCAGCTAATTGCACTTTCATAAAACATAAAACGAAAATAGGGCGAACTATGATAGCTACAAAATTTTAACTACCCTATACTGCTGTAATGTTATTACCACTGAAATCGCAGAAATTTGATTGCGCAACTAGAGCATTCAATAAATTTACTGTACTCTGAAAAACTTTTGTATTCTCTCAATAAGACGAATATTGCAACTTTTGTAATGCAACTGTAATCCATAATTTCAAAAACTCAATAAACCAAATTTATCGCAAGCAAAAGTACAAAATTCTAAGCGCAAAGCAGTTAATATTTCAGAAAGTAACACATCGGGCATCTCTTACGATTTTAATACTGTACTTCGGAGGGAGTGAGGAACCTTTCATCTGCTTGTCGCTTCACGTAGATATCAGTGCAGATTAGACAAGCACACATTACTATTGATGTATAAATAAGCGTAAAGCAAAAGCTACGAGTACATCGGAGATTCAATCAAAACTTGTAGGAAAGTTCATCTCAACAGTTTTGCTTAAACCAAAAGCTGTCTCATAAATTTAATCAAAACTTGTAGGAAAAAATAACCAGAGGATTAAAAATGATGTCAATGTCCAATCAGTCTCAGAAAGCAAAATTATTATGCATCACCAACATAAGTGGGCAAGTTAATGCAAAACGTTAGCTTTGTTAACCACTAATCCGTGAACAAACTTTACACCTCCGTTCACGTTAATCCGTTATTTTCAGCTTTAATTAACAGAAGTTAATAAAGTCCGTTAATTCGTTAACATTTCGTGCGTAAGTTCCATTTCTTTTTATTCTCTTACTTCTACAACACGTATTGACGCGGTAGAGCTGATTGTGAGGAAATATTTATTGCTGTGGAGGTCTTTTTGTGTTTTGGAAGTTACATTTTATAGCCTAATCTAATTTCAAGATAAAAATAAGTTCAAATGCACTAACGAAGCTGCGATCGGAAAATCTTTGGAAATTGGGAACAGCAATAATTAATTGCCTATGAGGCTGCAGCTTATTATTTGTCACAAAAAAGAGCTCCTTTCTTTGCTCTCTTCAGTAAAACTCGTGCTAATACGTAACAAATGTTACCAGTGCAAACTGGTTTGTACCGGTACGATGAATGAGTGGTGCAAGATATTAACGATAAAAACCTTAACGGAAGTTAACAGAACTTAACGGAAGTTAATTCAGTCCGTTAACATGAAAAAACTTTTTAATGGATTAACGAGTTAAAAAAAAGTTAGTTTCGTTATTAACGGATTAACGATTAACGGACTTGTGTCAACCTATGATCACCAACATTTCGATTATACAAATTGGAAATGAGTAATGCCTAGATCCTGGAAAAGCCAAGCAGCAACTCTATGAAGCATTAATAATCACCTACGTCTTGGCTGATTTCATGGTGGGGAAAAGAAAAAAATGTCACAAGTTCAGCCAACGGCACTTGACCCAAACCATGAGCAATTTTCATTATGGTGTGTTGACTATGAGGCATGTTGAAGAAATACACAACAAACATTAATGAACTTTGATGGCTTTACTTCTGCTTTTCACTCTTTTCACAAGAGGAGAAAATGTCATATGTTTAGTCAACAGCACTTAACCCAAACCACTACAGCATTTTTTAGACCATAAACCGCAGCAAACTGGAACATATAACTGTTAATTGGCGCGCTGTCATAGTATCAATAAATGGCTTCTATATTTATAATTTTCTAGCATAAAGCGCACCAAATGGCTTCTATAGCTTTTGCTTTTAGACACAAAGTGCACCAAACTACAAGATGCACTACATCACATTAAATTTATTTAAATCTAAAAAACTTTTTTTAAAATCTAATTGGTTTAACTCTGAAATGAAATCATGAAAGAAATCAAATCAAATCTTTCATTATACATGTAATATACAGTGCATAAAAAGTTTGGCAGGGCCCACCACAGCATCATTGCTCGCGAGCAACATAGCTGCCTTCAAAAAAATGTCGCCTTGATGCAAAGCCACTGGCAACGCTGTGTTTGATTTGACCAGGCTGATTTAAATCTCAGACCTCCACTCCAGAGACGAATGCATTACCACTTGATCAACTAGCCATAAGAGAGCATTACCAGAAGTATAGATCAAATGCATCAGAGTATGAAGCGCAAGTTGGATTTCTTAAAAATTTTAAGTATCATTGGTGCACCTTATGGTTCAAAAAATATGACCCTTTAAAATCTTAGTTGCACCTAAGAAAAACAAGCAATGTTACTCATATGTTACAAAAAACTTGAAATTGTGTAGTTAAGTTGCGATGATGTGAATACTGTTTTGTCACACCATCACATTAAAAAAACTTTAAAAGTGACAAATAATCTTTGACCCACTGCTAATTTTAAATGATTATTTTAAATAAAAGCAAATGATTTACAGTAGATAAAACTTCGCAGTCTGTTTTTTTATGTTCATTATAAAAACGCCTGAAGTTTTTTTTTTTTAATAAAAGCTCAGATAGCTGGTAAAGATTGTCAATCTAGCAATACACATAACTAACCTAGAAAACCTGACAATACCACTGTTAGATTAGTCATCCTCCTTGAAATCTTTGAGCATTAAAGATCAACATTGCTTCATATGTTCATCAGTAAGTCTCTTTGAGTCTGGACCAAAAGTACCGGATCATTGATAAGTTTGCTAAATTCTAAGCACTTCAAGTTACTACTTGTTTACTACAATAAAAACTAGCTAATAGAGTCTTAATTTACAATTCTGAAAAGTAATTGCAGAAAATAAAACTTTTGACTTTATTATCTTATTAACGCTGACAGTAGGCCAAACCTATTGGCTTGAGAGTGTCTGTAATTCAACTATTTGTAAAAGTTTAATCAAAATCTCATAGTTGCTGAGTAATAAGTGTAGACATCTTTAAATAGAATAATTTTACATGCCTATATAGCTGCTACTGCTCAACCCATCATATCGGTAGGCTAGTACCACAGTACAACTAGATTATAGCATTTTAATTCTACTTTTATTACAGTAGGCTAACTGATACTGTAGGCACAAAGAGTTTTGAGTTTCATTGATATAAAAAAGTAGAGCCTAGATTTTATTGGCAGACTAATTTTTTAACTTTGCCTATCATCATCATCATATTTATTTATTTACCAAGTGACGTCATATCACAAAAAAAAACTGCAACTTCCTCTAGGTCTATCACCAAAGCATCGAAATATGCAATTCCTTTAAAACCAACACACAAACTTGCAGAGTCAAAGCAATATTTAGTCACTTGGTGAGGAGACAGCGAAGGACCGAAAGGTCATCTAAGTCTACTGCCACCTCACCAAGTTAAGGTTAAAAAGCAGCTTCTAGATTTTCTCAGTCTGCTACTTTCTATGATAAAAAGTTTTATGCAAAATTAAAAACAAAGTGTTGCAAAGATATATGCACTTTGTTCAGTGTATACACAAAACTCATAGTCAACATGTAAAGAAAATGCAAGGCAACATTAGAATTGTTCTAACTCTAAGCATACTAAAAAAAAAAACTTTTACAGATTAGATAGAAAATAAAATCAATACAGTTCACAACGCTTATTTATGTTTTATAGAATTTAAAATGGATAATTGGAGTGAAAAAAAACCTCCTTGCTTTGTTTTGTATTGTTTGCCAATATGTCATTAGTACTGGTACAATTTCCAATACCAGTATTTATCAACCTCAGTCAGTTACTGCAAAATTACTTATAATTCAAGGGCACACCAAAATGAGAGATGACGTATTGTATAAATGTGTGAAAGATGAATGCACCATCTCATGCCATTCAAGCAATAGAATAGGTTATTGTTGAACTCAAGCATAAATATGCAACTATGTTTCCTGTAATTACTACTGCATTGCTGATAGAAAGCTGTTATTCTAGCTTTTATCGGTTTAATAGGTTGATAAAAAATGAGCTTTAACAGCTTTTTTAAATCTGTAGAATGAAACTTCTTTTACAGTGCTTGGAATTTCATTCCAAATTTTAATTCCTGCAAATGATAGAGATTTTTGCCCTAATCTTGTTCTAGTTCTTGGAAGAAAGAAGTTGTTTTTGTGGCTCAATCTTGTCTTATGTGTATAGCAGTTTTTTATTAGGTTAAACTAATCTGAATTTGCAAAAGATAATACATTATTGTGAATTTTGTACATTAGCTTTGCAGTTTCCAGAGAGTAAATATCCTTGAGTTTTAAGCATTTAGCTCGATAGAACAAAGGATTAGTATGCTCACGATATCCACTTCCAGTTAACAGTCTGATGCTTCTTTTTTGCAGAATAAAGAGAGGTGCTAATGTTGATTTTGAAGCAGTCCCCCAACTACTTATGCAGTATTGTAGATGAGAGTATATCAGGCAGTGGTAAACAGATCTTAAGGTTTGCTTATCTACAAAGTGTTTTAATTGATTAAGGGCCCAAGATCCCCTTGCTACCTTTGAACATTGTTCCTTGATTTGTTGTTTCCAGTTTAGATTGTCGTCTATGAGAACACCTAGATACTTTATGTGATGTGATTGCTTGATTGGATTATTATCTATTGATACTTTGAGTTTAGGTTTATTTTGTTTTGTTGTCAATACCATAAACTCAGTTTTATTAAAGTTGATTGATAATTTATTCAACTTGAACCAATTGCTTACATTGACTAATTCATCATTAATATTTTGTTGCAGTGTTGAAACATTGGAATGGGATAGAGTAAGGTTTGTATCATCTGCAAAAAGATGAATTGTGGAATTGGAGGCAAGTGGAAGATCATTGATATAAATATTAAATAACAATGGACCTAGAGTTGAGCCCTGCGGAATACCGCAAATAACATCTCTTGACTTGGATTTATATTGATTTACAATTGTATACTGTTGACGGTCAGTTAGGTAACTTGCTAGTAACTGTAATGGTAATCCTCTAATTCCATACTTTTCTAGTTTCTTGATTAGTATTGTGTGATTGATGGTATCATATGCTTTTTTTAAATCTAAGAAAATAGAACATGTAATGAGCTTTTTATCCATATTGTCAAGTAGCTTATTGTAGATATCTAAAACGGCTTCATTTGTTGAGCAATTTTTCTTGAAACCATACTGGTTTGGACTAATCAAATTATTGCTCACAAAATAATTGTTTAGTTGATCAAGCAGACACTTTTCAAATAGTTTGGCAAAAGGATTTAAAATAGAAATAGGTCAGTTGCAAATCATTGCAAATCATTGGTTGTTGATATACTGCATCACTGCACCTGCAAAGTGCATCAGTAGGTTAAACGTTTTGAAGTAAACCAGCCTACAGCAGCTATCAGGCTAGGATTACCAGTTTACATTAACAATGTGATATAATACACGCTAAGTACGTGTACCACCAGACGTAGACCTATTGTACCATACTGGTAGGCCTACCGGTACTGGTTTTGGCCTAGACAAGTCCCTTGATCTGGACTGTGATCTGCATTGCCACACCACACATCGGTTTTAATTTTCAAATTTGTTTACTTGGAATAGGCTATACAAATGTCACATAACAACAAACAATGCATAATTCATCATAATTCACTTTTGGGTCTATCGACCTTGGCCTCGTTTTTGCAAGTGTTTCCTTTTAGGGCCACAAATTGACCATTTTCATGTTAAATTAGGCTATTTCAGACCAACACGCATACTTTCACTTTTGAAAATCAACTTTATTTCAACAAAACTTATGAACCAAATTTTAACCTACCTCGAGACCTGGCAAACCACTTTTTGAAATTTCACGAAAATCGTGAGCTTACAAGCGAACCGGCGAAAAAAATTTGCTCTTTTAGTAATTTTTTTTGCTGGCAATTTTACTCTT
Source organism: Trididemnum nubilum (assembly GCA_963965965.1). Classification (NCBI taxonomy): domain Eukaryota; kingdom Metazoa; phylum Chordata; class Ascidiacea; order Aplousobranchia; family Didemnidae; genus Trididemnum; species Trididemnum nubilum. The sequence continues at coordinate 35,065,095 of OZ014490.1, forward strand.
CTAAGGTGCTATGCCCGTAAGGTGGTACGCCTGGGCTTACGTTATTTTGCTTTAAAACAAACTAAGGTTACGCTCGTAAGCTGACGATTTTCCGCACAATGTAGACAGGGCGACAGGCCCTAAAAGCTTACATTTATGGGTTAATTTTTCTAGATGATATGGCTAGGGGGAGAGGGGGCTGAAGCTGCATTATCTCCCCTGGTAGCGTCACTGGTGATCACATTCACAAACGAAGTAACGAGTCTGTAGGCCTGCATCTCTACTCCGCGACTCATCCCCTACGGCTTAGCATCCAAATGTGCGTCGCGCCAACGGCTTGAGAAACACTAGCTAAGGGCTTAAAATGCTTTGAATAGCAGCATACGATATAAACGTTCGTGGTTTTAAAATTGAAATGACTGTAGCCCATAGGTGATGGGCACGTTAATGCAAAACGCTAGCATTGTTAACCACCAGAGGTGGAGTCCTCGAAGACGTTCTTGGCCTCGATGACACAATTAGTAGTCCTTAGCCTTGAAGGTCAAGTTCTTGGCCATGGCCTCGATCCCTGCAAGTCCTGGAAAATGCTCTGTCCTCGGCTTGAGCACAGGACCAGCACTAGTTGAAAATGGGCCAAGGTTGTTTTGTCTTGGAGCATGCCAGAGATCTTGCGAAAACATTTTAATGACTTTTTTTTGGAGAGCGCGTAAATTTTGCGGAAAATTTACGATAATTTTGAGCGAAGATCTTTTTTTGGAGAATACTTTTGCGTTGTGTCCTTGGTTCTTGGCCTCGAGCATTCCTGTCCTTGCCTCGAGAGGGTCTGTCCTCGGAAGATCTGTCCTTGGCCTCGGATTTTTTTGTGTCCTTGGCCTTGGCCTCGAAACTTGTGTCCTCGACTCTACTTCTGCTAACCACTAGTCCGTTAGCAAAATTCATACCTCCGTTAAAGTTAATTCGTTATTTTCAGCTTTAATTAACGGAAGTCAATAAAGTCCGTTAATTTGTTAACATTTTGAGTGTAATTTACATTTTTTATTCACTCACTTCTAAAACACATAATGACATTGTTGAACTGATTGTAAGGGAATATTTTTAGCTATGGTGGTCTTTTTGTGTTTTGGAAGTTATATTTTACAGTCTAATCTATTTTCAAGATAAAAATAGGTTTATATGCACTAACAAAGATGCCATCGAAAAATCTTTGAAAGTTACGAACAGCAATAATTAATTTATTGTACCTATGAGGCTGCAGCTTGTTATTTGCGACAGTATAGGGCTTGTCTACACCGTGCGTAAAATCATCAGCTTACGAGCGTAACCTTAGTTTGTTTTACAGAAAAATTCCGTAAGCCCAGGCGTACTATCTTACCGGCGTTGCACCTTACAAGAAAAAAATTGCCAGCTTGTAAGCAGAGGTGGAGTCCTCGAGGACGTCCTCGAGGACACATTTTGAAGTCCTTGGCCTTGGCCTCGAAGGTCAAGTTCTTGGCCTTAGCCTCGAGGCTTCAAGTCCTCGAAAATTGGCCTGTCCTCGGCTCGAGGACAGCACAATTTTTTGAATAGTAAAATTTTGTGGAGCGCTTGAAAAATTTTTTGGAAAACGTTTTTTTGTGGAGATCGCCTCAAAAATTTTTGTGAAGACCTTTTTTTTTGGAAAGCACTTGCGCTTGTGTCCTTTTTCCTTGGCCTTGGCCTCGAGCATTCCTGTCCTTGGCCTCGAGGGTGTCTGTCCTCGGAAAGGCTGTCCTTGGCCTCGGATTTTTTTTGTGTCCTTGGCCTTGGCCTCGAGCCTTGTGTCCTCGACTCCACCTCTGCTTGTAAGTTCACGATTTGCGCGAAATTTAAAAAACCGGTTCGCCAGGTCTCAAGGTAGATTAAAAATAGGCATAGGTGGGCAAGTTTATGCAAAACGTTAGCTTCGTTAACCACTAATCCGTTAACAAACTTTACACCTCCGTTCACGTTAATCCGTTATTTTCAGCTTTGATTAACGGAAGTTAATAAAGTCCGTTAATCCGTTAACATTTTGCGTGTAATTTAGATTTCGTTTTATTCACTCGCTTCTAGAACAGGTATTGACGTTGTTGAGCTGATTGTAAGGAAATATTTATTGCTGTGGTGGTCTTTTTGTGTTTTGGAAGTTACATTTTACAGTCTAATCTAATTTCACGATAAAAACAAGTTCAAATGCACTAACGAAGCTGCGACCCGAAAATCTCTGGAAATTGCGAACAGCGATAATAATTAATTGCCTATGAGGCTGCAGCTTATTATTTACCTCAAAAAAGAGCTCCTTTCTTCGCTTTCTTCTATAAAACTCATGCTAATACGCAACAAGTGTTACCAGTGCAAACTGGTTTGTACCGGTACGATGAATCAATGGTGCAAGATATTAACGATGAAAACCTTAACGGAAGTTAACAGAACTTAAAGAAAGTTAATTCAGTCCGTTAACATGACAAAACTTTTTAACGGATTAACGAGTTAATGAAAAAGTCGGCTTCGTTATTAACCAATTAACGATTAACGGACTTGTGCCCACCTATGAAAATTGGTTTACAAGTTTTGCGGAAATAAAGTTGATTATCAAAAGTGAAAGTGTGCGTGTTCGTCTGAAATAGCCTAATTTAACATGAAAATGGTCAATTTGTGGCTCTAAAAGGAAACACTTGCAAAAACGAGGCCAAGGTCGATAGACCCAAAAGTGAATTATGATGAATTATGCATTGTTTGTTGTTATGTGACATTTGTATAGCCTATTCCAAGTAAAGAAATTTGAAAATTAAAACCGATGTGTGGTGTGGCAATGCAGATCACAGTCCAGACCAGGGGGACTTGTCTAGGCCAAAACCAGTACCGGTAGGCAGTGGTGGGCAGTAACTAGTTACTGTAACTAGTTACTTTTTTAGTAACTGTAACTTCGTTACTTTTTTTCAGATGTAACGATATTTGTAACTAGTTACCAGTTCAGAGCCCTAAAAAAAGTTACAGTTACAGTTACTTTTTGTACTGCATGCTTTGAAGCAAATTACAGATTTTTTATGAATTCCATTCAAAATAATGGTATTACACTGGCAACACAGGACGCACAGTCGCATGTCTGATCTACCATAATCTTTTATCCATATTTTTTTCACCGTGTTCACTGGACTATACATGAGATTGCTGGTTAAAGTGAAGACAGTAATAGTTTTCCAACTTCGCTTTCTGGTGATTGAAACCGTTTGGGGATTCAGAGCTGAGTGTGCCAACTGCACAGCTGTACGTGTACTAGCAATCAGTGTTAGTTTGCAATTTTAATATAATACTACCCTACCATCTAGTGCAGCAGTGGAGAGACTATTTAGTTTGGGTAAAGATATCTTAAAACCAAAACGCTGTGGGCTCAGTGACGAACACTTTGAAATATTAGCCTTTTTGAAAGGCAATTAACTGATTTCTGTTTTCAAAATTTTGTAACTATTAGTGCATATTTTTAGATCTAGCTAGTCCTTTTTCCTTTGCATTCTTACACAAATGCGACTTTGGAAGTTGATGTATGAAATTTAACGCTTTGACAAAACTAAATTTTTTGACAAAGAAACATCCTTGGTTTGGTCTTAATATACTTTTGAGACAAACAGACGTAATCTGGCAAGTGCCGACAGGCCTGTTTTTAGTCCAAATTTTTAATCACTAAAAGTAACTGTAACTTGTAACTGTAACTGTAACTAGTTACTTTTTCAAATTTGTAACTGTAACTGTAACTTAGTTACTTTTTTTGCCAAGTAACTGTAACTTGTAACTAGTTACTTTTAGAAAGTAACTTGCCCACCACTGCCGGTAGGCCTACCAGTATGGTACGGTAGGTCTACGTCTGGTGGTACCTGCACCTAACGTGTATTATACCATTTTGTTAAAGTAAACTGGTAATCCTAGCCTGATAGCTGCTGCAGGCTGGTTTACTTCAAAACGTTCTACGTACTGGTGCAGGTGCAGTGATGCTCATTCATTCATTCTTTTTTTTATTCTTGACCACCACAACAATAGCAAATGTATGGTAACACAATAATAACACGTAGAATCAGGAAAAGGAAGTATAGCGACACAACGTCAGACGATAAGACATGCAGAGGATACTGAAGACAAAAAAGTGATTTTTATTTGCATGGTTGCTACACCTGTCACACTAGCTCAAAGTACATTAAGGTCAGTCACACTCATCAACATACACGCAGGCACACAAGATGGAAGTAAAACTAACGGCTGGAGTAGTCGTTCGAATGATTGATAAAGAGAAAAGAGAGGGACAGTGACCAGTGCAAGGCCAGGCACGGTTACGTAGGTGGTCAATGGGTGGCGCAACCGGCCCAAAACTATGTTTAGCTCAACGGAGCAAGGTGAGGAAAGAAAAACCACCCTGAACATGAAACCTCACCGGGTCCGGAAACCCTTTCAAGTAGAAGCTGGCCATGGCATCAAGACAGTAACAATTTTGCAATCGATACATATGCACCAAAATAATTATACACAACATATAGCTATATGAGTCACACCACCCACATTGCGTCTAAATAAATAGCTGGTACGAAGTACCATAACTTGTGATCTCTCCAATATCTAAGTCAGAACGAAGTTATACCCATGAGAGGAACTAAATTTGTGTCTATGCAATGTTGATGATGTGTATCTCAGATCTGTTAGGGTAGAGTCCGGTGACACTCAACTTCAACGGCAATGACTTAAGTTACCTTGCTGTGCGATGTACTGGAATTCACTGGCAAGCAGTTAGTTAATTGCCTATATTTATCATAAAAGCAGTTATCGATATTTATCATAAAACCTGAAAGAAAAAGAACGAAGCAGGTCAGCAGGAGAAAAAACAAAACTAATTAAATTGAAGAAAGAAAAAATGCAGATTTTTGAGGACATTGGAATGGGATTATACGATTAGTGACGACAACACAATATAATCTTTTAGCATACTTCGACCAGTTTATACCGACCCAAAAGCCAAAAAAAACTTTCCGAGTTTTCTAAAAGTTTTATTATAACCACCAAGCAGAGATACTTTTCGGGATTAACTCTGTCCAAAAGTGTAACAAGATGAGAAAAACAGCACTAAAACGTTACACATAAACCGCAAACAATGCCCTAGAAATGAGACTTGTATTAAGTCTTTACTTAAAATTTTTCGCATTTTTAAATTAAATGATGCTATCGTGAGATCCTGGGACTTGAAAGAAGTTGGTACTTTACTCCAAAGGGATGGGCCATGGTGAGAGATAGATTGTTGGCACATATTGGTTAAACAGAACTTTGGATTTATTTTAGAATTGTTTCTAGTATTGTATTGCGAATGATTAGTGACAAAGATTTTGCTGAATTCTGAAGGATTTTTAGTTTTGCTCTACTTAAACGTAAATACAGCAATGTCTTTAAATAAAAGTTGATCAATTGTTAGTACTTCATATTTTTGTCTGATGTCTGTGATGTCACTGAGGCGGTTTCGACCACATGCTAGCCTAATAAATTTGTCACACATTTTCTGTAACTTGTTTGCAATTGTTGTGTTACCATAGTACCAACTGGAGTTGCAGTACTGCAAGTGACTGCCCATCAATGAATGATACAAGGTGATTAGTGTTCCTTGATTTAAAAAAGGTTTACTGTTCTCACAGCCGCCAAGTCAGACCTCAGTTTGTTGAGCACATGTTTAGCATGATCTGACCAAGTTAGATGCTCATCAATATGGACACCAAGAAATTTCAGAGAGGTAACTTGTCTTGTTCAATATCAAGTTTTCTTAAGAGAGATGGATTGACTAGAAGGTGGAGTTTTTGATTTAGTTGAACTAAACAATATACATTTAGTTTTGGAAGCATTGATTGATAATTTATTAGCAATCATCTACTGATCAATGTTTTGGAGATCTTGCTGAGCATTGGCATAAAGTGAGTTTGTTTTGAAAAAATACACTTGTGTCGTCAGCAAACATGATCGAGTCACCATATTTTAAACAATTTTGGAAGTCATTAACATAAATAAGAAAAAGAAGTGGGCCTAAATTTGACCCCTGTGGTACGCTGCGTTTCACGGGATTGGCCGAGTTCCCAGAGCATTCCACTTTTTGCGTTCTCCCAGTTAGATAGCTTTTAATCCAGTCAAGAGCTATGCCTCTGATTCCGCTATGTTCGAGTTTAAATAACAAAATGCTGTGATCGATCGTGTCGAAAGCCTTCAATAGGTCTAAAAATACTCCAAGGATAGGTGCTTTGTTAACAAGTGACTCAGCTATGTTGTAAATTAAGAAGGACAAGGCATAACTTGTGCCGTGGTTCTTTCTGAAACCAAATTGCTGTTGGAAGAAAAAGTGGTGCCTTTTTAAAAAGGAATATAACCTACTGTACATGATTTTTCCTAAGATTTTTGATATATTGGACAATAAGCTGATTGGTCTGTGGTTGTTGATATCTTTTGCATTTTCCTTCTTGAAGACAGGACTTACTTTGGGAATCTTAAAGTCGTTTATGAATTCACTTTCATTCAAAGATAAATTAAATACACGGATAAGAACAATTAGAATATTGTCTGGAGAAGCATTTAATACCTAAGTTGGAACTAAATCTAAATCTGAACTTAGTTTGCTTTTCAATTTTAGTATAATGTTGGATATTTCTGAGGGACATGTAGGCCAAACATACATTGAGAGCAAGGAAGGGACGTTTAAATATTAAGAGAAAATAGTGTTACTTGTGAGGAGAGTGTCGACTAGTTTTTTAGCAGTGGTAGAAAAATGATTGTTAAAATGATTTGCAACTGACTGTGGATCATTTACCTCACTGCCATTAATTAATAAAGTAATACCATTAGATTTGCTTCGTTTTCCAAATAAAGAGTTGATGTATCGCCAAGTACCTTTAATATCCCACTTGTGCATTTGAAACTTGGTTTTGTAGAAAGCCTGTTTTTTTTTTCTTTGTCTGCTCTGTTACAAAGATTTCTAGCTGTGGTAAATAATGCTTTTGTTCTAGAAGTTTTGTTTATCATGTATTGTTTGAATAGCTTTTCTTTGCCTGCAGTATATTTTTAAGCTCTAGGTCAAATTAACTTTTTTGCGGTTTCAGTCTGAAAAGTCTTCTTTTCAAGGGAAAATGTTCTTCAAATTTGTTTCTGTAGTCTTGGTAAAATTTGTTATATGCCTTGTTTGGATTAGTTTCGTTTAAGACAGGGGTAGTATCAAGTTCAGAGAGAGATTTGGAAAAGGATTCAATTTTTGAATCACTGAACTGGCGATAGTACTCACTATCTGTTTGAGGTAGTGGGTACTATCGCCACTTTGACCAAGTGGCGATAGTATTAGAGAGTATACCCATTACAAGCTGAAATCGATACACTGTATCCTGATATTGTGCAATAACTGCTTTTAAACATGGGATACTTTTTGTCTTCGTAACGCAGTTTAGTGGGACAAAAAGTTGCTAAGGTATTGCAAAACATTTCAGACAAAAACGAAATCAATTTACTAATCAATAACGTCGACTGTCGAGCATCTCAAAAGTCTAGTTAAAACATTTGCGAACACGCAGCAAAATACTGACTTATGAACATAAGAAATTCAAATTATGCTTATACGCAACGCATTCATTAATTTTGCATAAAAAATACCAAAATTTGACCAAATTTTGTTGAGTTTCACCGTTGAAACAAATCTATTAATTGCAAACCATGTCTTGTGAGCATTTACTTGCATTTTTTGATTGTTTGCTGGCAAACTTGTGCCTCAATGCTTCATTTATGCGTTTTTTCATTATTTTTTTTGCAATTTGAGCGACTTTCTGTCAATTTATTTTTAAAAACCCAACGTTTCAGGGTCACTATCACACATACAATTCAGTAGCGTAGCCAGGAGGGGAGGCTATAGCCCCCCTATTGGTATGTCGACCAAAATGCAGAATGAGAAAAACGCTACGTTTTTAGCACTTTTGAGGCTGTTTTATGCATTGGAGTGGACTAAATAGTGATTTGAAACATCTTTTGAAATATATATTCAGGAGGGGGGTAATTTTTCAAAAATAAAACTAACAAACAAATAAAAACTTTGAAAAATGGTCAAAAATAAGCAATCAAATTTGATCACAAGGGTAAAAATGCTAAATATAGGTGTAATCAACAACTATACTATAAACTACGGAATAGGGGGGGGCTAGGCTATTCAGTATCAGTTAATCTCTCAAATCTCTTTTCATCATCATTTCTCTCAAATCTCTTTTCATTAGCCCCCCCAATTATTTTTCGCTATAAACTGTATACGAAATAAATTATTCCGTGTGAGTTTTATTGAACAATTCGATTTTATAATTTACCAGCATCTAAACAAGCAGTAGTGCAGCCAGAAGGGGGGGGCTGTAGCCCCCCATTGGTCTGTCAACCAAAACGCAGGATAAGGAAAATACCACATCTTTAGCTCTACTGAGACTGTTTTTTGTGCTGAAATGGACTAAAAAGTGTTTTATAGCAACTTTTGAAGCGAATGGGGGGGGGGCTAAATCGTCCAAAAATTAAAGTCACAAATCAATAAAAACTTTTTAAAACGCCCAAAAATAAACAATGAAATTTGATCGCTAGTGTAAAAATGCCAAACATTGATTTCATTAACAAATATATTATAAACTCAGGAATAAGGGGGGGGGGGCTATTCAGTGTTAGTTAATTACCAATCACTTCTCTCAAATATCTTTTCATTAGCCCCCCCAATTATTTTTCTTTATAAAATATAGACGAAATAGACAACTCTGTGTGAGTTTTATTGCATAGTAAGATTTTATGATTTACCAGAACGTATACAAAAGAACTACAGTGCTATCATTAACCACCTCCCACATAGCCCATTAATGCAACCAGTTGAATGATGTTGCACTGCCAATTTTTAAGCCATGTTTTAAAAGCATTATTTTTCACTAAAATAGCCCTAAAATTAAGTTTTTTTGCAAAAAAATAAAAAATTTTCGAACGCTGGGGGCTCCCGCGCCCCCAGACCCCCGTGCCTCCGGCGGCTGGGGGCTTTGCCATTCCCATGGGGGCTTTGCCATTAAAGCCCATTCCAAGCTTCGCCTCCAGACCCCCATTGGCTTCCGGCGGCTGGGGGCTCTGCCCCCAGACCCACATATTAGCCCCCCCATTGCGAATTTCTGGCTAAGCGCCTGATACAGTTCAGGAAAACCTACGAAAGCTGTCAGAATGGTCAGTTTGAGTTTACATTACAGTTTCAAGTTCCTTTAGGAGGTTTCTGACACCTAGATCAGAAGTTAGTATGGGTCGTTTTGTAAACATATTCATTTATTTTCATGAATTGCACGAAAATCCTTCTTAGTTTCGTTTAATTTTACATTGAAACAAATGTTACAACTGCAAACCAAGCCTTTTGTGTGATTTCATTTTCTTTGGTGTTTGATTGAAGCTTTGGTTTTGAAATCAGTCGTGTTGATAGTAAGTTTACTTTGCCTCAAATTTGTGAAATGTGGATTTTTGCAGGCCGAAAGCCGACGAGAACCAACCACGATAAAGCCAAACATGAAAATCGATTTGAAGCCAAAACCAGACCCGAAAAAGCTGGAAAAATTTTAGGTCCAAAAAATGTGTACATATATTGCTCATATGTGATTAAAAATTACTTTCTTTCTGCAGATAAATTGTAACGCAATAATTTTGATTTTGTTCTAATAATCTTATTTATGCTTGAACAAACTTTTTTCAAACAAAGTCGTTGTCATTCTGTGTTGCATAGTTTATTTTTTGTACGCTTTATAGCATCTAAAAAGCTAAAACACATGCACGTATGTCAAGCTCGATAAAGCCAGACATTTTGTCAATCTTAAACCCGAACCCAACTCGACCGGAAAAGCCCATTCCAAGATACGACTCTGTCTCACTTTTCAATTGGAAAGGTTAACATGAATATTATCAACCATTCCAGTTACATCACGTGATTAAGCCATTTTTTATAGAACCTCCCTTTTTTGTTCAAATTAGGGTTAGGGAAATCATATTGAGTATATTTACCCCCCCCAACTTTATTTCATACCCCAAACCCAAAATGAATGAAAAACGGAGTCTTTTACCAAAATTGGCTTAATCATGTAATATAGGAATGGTTGACAATAGTCGTTCTAACCTCATACCCTTATTTATTAGTATGTGTTTGATACGCTTACATGTATTGTGTAAAGTTCTCAACTGAATTGTGTAAAGTTCTCATTATTGCAAATGCCTTGCCAATTCGTATATCCAGTTCTTCGTATTGGCTTCAATCTCTCATGAATGCAACCCCAAGATACTTGAACTTGTATACGTGTTTCTGTGTTGCTCCATTCAGTTGCAACAACCACTGATTAGGGTTTCTTTAACCATGAAGTTTTGATCGTGCTTATTTTTACTCCTGCAATGTCACAAGCAGCTACAAACCTATTTAAGAACGCTGAAGGCCAGATTCTGTAAAAGCAGAATCAAATCATCAGCACATAACAGGCAACTGATTTTTTATTTCCTATCATGGCAAACTCATCAGCTGGGTTGCATTTGTCGATCCAATTCATGTAAACAATGAAGAAGAGAAGAAACAACCCGCACCGTTGCCGGAGTTCAACGCCTATATGGAAAGCTTTGATTGCTTGCCATTTACTCAACCACGAAACTCCAGTCGGTACCATGGAATGCCTTAATGACATGTAACAACTGACCATCAACGCCATTCTCCTGCAAAACCCTCCAAATTTAGAAAGGCAATCATATTATACTTTTTCGAGATCGACAAAGCATGCAAAAAGATCTTTGCCATATTTCCAAGATTTCACAAAAATTCAAAAAAAAAATTGAACACAAAAATGAAATCTTGGTCATCAAACTAACACCATAATATGATTAAAAAATGAAGAAAAAATATTTTTGCATAGCATGAAGACTAATTGAAAAACCAGAATGGAAATAAGGGAAAAACTTTGGTTGTCAAAGAAAAGAAACGGAAATTATGACAGCTTATCAACAAGATGCTTTTTGTTAACGCAGCTCTCTAGAATAAAAAAAAAGGCTGACGTTGGTAGAAAATGATAATGAGCGCTTTTTAGTTTAAAATTAGAGCCAAATATGAAACTATATATTAGAAAAATATGCAATAATTTGGTATTAATTATGCTGGTGGCTGTAGGTCTATAACGCAACTTTTGATAACTTTGATTAAAGAAGTTCTTTTCTTGGCTTTGTACTAAACAACAACTCCAAAAACAGTGAAAATGGCTCGAAAGTGATCACAGGTTCGACTTATAGTCCAAAAACAATCAAAATAAAAAATAACTTTTCTCTTAAAATTGCCAAAATTTTGATGTCACTGTGCTACTCCTAAACATTGACAAATTTTTGCAAACTTGACGAAAAGGATTTTTGTGCAAAGCCTCCAACATGAGCTGAGGTAGAAGTTGCCACAATAAAATTTTCGACTTTATGGGGCGGCTGCAACACTCTAATCTACATTATCCGCCGTACTTTCCTGTTTTGCATTGTGACAAAATGGCACGAAGCACAAACTTTTCGAAAAAGAATTTGGTCAGTATCTTGGGCAATAATCTTGAATCTAGATGAGATGAACCTTTGAAACATTAAAAAAACTCCTTTCTGTATGCAGTAGACCTCTCAAAAAGGAAAGAAAAATACAGTACTACTTTTTTTTTCTTGAGTGTCAAGAGATGGATAATTGACAAAGACTGATTTCTTTGTCTATGTTAATGTTTTCTCTGTTAAAAATTTATCGTTATAATTGAAACACAGGATATGTTAAGAGAAAAACAAGAATTTGTTTGAAAACTATTCTTGAGAAAATTTTCGTACCAGGTTTGACTGAAAAGTTTTGAGTCTAATTTATTAGAAAATGATTAGCCAGCCATGCTTTTTCATGTTGTTACTCGTATTCGTCTTTATTGAGCACCAAATTCATGTTCCTAATTGATTTTATTTTACATTTGCAAAATTTCTAAGTTTCTTGTAATATTTTAAAAATGGAAAAAGGTTCGATAACAATGAAAAAATTAAAGTGTCTCGCTCTGCATCAAATATTTTTGTTTTAAAGCAATGTTATCATTTGAAATCTAACTGGACATAACCGATACCTCATTAAGACAATATCCTTTTTTATGCCACAGTCAAAGGCTAGATACAAGAATTCAAGCTAAACAGAAGCAGTGTTGATGATGATGCAAGGTATGGGAGGCCCCACAGTGGCACCTCAGATGACAACCTGGATCTTACCCGGGCATGAACGGTCAAGATTGTCATCTGTGGTACCACTGTGGACCGGTCTCCCAGATCTTGCTTCATCATCAACTCTATTTCTGCCTCGCTTAAATTCTTGTATCCACCGTTTGAGTGTGGCATGTGAAAAGGCATTGTCTGTTGAAGTATTGATCATTTTCTATAATAAGTTTCAAATGGTAACATTCCTTTAAGCAAAGATATTTGATTACAGTGCGATACACTTTAATTTTTCTATTGTTACCGAACGTTTTTGAACTTTCAAGCCGTTACAATGCCAAGTAACTTAAAAATTTGCAAATTCAACGTATAATATGTTAGAAACATTAATTTGGTGCTCAATAACGACAAATAAGTGTAACATGAAAGGCTGGCTAGTCATTTTCTAGAGGTTATGCTCAAAATTTTTCAGTCAACCGTCGTATTTTAACTTCCGGTTTCGGTTCAGTGTTCCTTGTATTGAAAAACCAATACACTATGAACAATTATTTTTATAAAACACATTGTTTCCGTTATGAAATTATGCCTAGTATGTTGAATTGTTATTATTCAAATAAAAGTTCTTTTGCTTTTGATTCATATATTTTTTCCGAATTCTTTTCATATTATGTTAAGGTTTCGCCATTACCAACATACGAAAACTTGAAGTTGAAATATAAATTAATAGTAAAAGAAATGTCAGTAATGCAATATAACATTAATCCATTTTTTATGAGAATTGATCTTACTACGTAGCCTATAATCCAAGAAACAACCAAAAGGCCGTATTTAAATTTTTTGATTGTGTTGGCTATTAAATGCGTTTAAATTAGTCTCGACTTGATTAATATTGTGCTATGTTTATTGAAAATCTTTTTGGTTAGTTTTTGGATTACAGTGAGCTCAATATGCTTCTTTGGAAAAATAATAATAAAAGCCGTACGCTGAAATGTTTTTTATGATTGGTTTATTTAATTTTTGTTAAAAATATACGAAAACTTGACAATAAATTAAAATCAGGTATAAAAAGAATTTCAGCATTAACTTTTATCATTATTTTTCATGATATGCTAATCCAAGATGCAACCAAAATGATTTGCAATAAACTCAAACAAAATTAATCATGTTAAGATTTAAACACGTTTAATAGTGCAACACGTTCAAAAAAAATTTCGAATAACGCGTGTAATTGTAGCACGTTTAAAATATTTTAAACACACTGAATAGCACTGCACGCTCAAAAAAAATTTCGAGTAACGCATTTCAATGTAGCACGTTTAAAATATTTTAAACATGTTTAACAATTTTTAAATATGTTTAGAACGAAAGAATGTAGCAAAAAATTTCCAAAAATGCGTTTAATTTTGGTGTTTAGTTGACTGAGGGTGTAATCAAGTAGAATTTGTTGATAACGAGCACTTTCTAAGTAATTATATGTTTGAATACTTTCACTTGCTTAGTTTTAGCGTGAAGTTACGCTATTTATAAAGGCATTCAGGTCAAAAATTGTTTGCTCGATTTCTTTTCAAAAAATTTTGACAGATCTGAAGACTAACTTCACCAAATTTGAGTTTTCTACGACCTTCCGTTCCTGAGATATAACAGATCAGATTTCCACTTGGTAAGGCTTTCTCCCCTTAGAAATTTTGCCAGGGTTGCCAACTAAAAACAAAAATTAACTGCATGTTGAATTCACATATACAGTCAACCCTCGATTTAACGGACTTCGGATTTAACGGACTTCGGATTTTACCGTTCCGTAAGCATAGACTGCTGTACATGTAATTGTTACAAGCGAAAATCAATAGCCGACGAAACGAGAAATCGTGCTACGTTGTCGCAGGACATGATGATTCCCCGTTTACTTGCATTGTGACATCACAAGACGTATCAGTCAGCTTGTTCAGCTTGTAACAGAGTGAGGAACACTGCGTTTTCGTTCAACGGACTTTTTCCAACAACGGACTGTCGTTGGTCCGCATTTGTCCGTTAAACCGAGGTTTGACTGTATGGTGTGTGATTTTGTGCGTAATTTTTGGCTCACTCTGTGGAATTTAGCTTTAGAAACGCTTAGTAATCATTGGACGAATTTTTGGCAAATTTATATCTCCCTGTTTGCTTCTTTCATCATTTACTTTCAATAGAGTAAACATGCCAGTATGTGGCCACGGCAAGGGCAATACCAAGCAATGTGGAACTAAAAGCATTTTGAAATGCCGTTTTCCAGAATGGACAAGATACGTAATTGCACGCGTAGAAAAATGGTATTGCGACAGTTGCTGTGGTGCAGAGGTGGCAACGGCTCCGGAGCAGACCCGGATATCCGTGTTTTCTTAGCGAATCCCGATACAGTTTTTCTCGAAGAAGCGGATCCGGACCGGATCCGCATCTGAATTTGGCTTTGCCCACACAAATAATTTGGGGACAAAATCAGCACTACATTCCGCGGGACCTTAAATAGCCTATTTACCTGAAAGTTGGCAAAAGAAACGCTCTAATTTTGAGTGACAACCTTTTTTTTGTTGAGCTAGTTGATAGTTAGCCAGCTACCAAAGAACTCAAAAAGTGCACAGTAACATCAATTTCAGAGCTCAACTGCATTAGAAACCTAAATCAAGAAGGTAAACAAAACCACGTCAGTATTGCCCGGATTCCAAGACATGCAGGATTTTTGAATAAATGTATGACAAGGAAGTGGCAGCAGGGGCATCGCCAGCTTAGCGAGATCAGGGGCAAAGCTGAAAACCGGTAGGGTAAAGTTTTGACTGTAAATTATTGCAGTATTTTAAGAGTTAAGTAAATTGTTTGTGTGGGGGGTTGCAAATTTCGTTTCACCTTTGAGTAATACAGCTATTTGGCATTG
The DNA here is from genome assembly GCA_963965965.1 of Trididemnum nubilum. Classification (NCBI taxonomy): domain Eukaryota; kingdom Metazoa; phylum Chordata; class Ascidiacea; order Aplousobranchia; family Didemnidae; genus Trididemnum; species Trididemnum nubilum. The sequence continues at coordinate 35,080,198 of OZ014490.1, forward strand.
ATTAAGTTCATAGAACCATTTCAGCTTTTTTTTTTACAAACTAATTGCTTAGGTTGCAATGAATGGATTACTAAACCGTATATTTATTTAATGCCTAACTGACGTGCATGATTGCCTTAGTCTTTTACATAAGAACAGCATGGGATCATATCGGTTTTTATACCACATTGTTTAAAGCAAGACACAAACTTGCAACAAAAATTTTAGGCATATTCTATGGCTATCGCGTTGGTAAACATATAGAATTAATCTAAATAATAAGAAAAGTTAAAAACTGGGCATAAAAAACTACCATGAATGATTTTTGAATAAATGCAGAAAGCAGACTGTCTCTGGCATGTTGAAATATTGGCAAAACCGCTAACTCGACAATTGCTGAAAAAATAGCGTGAATCTTTTCATTTAACTAAGCATGATTACTGCTAGCATAACGGTTAGAAACGACTGACGACAAGAAACTTCAGAAAAAATGAGCAAAATTTAATATCGGTACCTCTATGATGAATGCTGTAGCTAATAATATACAATTGTGTATTACAAGCCAAAGTAGAAATATGAACAGTTAAGCATTTATACTTGAATGCCTATTCTGTTTCTGCATTGCCTATAACTTCATTAAGAAAGAAAAAATGCCGATTCAGGAGGTGGCATCCCCCAAAAGAGTTTCTGCTGCATCCCTCCCAATAGTTCGCATCGGTACGGTGTTTAACTTTGGTGTTACAACTTGCAACGTTACTAAATGATGCATTTTATCCTCGAAGAAACGTCGAAAAAGTTAAAGATTCCCAACCCCGCTGGGGAGCTTACACCGCCCCCCCCCCCCAGACCCCCTAGCTAGCTTTACAGCTGCCTCACTATAACTTTTGTGTTTGAAAATTCTTAATTGCCACCAGCACTCCTTCCAAACCTTAGTAAACGTTTCTGCGGACTTCCTTGCTGGTATTGGCGAAAATGAGCGTTGAACTTTGCTCCAAAAATCTCCAGTTTGAGTATCATCCTTCCTCCCAATGTTCAAAATTATGAAAAAATAGAAAAACTCCTTAAATCATCCCCCAATGGTTAATATGGATCGGCACCAACGATTACTGTATCGGTAATGCACCAGGACTGTAATACTGCTCTGAAAAAATCATCACATATAGCAGCACCAAACAGCCAAAACGGTACTATAGGCTACAAAAGTTTACTCCAAATCTTCAGATATCAATGGCGTTACTAGTGCCGAGAACACTGCTTAATTTGTTTTGCTACCGGTACTACTCGATCTAGTTAAATGAACTATACGGTAATGGACAGTTGGACACTTCTAGCGAAACTGAAAGTCAGAAAATTCCCGTAGTCTAGCGATCATAGAATTGGTCAATGGATTCCGATTTGGGGGAGGAATGCAGTCTGTTTCTCATTTAGCTCAGAGTTTCTGCAGATCGATTACTCATACTGCTGAACAAGATCCCAATCAAAATACAGTATGGTTTGAGTTGTTAAGCTAAGGCCTTCCACTTCCAGACATGGGCTTGTCAACTCAACTCACTTTTGCTAAGTTTGCTTACCCGTAGCCTACGTTTGCTACATAGCCTAGAAGTGCAACTGACCGATTGAATTCTTATCTTTTTTTCGGGAGGCATTTGGCTATAGTCTATTTTCCTTTCTGTAACTATTGATTGCACACTACAATGCGGATGGTTTGTACCACAGTATAAATATCACATTTATACTATAAATATACCATATTTACACAGTATATTATATTTATACTATACACAGTATATATGAATATGTATATATTTACACAGTATATTTATACTATAAATATCATATTTACACAGTATAAATATCATAAACAGTATAAATATCATATTTATGATATTTATATTGTGGTTTGTACTATGCGTATACCATTGATCACCAACTTACAGCCTACACCAACTTACTGTACTTTACCTTTTACAGTCACAACACCTGGCTTGTAATAAGGCTTCGCCTATAAGTGCTGTTGTATATGACATCATAATCTACGATGCCTCGCCTACTACACAATACACACAAACTGCTGGTAGCTGTATTATTATTACACCGTACTGAATTGATTTGTTGTTGTTGAACCTGACCCAAGACACGAGATTGTGCTGCGTACCGTACCCTAGATTGTAATATACATGTCAGGATACTTAGTTACATGAAGGAAACAAAGAATCAGCCAAAAAATATATTTAACTAACGTATATAAACAAAAACTTTCACTTAGATCATTTTCGCCCAGTGGCCATCTTTAGGGTATTCAAATGCAATCAATCAAATAGAATCGATGTCAGAATAAGGGATGGAACGCTTAAAAATACCACTATTTTAACTGTGAGAGCGATGCTCACTTGTAAGAAAAAATACAGTGGGGGGCAAGAAATAAATCGGGGGGGGGGGGGGGGGGGGGGGCAAAAATAAAAATCGGGGGGGTAATGCCCCCTATGCCCCCCGCTAGCGACGCGCCTGAGTGGCAGACTTTGTTGCCAAATCAGGATCTAAATCAAAAATGAATCGTCCAGAACCTGTTGTTACAGTCCCATATGCGAGTTGTGTTAGCACGGTTAAGGGGTATCCGGACACGAGTCCTAAAAACACGAGCCCTAAAAGACATCAGTCCTAAAAACCCAATCCCTAATGGACATGAATCCTAAAGTACACAATCCCTAACGAACACGAGTTCTTCTAAAGAACACGAGTCCTAATGAACACAAGCCCTAACGGACACGAGTCCTAAAAAACACGAGTCCTAAAGACATGATTTCTAACGGACGCCAGTCCCAATGAACAGGAGTCCTAATGGACACCATTCCAAAAGAACACGAGTTCTAATGTACACAAGCCCTAACGGACTCGAGCCCTAAAAGACACGAGTCCTAAAGACAGAAGTCCTAGTGGACATGAGTCCTAAAAGACAGGAGTTCTAAAGGACACGAGTCCTAAAAGACACGAGTCCTAAAGGACACGAGCCCTAAAATACACGAGCCCTAAAGGACACGAGTCCTAAAGGACACGAGTCCTAAAGGACACGATCCCTAAAAGACACGAGCCCTAAAGGACACGAGTGATAAAGGACACGAGCCCTAAAAGACACGAATCCTAAAAGACATGAGCCCTAAAAGACACAAGCCCTAAAGGACACTAGTCCAAAAAGACACGAGCCCTAAAGGACACGAGTCCTAAAAGACACGAGACCTAAAGGACACGAGTCCTAAAAGACACGAGTCCTAAAGAAAACAAGTCCTAAAAGATACAAGTGCTAAAGAACACGAGTCCTAAAAGACACGAATCCTAAAACACACGAGTCCTAAAAAACATTAAAGTTAAATGCTACATAAAAGTCGGGAAATACTGAAAAAGATTTGATTAGTAAGAAATCAGGGTTTTTGTTTGCTTTTTTCAGTGACATAAATTCGGCTTGCTGTCAAGTAATTCATGAAAATGTTGTAATATACATGGTGGTAGCTAGCTTCGGTTAACAAATGCAAGGTATACTATTGACGGCCCTGAAATAGAACAGTTGCATCTCCTTCATTCGTGACAAATTAACGCATTTTTCAACTGTTGTAATTTTACAGGTTTACTTTGCATTTGATGTTGTCATTAGCGGTTTACCGCTATGGTTGCTAGGAGTTAAAACGCAGAAGAAGTTGTTTTCATCAGAGGTGGAGTCCTCAAGGACACATTTTGAATTCCTTGGCCTCGAAGCCTCAAGTCCTCAAAAAATGCCCTGCCCTTGGCTCGAGGACAGCACTATTTTTGAACCGTTGAAATTTCGTTGGAAAACGCCAGAAACCTTGCGGAAAATCTGCAAAGACCCTTTTTTTGGTATCCTCAAGTAGAGATCGTTTGAAAAAAAATTTTTGAAGACCTTTTTCGCCTAAAAAAATTTTTGAAGACTTTTTTTTGAGGTCGCCTGAAAAAAATTTGAAGACCTTTTTTTTTTGAGAACACTTGATTTCACAAAAGGCATAACTTTCTAGACCAGCTGAGTTATATAAGCTGCTTAAATTGATCCTGGTAACTTTCAATTAAGCTATAGGCTATCTACAAAAGTTTTAACTTTACATTTAAATTTTTAAATACTCCCACTAAAGGAATTAAACATTGATTTACGGCAAGGTTCGATGCCTGGTAACGGCATTTTGACGTCCAATCGTTTTGGCGCGGAAAAACTATGACGTAAACAAAAATTAGAAGGTATTGGTGATTGGATGTACAGTACCAACTGCGAACAAGTCGTCGTTGATCTGAATGCAGATTAATGAACTTGTTGAAAAACGGTGGTTGATGCTCCATGCTCCTTAAAACGATGACATAACGCGCTCTTTGCGGTTTTAGCACGCGAAAACTTGTCTCCTTTTTGATGATTCATCGCAATATTAAACATCAGCTGTTGCTATAGTTTGGCAGTTCATATAATGAATGTCGTTTGTAAATTCTTTACGATATTGGGCTGATAAAGTTTTTTTTTCTATGTACAAAATGCTTGAAAAAATTTTCTAAATAACGTTTTGATTTATTGTGTCATTTTAGTTTTTGTCGCACTCGCAAAAGGACATTATTTATTACAGCGTCATGTGCCGAATTTAATTTTCTGTAAGGGCATTTTCATTGTTATTGATGTTGATAGCTTGCAAAATAGGTAACAACTAGTTAACGACATATAAATTCCATAGCAAAGCTATTTCTCTTTGAAAAAAAAAAAGAATTTCAATTAGCTTGAGATTGTTTTAGTTGTTTCGTATTTTCAAAGTTTTATCTGATAAATAATCCGTAAACGTTAGATTCAGAAAAGTTCGCTAACTACGCAACACCACTTCACTGCAATATTGATTAACGTTTATAAACCCTTATTTGTTATTTTAAGCCGTTTGCAATACAGATGAACAGTTCGTCATGATTACTCGATGATCTCCCTCAAAGAATTTATCAATAGTGAACATATTCGTAATCACCGCATATAGAATTTCTTTGATTATTTTTTTATTCAGTAACAGTACATGAACTTGACTGGAAAGTAAAATCGTATCGGTCAGTGCATGACCGGTATTCTAGAGAAGGTGGATTCATGCAGTGTCCGTTTTTTGTCCGTTTTTGTCGTTTTTTTTTACGCTTTTCTTCTTCATGAAAAAGTAATGTTCTTTTTGGTAAGCATTTTTATACGTATGTCCTTATCCACATTAACCAGACAATTCTACTGGACAAAACTTCTTTCAAAAAAATGTTTTTTACGAGGGGTTAAACAGCCCTATTTTGAAATATCGCCCTCATCTTTTGTCATACCCTAACTCCAAGAAAAAAAAAAGTCCTCACGGTCCGACTTTAGAGTTTTGATTGGGGGGGGTGCGAAATTTTGTTGGACACCAATTTAGGATTGGGGGAGGCAATCCACAACTTATATAGTGAAGACCAAAACAAAAAAAAAACAACAAGAACAGATTTCACGGTCTGAACAGATGAATTTTTTTCGAAAAAAAGGTGAAGAGCCAAAAAAAGCGAAAAGGCCTTTACGGTCTCGTGTCAAGGTGAACACAAACCAAGAAAAAGAAATTGATGAAAGAATACCCGTTTTGGTCACAAAATTATCATTACTGGCATTGCGATTGGGGATTATCATTACTGGCATTGCGATTGGGGGGGGGCCTGCCCTCCTGGATACGCCTATGTTTATACACAAAATTTTTGAACAAAATTTTTATCAATATGTACAGTAATAACACTCTATTAATGCAGATAAGGACTTATAAAACTGCACACGAAAAAAAACAAATTTTTTCACGAATAAGTAAAAACCAAAAACAAAACGGACAAAACCAGATTTTGTGTAAATTCGCCTTTAGTAAGTAAACGTTTGAATTTTGCGACGAAAATTACGCCATTAAAATTTTTTCTGCATTAAAAATGATAAATTTATTGTTTAATTGATTTTGTACGGCTTTGAACATCAAGAGATATGGCTTTTCGTATGCGGTAGTTTTTTAATTTCTCACCTTAAGTTTTAGTTGTATTGTCGCAGAAAAGATGAAGCTCAACGACATGTGGAGCTTATTAAAATAAATCACGGCGAGTCAGCAAGCAAAAGGAGACGATCGAATGAAATCAAAGATCAACGGCTCCGAAATGCAGCAAGCTGCTGTCCTCACTTCTACCTTAGAATACTTGTTAACGATTGCCGGTATTATTTAGTTAAATACAGATCCTGTTTAAAATCTCAAATTGGACAAAATCTTAAATTTGAAACAATTGCAAAATATGCCAATGTTCGGAACAATAGGGCAGCTCGATTGACCTGCACACCAAAGCACTAAATATAGAGTACAATGTTTTCCTGATGTTAGAAATTGTATCAATTTGTATCAAGTTTTCATAAACCTTTTTTAATTTCCTCATTGAATTAACTACAAACCATCCGAGTTCTTTTTGACGAAATCGAACGCCCATAGACTGTCAGAAAATTAAAGTTTGTTTGCAGTATATGTTCCCTCTAAGTTGCGCGGCCGCGCAGATAGCCTTGAACTTCAGTTTTACTGCATACTGCGTAAGTGTTGATAAGACAAGGGTAATACGTGCTTTCAATCGGAAGCAAGACCATAATTTAGATTTCATAAAATTATTTTACAAATGCAAGATTTAAACAACAAATCCGAAATTCTGGACTAAAATAGAACCAGAATGCGGCGAAGACCTTTTTCTTTTTTTGCAGTCTTCACTTGAATTTGAGGGGCAAAATTCCGAAATTAAGGACTAAAATTTGTAAACACCTAAATTTGGGACCAAAATTCCGAAATTCCAGACTGAAAGAGAACCACTTTGCGGCGAAGACCTTTTTTAGAGCTCACACGGCCTTTTATTTCGCGCACACCAAGCAAGCTCTGATAGGGAACGTTGTTTGCAACAAATCCAATAATGACAGAAAACTAAAGTTTCTTTGTTTGCAATAAATCCGATGAAGAATATTGTGACTAAAAAAATTTGTTTGGAAAAATTGAAACAGCCAAAGCGCAGTAAACTTGAGAAAACTGCATTTTAAAATTTTTAATGGAGCATTGTGATCAAATTTTTTAAATTATTTAATTGGAAGAAATAGAAAGAAAAAATTTTTTATTGTAAGAAATAAAAAATCAAATTAAGAAAGTTCAATATCAGCGCAGAACGGTTTTTCTGGAGAAATTTGAAAAATGCGAACCTAACTTAACTTACACTTTATGCTGAACATTTTTCTCTTTTTTTCATTCTAACAAAGATTAATAGATATTTTTGAAATCACCAATGAAAACTTACATGAAATCAACAACTTACATGAAAATCACCAACTTACATGAAAACAAACAAAAGGACTAAACGAGACGTTATCCAACGATCTGTGCTAACATTTTCGGGCTTCGAAAAATCATGCCGCGACTTAATTACATTATCAGAAATATTACTTTATCTTGCCACAAGCATAAAAGATGACATAATGATAAAACCATTTTTTAAATTACATTTTGTTTGTTTTGCAGTATCTTATACGCAAATAAGGTAGAGCAGAAAATTAAGATCAACAAAAAAGTAATTTTGCAATCAAAACATAGTGTGGATTGAAAACACTGAAAGAATAGAAGTCTAATCCATCAATGAGGGATATAAACTCTACTGCGTTTTCGTAAAAGTTGTTTGACTTTTTCAGTTCAAGTTTTGACGAAATTATTGGTATTTTTTAAATTCCTGTTATTCGAGGTTTGTTAAAAAGCAAGTTGTTCAGCAAAAATTAAGCGCAAAAGTTAATCCTAAAACGAATGATGTTTTACTTTTTTATGTAAAATAATATGAATGATGTAAAATCTTCTGCCATACAATGAAAAAACAACAAAACGCAAATATTTTTTCTTCTTGCGGTTTTAAAACTCATTAGCGAAAAACGTTTAAAGCCATTGTGATAAATTGTCTCTGATAAAACATCAGATCGGTTGAAGTTTTCAAATTGAAACAAGTAAAAACTTTCAAAACAATGATTTCAAAGCTATTTCAAACAATTTAAAAACAAAGCTATTTAAAACAAAGCTCTTTAAAAACAAGCTATTTCAAAACAATGATGAGTGGTTTAAAACTCTGAGAAATGATTGTAATTTGAATTGATGTGATGAGGAAACGCTTTTGCATGAACAGCACGACAAGAAGCTAAAAGTTAGTGTTTGATTAACAGATCAAGAGCAAATCGCCTAACGATGATTGCGAGTGAAAATAATGTAGCCGACGTGATGGTTGGTTTTTCCGCAAAATGCATCCACAATGTCGTCGCAAGTACAGCGTTATAATAACACTGTGGAAGTGCGAGTCATTGTTTAGCATACGCACGACAATTTTGAAACTAAGTTGGTCCAAGAATCTATTTTTTACGTTAATAACAGCAATTTTAAACTTTTATCTCGAACAGACGTATAATTATATTTCTAATTTTTTGACTTGTAAGTACCTACTGATATTTAAAAAAACGTTATTTTAGCTCAAAATTAAAAATAAAAGGTTTTGGGGATCTATTTAGGGGGTTACCGAGGGGGTAGCACCCCCAAACCACGTCAAAATGTTTTGAAAGACCTGCTTATATTAAAAACAATTAGGTTATTCAAAAAATTGACCATTGGGAGGTTTAATTTGTTGGGATGGCATTCCTAAATTATGTAAAAATATTTTTTCCACACTTTTCTAATATTGGAATTGAAACTACGTTAAAATGTATTTGACAACTTCATAGTGATGAACTTATAAAAACATCTATCTTGGTTATGTCATTTAAAAGTCAATTATTGGGGTCACACTTGCCCTCAATAATTAACATGCCCTAAATAAATATTTCACTTTCACTTTGATATTGCACTAAACAGTTTGTAGCAAACCGTGACCTTACGTCATAAGTAGAAAACAGTGATCACCATGTTTAAGTTTTTGGGTTTGTCCAGCTGTTGGGAATCGACGCCGAGTCTACCGTTGTAGCGGCAGACACTCTCCAATCACAACAAAACTTTCAATAAAAAATAGCAAATTTTTTTCTCACGTCCTTATAGCGTGCTTTGCCAGAGGTAATACTGAACTCTGACCTCCAAAAACATCCAAATATTTTGATACGTAGTTGAATTGGTTGTTCAAAAGAAATTGATACTAACCCGCATTTCCAAACGGATCGCTTTTTTTAGGACTCGTGTAAGTAATGACTCGTATGTTTTATGATTCATACTTTAGGTCTCGTTTCTTTTAGGGTTCGTGTCTTTTAAGACTCGTGTCTTTTAGGACTCGTGTCCTTTAGGGCTCGTGTCCTTTAGGGCTCGTGTCCTTTAGGACTTGTGTTTTTAGGGCTTGTGTCCTTTAGGACTCGTGTCCTTTAGGGGTTGTGTACATTTGGACTCGTGTCCATTAGGTATTGTGTTTTTAGGACTCTTGTTTTTTAGGGCTCGTGTCCGTTAGGGCTTATGTACTTTAGGGCTCGTGTTCTTTAGGACCGGTGTCCTTTAGGACTTGTGTACGTGAGGACTCATGTCCATTAGGACTCGTGTATTTAGGACTCGTGTCTTTTAGGACTCGTGTCTTTTAGGACTCGTGTCCATTAGGACTCCTGTTCTTTAGGACTCGTGTACATTAGGACTCGTGTTCTTTAGGACTCGTGTCCTTTAGGACTCGTGTCTTTTAGGGCTCGTGTCTTTAGGGCTCGTGTTTTTAGGGCTGGTGTTTTTAGGGCTCGTGTACGGGATCCGGTTTCTTGTGCCGCTGTAGATTGCAATATCCAGTTGAAACTTGCTCTATTATTTAATTGAGGCCTCTAAGGTTAGTTTGCCATATTGTAGGTCGGGAAGACGTCCAACCTACCGACTCCTTCGTCCTCAAGCAGTCTTTCCGTTTATTCCACATGGATTTCAATCTATCTGTGGACCAGTCCTTGACTGGGATCCCGTACATGAGCCCTAAAAACACCAGCCCTAAAAACACGAGCCCTAAAGACACGAGCCCTAAAAGACACGAGTCCTAAAGAACACGAGTCCTAATGTACACGAGTCCTAAAGAACAGGAGTCCTAATGGACACGAGTCCTAAAAGACACGAGTCCTAAATACACGAGTCTGAATCTTCTTTGAGTCGAAAATGTAGCCAAGAGGATGAAACACCAAATCATTATGCAGGCAATTGCAAGCTTTACCACGATATTTTTGTTAAATATTTTGAAATCACCAAAACCACTAACGAAAAGTTACATTAATAAACTGGCCACGTAGGCTACTTAAAGGAAGCTGGAAGGACTCGGAGTTTGACCAGTAACCAAACAACACTCAACTTAGCAGCTACAGTCGCAATTGACTCAAATGAGGCCTACACAATGTGTAAGTGGACTTTACCTAACGGTAGCAAATCCGCTTGCACCGCTGCCCATTAATAGTAATAGTAAATTCACCTGAATTTTGGCAGAAAGAACGCCCGAATGTTGGGTGAAGATCTTTTTTTTTTTTTGGTCTTTACCTGTACATTGCCAGAAAAAACACCCGAATTTTGAGTGAAGACCAATTTTTTAAATTTTGATCCTCATCTGAAACTGGAAAAGACGCCCAAATTTTGAGTAAAAACCTGTTTTTCTTTGGTGTACTTTTGGTCCTCTTTGTTGTGAACAGAGTGTGGTTGCTTACTGCCAGATCCGGATCTTAAAATTGAAAAGGTGGCGGATTCGGATCTTTTCCAGTTGGATTCGGAGCGGTTCGGGATCCGGCTACCCAGGGGCGGCGCCAGCCCAAAATGAGTGGGGGGGACAATCATGATCAATAATTGAATGCTTAGTTCAGGGTTTATAAGATGAGTCCAGCTAAAAGAGGCACCTAAAGTCACTGGCCTTGGTATAAATTCACAACAGTTGACAGTTTGTGGGCGATTATTTTCAGCTACATCTATTATGTAAGCATCAGAAAAGACATTGCTATTGCCGCGAATACGCAAAAGTTACGCAGAAAAATTATCATTGCATACACACAAACAGAAGAACGTAAGAACATGTTTGGATCAAAAAACAACTCGTATTTACAAAGAATCAGTCAGTAATGAATATAGCATACATGTTAAGTCATTGTGTGTTGAAAAGTGTCTCATAAACGCAGCGTAGAACAGGGCCGGTTTTCAGCGCCGGAACGATAAAGTCACTAAGAGGTTTTGTGCAGAACATTGCGTTTTGCAGTAGCATATACTTTTATAAGTGTAGTAGCATATACTTTTATAATTGTAGTAGCATCTACTAAAATTAGTTGGCAGATAGAAGTTATGAAGAATCCAAGGTGGAAACAAGGACCAATCCACCACGAAAAATACTCCACAGTTTCAGTTCACCACACACTAATCAACGGCAGACATATTTACCACTCACAATCACTAGCACGACAACTACGTTCCATTCCCGGTTCAGACAATCGAAGACAGCCTTTATAAGATGCGACCGCAGTTTTCAAATCATAAGTAAAATAAGAAGGCATCAGTCGATAACTGGGTCGGCCTCAGAGGTTGCTAGAAAAATATAGTCACGTATGGGATTTGAACCCAAGCCCGCACCAGCCGGTGACATAAACCAGGTTTCTGAGGTCGCGGCTGCCCTTACCAGAGGGCATCAAACTTTAACCACTCCTAAACACGCACAGTGCACACGTTGGCGGAGTGGTTAAAGCCTGATGCCCTCTGGTTAAGGGCAGCCACGACCTCAGAAACCTGGTTTATGTCACCGGCTGGTGCGGGCTTGGGTTCAAATCCCATACGTGACTATATTTGCTAAATAAGTGTGGTTATAGTTTTAACCTTCGTTCGCCTGCAAGCTTACATGCTTCAACCATTCGATCAAGTGTAATGCTGTCGGAGATGTCACGCTGGCAACTTATTTCTACAAGATCTTCAAGCCTTTCTGATGACATGGTGACTCGCAAATAATTGTTAATAAGTTTGACCTTGCTATGAGTACGTTCGCAGGAGGCCACGGTCACTGGCAAAGTTGCTACAATTACAATCATACGAAATAAGTCTGTATACAAGTGGTGAAGATTATTTTGTCCAAACAACTTCAAAAATGTAGGTAAGCACATCCAGCATGTTTTGGTCGAATTTTTTTGATGATTTTTGTAGTCCAACTTCCAATTTTTGTAAATGATTGACTGCGAAAATAAAAGATATTGCTGTCCACCTAGCTTTTCATCCAACTTGTAAAATTTTGCAAGGTTCTCAACTTTATGCACATTTGTTGGAGAAAGATGTTGTGGGTAAAATGCAGCAGCATCCGAAAGTAAGTCACAAGCTTGATCATTGAAACGTTTGTCCAGTTCAGACAAAAGTTTGTCAAGAAAAGAATAAAAAAAGTTTTGTCTCAAGCGATAAGCAACGGAATCACCATCATTTCTCATTAGTTCTAAGGAAGGCTGTTAGAACCCGCATAATAGTTTGACCATCACGGAAGCGGGTAGGCAGGCAACGACGTCGCTTTGGGGGTGGAGTTGCAATTTCCGAGACAGGCAACGTGGATTGAGTTTCGTTTACAAAAAGTCTTGAATTGAAAATCAGCTTGTTCAACTCATTTTCTGAGCGCATTGCTTGGTATGCACTTTTTAAATCTTGGATAGCAACAACTGCTGTACGGAGATCCATTTCTTCATTCTGTAGATATTCCAAGCATGCCTGCTTAAAGAAAAGCATTTTTGAAGGACAAGACAAGCAGTGACAAAATTGAATTGTTTAATTCGGAGCAACAAGCCAGTAGCCGTGCCATTACCCCGTGTGACATCTGTTGAAACATTGACAATAGAGCAGGATAAACGTTCATGATTGTATCAAGATTATCTGAGCGAGCCGTCCATCTTGTATCAGACAGTGCGTGAAGTGCGGTTTTCCCGGAAGTAATTTGTTGTTGTTTTTCGTGCTCGTTGTATAAAGCATACCTCTTCGGGGAACCATCCATAAAGCGGTAAATATCGCCGATTGTTTCAAACACAGTTTTTACTGTGGATACGTTTTCAACACTGTGCTCAAGCACCAGATTAAGTCGGTGTGCGAAGCAATGAAAGTATACCAATAACTCTGCCCCAGCGTCAAACAAATGCTGTTGAACGCCTTCATCCTTGCCACTCATGTTCGCTGCTCCGTCAAAACCTTTGCCAACCAAGGCCATTAAAGAAAGTTGATTGTCACTCAAGACAGAACGAATAACGTCAGCTAAAGATCGCCAGTCAAACTCGTTACTGGCACAAGTTTGAAACACAACTCGTGTATTTGAAAATTTGATACGTACCGCAAAATAATGGACATGAAAGCTTTTTTGTGAGATGTCACCTCGTCACATTCAATTGAAAAATACTTAGCAGAGTGAACTTCATCACAGATAGCATTAGCTGTAAGGCTGCTACAAATAGCAAGCATTTCGTTTTGGCTGACATGAGACAAATACGAAACGTTTTGGAAATGCTTGTCTATCCAATCTTTTAAAGGCTGGTGATATTTGACAAAAAGTAAATTTCCTCAAGAAAATTTCCTTTATTTTTAGATGATGATGTTTCATCATGCCCACGAAACGCAACGTTTTGCTTTGCTAAATGGTGAACGATGTCAAATGTAACTCCGACAATGTGACGATTTTCGGACCCTTCTCTCTCTTTTCTTTCCCTCATCTCGCGCGCAGCTTCATTCAATTGGATATCTACTGACGTGACAGTCTTAAAGTTTTGCATCCATTCTAAAGAAAGCAAATGCATTCTAGATTTAGCATGCTTAGCAAGTTTTCCTGTTTTGCCCGAGCCGTGTTTCCAGTTTCTGAAACCAGAATTGGTAAATGCTTCATCTGAACAACCAACTGCAAAAAAAACTCTGTAACTTAGCATTGTAGTTTAACTATAAAATCGATAGTGCTGCGCTAATAGGGTTGAACTTTAGACTAGGCTACTCACCAGCGATGGCGGAACGATTTTGAAAGTGGGGAGAGCTCAAAGTCTATCCAGTTTTTTCACCTACAGCGCATAACGCGCAATTATAAGCTTACAGCGATTTTCGTTGTTTTAGCACTAGCTACTGCAAATACAGCACGTCGCTAAAGGTTACCGAAACAACGCAGTTCGTTTAAAAAAGTGCGCCCATAAATGTTATTCCAAGCAGTAATTAATCATCAAAAACTATAGCAATAATATTAGGCCTATTTAATATCCACAATAAAACAGTCGCAAATTTAGTCACAGCAAAAATGCTACATTGTTATTTGTTAGTAAACACACTGCAAATGTACATATTAAACTCGACATACAGCCCGATAAAAAGGAGGATACCTGATAAGCAAGGGCCTTGCCCAATTTTTTTCTTGAAATGTATAGGATATACTGACCAATTTTTTCCCTTTGTTTACATATTACATTGCAGGCTTTTAAACTCCCGATATTTTTTAAAGTTTCGACTCCTGTACTCCACGAGTCCACAGTCTTACTTAAATCTATGAGAACTTAATTTTTTTTGTAGTAACGTATAGCTTCACAAAGATTTGCCAAAATCTCAAGTATTTGATCACTGTTAATTTTGCGACTGCGATTCCACTAGCTTGTCCGCTTGACCAGTAGCGTAGCCAGGGGGGGGGGGCGGGGGGGCTATAACCCCCCCATTGGCCTGCCGACCAAAATGCAGAATAAGGAAAATACCACGTTTTTAGCACTTCTAAGACTCTCTTTTGTACTAAATTAGACTAAAAAATGCTTTAAAGCACGATTTGAAACGTTTATTTAGGGGGGGGGGGCTAATGAACTGCCGACCAAAATGCAGAATAAAGAAAATACCACGCTTTTAGCATTTCTAAGACTGTGTGTTTGCACTGGATTAGACTATTTTGAAACGTTTATTTAGGGGGGGGGGCTAATAGACTGCCGACCAAAATGCAGAATAAGGAAAATACCACGTTTTTAGCCAGTAGCGTAGCCAGGGGGGGCGGGGGGCTATAGCCCCTCCCCCCCATTAACATGTCGACCAAAATGCAGAATGGGAAAAACACTACATTTTTAACACTTTTGAGACTGCTTTATGCACTGGAGTGGAATAAATAGTGATTTAAAACATCTTTTGAAACATATGTTCCGGGGGGGGGGGGCTAATTTGTCAAAAATAAAACCAACAAATAAATGAAAACTTTAAAAAATGGTAAGAAATATGCAATCAAATTTGATCGCAAGTGTTAAAATGCTGAACATAAGTGTCATTAAAAAATATACTATAGACTAAGGAATAGGGGGGGGGGGGGGGGGGGCTTTTCAGTATATGTTAATTACCAATCATTTCTCTCAAATCTTATTTCATTAACCCCTCCAATTATTTTTCTCTATAAACTGTATAACTTACGAAAAAGATTACTCCGTGTGAGTTTTATTGAGCCACTCGATTTTATAATTTGCCAGCATCTAAACAAGAGAACTAACATTTTACCATTAGCCACCTCCCAAATAGCCCATTTATGCCACCAGTTTAATCTTGTTTGCAGTGCCAATTTCTAAGCCACGT
The DNA here is from genome assembly GCA_963965965.1 of Trididemnum nubilum. Taxonomy (NCBI): domain Eukaryota; kingdom Metazoa; phylum Chordata; class Ascidiacea; order Aplousobranchia; family Didemnidae; genus Trididemnum; species Trididemnum nubilum. Next base: position 35,095,728 of record OZ014490.1, read on the forward strand.
TTTAAAAGCATTATTTTTTAATCAAAATAGCCCTAAAATGAAGTTACTTTTGCAAAAAAAATGCAAAATTTTTAAACGCTGGGGGCTATGCCCCCAGACCCCCTGCCTCCGGCGGCTGGGGGCTTTGCCCTCAAACCCCCAGCCTCTGACGGCTGGGGGCTTCGCCCCCAGACCCCCATTGGCCGCCGGCGGCTGGGGGCTCCGCCTCCAGATCCCCAAAACAGCCCCCCCCATTGCGAATTTCTGGCTACGCGCCTGCGCTTGACTTAAAAATAAACTCAGCTTATCATATTATGGGTCTATTGCAAACCGTAAATTGTAAAAGGCAGTTTAATATTTCCATTCCAAACCAAGTCTTCAGCCCTCCGTTTAGCTAAATTTGCAAACTTACTTGTCATTGTGGGAGTACCAGTACCGGTACCGCTTCGAATATCATAGCTTGAACTTAAATCGCTGGCAAGACCACTACCATTATCCGAATTTTCGTCGCTATCTTTCCGTTGGTTTATTATCGGCTGTTTAGATGGAGGTTCTGAACTTGACTGTTCTGCTAACGAACGTTTGCTAAACAACGATGTTATCTTTTTCGTCTTATTTCTATATTAGCATTATAAACGTGCTAGCTCAACAGCAACATATACAAATAACACATAACAGGCGCGTAGCCAGAAATACGCAATGGGGCGGGGGCTGTTTTGGGGAAGATAGCCAATGGGGGTCTGGGGGCGAAGCCCTCAGCCGCCGGAGACTGGGGGTTTGGGGGCAAAGTCCCCAGCCGCCGGAGGCACGGGGGTGGAGCCCCCAGCGCTCGAAATTTTGGCATTTTTTTGCAAAAGTAACTTCATTTTAAGGCTATTTTCATTACAAAATAATGATTTTAAAACGTGGCTTAGAAATTGGCAGTGCAAACACGATTAAACTGGTGGCTTAAATGGGATATTTGGGAAGTGGCTAATGGTAAAATGTTAGTTCTCTTGTTTAGATGCTGGTAAATTATGAAACAGAATAGTTCAATAAAATTAACACGGAGTAATCTATTTCGTATACAGTTTATAGAGAAAAATAATTGCAGGGGGGGTTAATGAAAAGAGATTTGAGAGAAATGATTGGTGATTAATTAATACTGATTAGCCCCCCCATTCCGTAGTTTATAGTATATATGTTGATGACACCTATGTTTAGCATTTTTACACTTGCAATCAAATTTGATGACTTATTTTTGACGATTTTTCAAAGTTTTCATTTATTTGTTAGTTTTGTTTTTAACAAATTAGACCTCCCCCACGAATATATGTTTCAAAAGATGTTTTAAATCACTATTTAATCTACTGCAGTGAATAAAATAGTCTCAAAAGTGCTGAAAACGAAGTGTTTTTCTCATTTTGCATTTTGGTCGACATGCCAATGGGGGGGCTATAGCCCAGAGATGGAACCGGTCAGGATTTTCTCGACCCGACCGGTAAATTTCAAAATCATCGCCGGTTGACCGGTTTCTGACCGGCCCGGTCAACCGTTTTTTTTTTTATGAAAGGTTTTTGTTCTCTATTCAATGTATTTAATGAAAAATTTTCAAAATGGGGAGGGGGGCATGGGTGAGGTGTTCAAATTTGTGACTTTGGACGGGAGTCTCAGAAAGGAAACGCAAAACAATTTTTGCGTTTTTTGCAAAAACGCAAAAGGGTCTGGGTTTGGGCCCAGATTTGAACACCTCATTTAAATAGTATTGTAGGGAGGGTTTTAATAGTAATGTATTGTAATTTAAATAGTATTGTAGGGAGGGTTTTAAATTGGTTGGCAAAAATTAAATTGAGGGGGCACGGGCCCCCTGGATCAAAATTATTGTTGGGGGCCCATTCAAATTGGGGGCCATTTAACTATTATTGTAGGGGGCCCATTGTAATTGGTTTGCAAAAACTAAATTGAGGGAGCCCGGGCCCTCTCGATCAATATTATTGTTAATTACTGCTGTAGGCGTGTACGGTTGTACGCAAAGATGCTGAAAGAAACTGAAACTGAAGAAACAATAGTCTTTTTTGTGACATTTTTATCATCGGTAGCATTTCAATGGGGGGAGGGGCGGGCCCCTTGCCACCCCCCCTGGCTACGCTTATGTAGCGCAAACTTCTTCCACATACAAGCTTTATTACAAACTGATTACGCGATTTTAACTTAAATTTTGTACTTGTTTGCTTGAGCCCTGTCCCAAAAGAGGGGTCATGACACAATACTCTCACCCTAAATACGCCCCTAGATGTGCATGTCTTAATGGTCACAGCATATTAGTCACAGCTTGAAGCCATTCAACAAGTGTTTTCAAAAGATATGGTTTGTTAGTACTGTTTTTAAATTAAAAGTTTTAGCTACGAGAAAATATATAAGCACATTTCGGTGGGTGTTTAGATGTCTTTTAGTTGTAAGAAAGAAGAATTTGACCGGTGTTTCAACCGGCTTGACCGGCCGGTCGAAGAATCTCGACCCGACCGGTCGGTCGACTCGACCGGTTTCCATCTCTGCTATAGCCCCCCGCCCCCCCCCCCCTGGCTACGCTACTGACATGTAATGATTGCAAAGTCTCTTAAACACGCTTTTTAGAGCAAGCGTTGTTTGAGGCATTTCATTTTGGCTTCCCTCCAAAAGTTACTTGAAACGCGTGAGTGCAAAATATGAAGATTGCGTCGCTTCTTACTTTTCCAGATTCAACATCATAGGCGGATCCAAGGGGGGGGGGGGGGGGGGGGGGCGCAAGGGGCGCGCGCCCCCCCTAAACGCAGAACACATTTAGAGGTCAATTATTAAAAAAAAACTTAAAACAACCAGAAATGTTTTCACTTGCACGACTTCTTTTTCATTAGTAAGCCTATTCTTGATATCTAAGTGTAAATGCAGATGAGGGGCAGGGGGCGCCCTCTTTTCGCTGGCTAGGACTCCGTTTCAGCAACCCCTCAAACCAGCAGGGTAGCTAGGGGGGGGGCTATAGCCCCCCATTGGCCAGTCAGACTTTTACAAAACAAAGCAAAAGTATTGTCTTTCGAGAAAATTTTCAACACTAACAATCGCAATTCGCTCATCGGTCAATAGCCACCCACTAGCATAGGGGGAAGGTGCAATTTCACAAGAATTTCTACATTTTTTAGAGTACAAAAGTCGATAAATAGTTCACCAAAATGAATTATTTTGAGTAAAATATTAAAAAATCGCTAGCTTCTGGGGGCTCCGCCCCCAAACCTCCGGCGGCTGGGGGCGGAGCCCAGATTTATCCTTTGCCTCCGCCGGCCGGGGGCGGAGCCCCCGGACCCCCGATTCCTGCCTCTAACAAGAATAGTTTACATTTTTTTAAAAATTGCGCCCCCCCTAACGGAGAATCCTGGATCCGCCCCTGAACATGTTACTTTTTGCGTTAGTATTCATTCGCTATTTACTATTTTTGTGGTGGTCAAGAACAAAAAAATGAATGAATTATCTGAGAAAATAATGTAGCGTAGTACTCATTTTTTACACCACAAATTAATTACCTATAATTGTTCATCAGCTGCACACCAATCAAATTCGCTCCTATTTCGTCCGTGACGCTTATAATAATTTCGTAACAATGCAAAGAATGGCGGCTGGGTACAATAACCATGGAGAGGGAAGGTTATTTTTAGAGATTTGAAATCACTTTCAAAATAACGTAAACATCGCAGTGTTGCAAAAATGACAGCCGCACAGGTATTAAATCTAAACCGAAGGTATCGTACTCTTAACACGAGCATCCCAATTGGGAATGGAATCGATCTAGTGTTAAGCTCAAGAGGAGAAATTACGCTACAAAAATTATTTTGAGTCATCGTCGTAAAAGTCAACGCATATAATCCAATGCCTTTCCAGCCGGTTAGGAGTGAGAGTCTGCATTCTACGCCTTCTGGTTTCGACGTCTATGATATTGAGTTGCAAAAACATTTTTCAGCAGTGTTATTTTAGAAAAAAAAAACACATAAATTAGCCCCCTTCCAAAAAAAGAAGTGGGGGGGGCCAGGGCCCCCCCGGTTCCGCCACCTATGCTACTCACTTCAGTAGTCTACTGTAATTTTTCTAAGATTTTTTTCAAAACTTGCTCGCCTGTGACTGTGGGAGCCTGAGTGTTGTCGAGAAGGATCACGCGCATATACAGTACTTGCGGCTGACTACTGTAGGGTCTAATGATTCTTTATTTCTACTTATTTCGGTTCGCAGGCACACCGAAAAGACATGCTTCTGGATTCTGATTACTTTTTGAATGATACAATGTATGGACGAGCTTAGTTTAGTTAAAAATACTTTTAACGCAACTTATTGCAGTATTGAAGTGATATATTTCTATTTATATCATTCGCATGTGGAAAGTTTCTTAATACCAAAGTGATGATTGTGCTAATGAAAACTATGTAGTTGATCAAGCTTGTTCGGCTCACAAAAAAGCAAACCGATAACAAGCAAGTAGACTGATAAAATGTTCAAACTACAGTACTGTGACAGTTTTAAGTTTTGTAACCGACTGCATGTAGTATACATCCCACGAATGCCACCACATAATATAGCCTATGAGCTATAAGTTACAGGTACCGTAACCGTACTCACCGAGTGTGCCAAAACAACGCCAGGAAAAGCAAAAGGCAGCATCTTTGGATAGCGAGTATTCTATCCAATCATATTCATTGTACCAGTTTTTAGAAAATCTGTACTTTTTTCGACTTTGATCTGTTTGAGGAAAGTCTATTGAAGGCCGAATCGGACCACATTGAATTAAAAAAGCTCGATTATCATCGTTAACTTTTTCAAAAGCTGGATCTCTATCCCAATTGCTTGCAGCCTCAGACATCACTATACCTTCACTATATCTTTACGAATAGTTTCATTACACATTGATTTATCACTGATTATGGCTCACCTCTACTCTTATAAATTAGAACATGGTCGAGTGGTAACGCGTTCGTCTGTGGAGCGGGAGGTCTGAGGTTCAAATTTCGGGCCGGTCAAATCGGACACAGTGTTGCCAACTCGCCACCGCTGCGACATTTCTTCGAAAGGAGCTGTGTTGTCCGGGCGCAATGACGCGGAGATGGGCCCCGCCAACTCGTTACACGCTTCGGCGTAATCCAGCGAGTATAATGAAAGATTTGATTTGATTTTTGATCTATTTCACTCTGCAAGCTATTGTATCTTAACATAACATCATTGCTCTCAGCTTTTGATTATGACGTTACAATTGGGAGGAGATAATACGCAACCATAATAATTCAGAGTTGCTTTTTAATCTTTATAGCGCAATAAAAGTAAATTAATCTCGTTAACTATTGAAGCAATAAATTTATAAACAACCTTGCGCAATTGCAATTTTTAAGGTGCGTTTAGACTGGACGCGAAGCAACCAAAATTTGACGTCATCGACAGCTCGCGAAAGGTTGCAACCGGTCGCAACCTTCGCGAGCGGTTGCGCAACATCGCTTGCTTGCAGGCTGTAGTAAGATAACCTACTAAATCACTGATTGGAGTTTTACGATCGCAGTTTGCTAGAAAATAATGTAAATAGTATATTTGTATGGTTTAGCGCCTATTTATCAGTCCAAAGAGTAGGTTGTTGGCAAAGTTAGATTCGGGATAGTCGTAGGCTAGCCAAGTTAATTTGGATCTAGAGAGCTAAGGCTGTAAATCCTAGAGTGATTTTTCATAGCTATGCTGGATCTCAGAGCTTCATTATAATGAATACAACAAAGCAGTACGCCTAGCCCCACGACATCTAGCTTTTAAAACAAAACTTTTTATTCTGTGCAGCATAGCAGAAGCTATTGTACCGGTATCAGTCCAGTGGTTCTTTTGGCTGAGCAGCTTTTGCTTTTTTGTCTTAAAGTAAACTTAAACTAACATGGTGTTGTTGTTTTTTTCAGAATATAAAATAATCCACCAACACTGGTGCTAGTTTTGAATGTGTTGATAGTGTTTTTACCCATTGTTTGTTAGCTTGTTGTTTTAAAAGTAACCACAATTAAACAATTTCTTGAATACTGGAAAACTCGCAAAAGTTTTTTCACTATCTACCTGACCAAGCCAATTTGGTGAATAAAACTGTATTTAGAATTGGTTTCAAGCTACCCTGCTACGTACAAGAGCTAGATGGATACAAAAAATCGAAAAATTCCTATGAACTTTTGGATTGGCCTATTAGTAATCACTTCTTTGAATAGCTACAAACATCGAATTTTTTCTTCTGAATGTCCTCTTAAAAGTCTTCTTGTTTCTCAAGGTTTGTGACCGTGATCAAGTTGAACTGGAAGCAATGGTTTTGGACTCCCCCAAGTTTTATAATCTTGAATATTGTAGTCTGGTAGTGATTTTTCACTCCAGTCCTATATGATAAAAATAGAAGTATCAACTGTGTTAAATATTCATTTACTGTGTCTCTGTGTAATTTCTGAATTTAGTTGTTTGTGAATTTCAAAACATTTTTCCTGTTTCTTAAACTTTTAACTGCTTTACATGGTGAATAAAGTGACAAAGTAATCAATTTTAGGTCTGAAGTTTAATCATTGCAATTACAGTCAGTGTATTTAGATGAACTAGAAAGCCAATACATATCTAACCAGTAGAAAGTGAGTTCTATTTTTTTGCTGAGGTTACTATTATTGGTAGAGAAGTACCCGCCAAGCAAGTTCATTAATATTGTTCCATTCTCATTAGTCACCACTAAACAAAAAACTTGATACAGCATTTATAATAATAATAATGGACTGGGGAAGGAAGCGTCAGTTACATGAAAATGTGAGAACTAACAACATTTTTATTCAGATGCTTGAGTAGCAATTTTCACATAAAAAAATCTAAATGTTTTTTTTATGAGGGACATAACCAAAGAGGGGGCTTGACCTTACAGCTATAAGTTTGTCTGTATCTTACAAACGGTGGTTTGGAGCGAAGCCCTTTGAGGTAAACGCGACCGTCGCAACGTAGCCTACTGGTACCGCAAGAAAATCCAAACTAATAAAATGCTATCAAAAGCATTTAACTTCGCACTAAACATCGATACGCGCTCCGCTAGCGAGTAAAACACCAAACTTAGGTTTAGAAGCTGACTTTTCCTCAAAGCAACTGCTGATATTACTGTGCTAAATTCTTGTCCTTCGATGATAGTGTCAAATCATGCAAAAACTGCAATGCTTTTTTGCTTTCTCCAGCAAATCAACACAGCAATCCATTGCACAATAAGCAAAAAATCCACTACATAACTGATGACAAAGCCAGCTTTCAGTTTCACTCATAGCTTTAACTCGAATCAGCCCAGTGGAACATATATCTTCCATTACGAGCGGTTGAATTAAATTGCTGTTAATTAGCACAGCTAAAAATTTAAAAACTATTCTATTGAGTTTTTGGAATGTCTGTGACTGCATTTGAGATGTTTTCATGGTTTTATTCAGTAGTTGCAACTAGTAGTGTGAAATCAATCAAACAGATAGAGTCGAAGCAAATTTTTCTGGAAAAATGGCCGCTACAGAAAGGCACATTTTAGTGTTTGGTTATTATTTCAAACTTAGAATAATATTTCGAACTTTTTGTATTTGAATCTTGTTAGAGACTAATATCAAATGCTAACCAATACCAAAATTTGATATTTATTTTTTCTGCACTTCCGGTATTTGCGTTTTAATTTACTGGAACATACATGTACCACTGGGCAGATACGAGTACATTTTTTTGTACTTTCTTCAATATACGTGCCACGAAATAGTATTTATTCTGGAAGATGAAGACGCATCAGCAGTAATTTTTGTGAAGCCGAATGATGGTTGTGCTTCAGATGAAGACTCTGCTAACGAAAATGATGGATGTCTAATTGACAATTTGGCCCGAAGTCAACTCAATCCACCAGCTGAAGCTTTGCTTTCAGATGGACGGCGAATAAAAATTTGTCAAACTGACCGAAACAATAAAAGTATTGATGCGGAGTAAGTTTACGAATAACTAAACTGGAAACATGGCAATTTACTTCTTGTACGAAATCCAGTATATACTGTATAAATTTCACGATTATAACAAGCATATGGGAGGAACTGATCACCAGGATCGAAGCATGAACAAAATGTTGTCATAGCGGCGGAAGAAAGCATGTTGTGATGAACTGCTTTGCAATCAAAAATCAAAGGATGAACTGCAGTGCAATGGCATTAATCACTGTTTAATTGAGACTATCAAAAAATCGCGGAGAAGATGAGCAGGGTTTAATTGTACTAAACGTGTTTCTAGCCAGTGCTCTAAATGTGATGTTGGTTTATTTTTAGGGTGCAAATTGTCCTTTCATGAAAGTAAAAGCTATACGAAAGCGAACAATGTCGCAATGATCATTTTTCAAAAAACCTTTGAACAAATCTATATTTTGTACTATTTTGCATCACTGTATCTGTGCGTAACACGATCTTGTACGTAACACAGTACTGTGTTGTTTCTTTTGCAAAGGGATTAAATACATGTAAACAAAAAACCAAATTATTGTAATGTGACTGCGTAAACAGAGTTGTTTGTGCAATTAGAATGCAGACTATTGGCTCACTAAAGCAAAATGTGTACTCGTTGAAGCCCAGTGGAACATATATGGCACGGGTCATATCTCGTCAAGTTCAAGTGATGCAAAAATTTTTTCAACGCTTATTGACTCAGTACTTGCTACTCATTGTACATTATATAAAAAAATTCCAAAATTAAAACATTTTTTTTCTGGGCATTGATGGGTTAACATTGGAAGTCTTCATAAACAACACTAAATAACAAATACAAACAACTGGTTAAGCTTACTACAGGTATCATAACATGATTGCCTGGAAAAGAAACATCACATCAAAAAAACAACATAGTTTACGCTTTAAATGTACCTGTAGACTAGCCTATTGGTCAACACTCTACAAGATACCGGTTGGTCTACCACTGCCTTAATGAGACATGGATGGTGAAAGCGTTTAAGGATTTGTTAACTGAGTAAACACCTAAAGAGAACTTTTGACATCTGCTTCCAGCTTTTTGCGTTTCTGCATTAAAACCAGGGTGTCGAACCGAACCGAACCTGAACCAGCAAAATTTTACTTCAGTGAACCTGAACCAAACCTGAACCCTCAAAATTGTGCTCAAGTGAACCCAAACCGAACCTGAACCTCTAACATATTTTTCCATATCCGGATGCCGCTGGCGCTGGTACACGCACAATAAGAGCAGTGGTGATCATCAACAGGATCAGCAATTTCTCCTTTTTTTTTTGGACGAAACGAGCAACGACAGTTAAATTTTAAGTCAATGAACCCGAACCAGTAATATTTTACTTGAGTGAACCTGAACCAAACCTGAACCTCGAAAATGGTGCTCAAGTGAACCCGAACCAAACCAGAACCGCTAAAATATTTTGAGCAGGAGCTAAACCCGAAACCGAACCGTTATTTAAAACGGTTTGACACCCTGATTAAAACCCAGTACTGTCATCGTCAAAACAGATTATGGCAAGTTTTCAGTGGAAGGATCTAAACAAATCATTGATAGCTAGTAAATAGGCTAAGTACTACAACGTTTTTGAAGAAATGACTAGTCTTTTGATTTCCAAATTCGATCTACTGTCCTTCGTTTTTCACTTACACTTTACAAACTTTTTTCTCAAGATTGTTTTGTTACCTGAGCTATTAGTCTCGACTCTTCTTCACTGTTATTGTGTGATAACATAATATAAACTCAATCTTTGTTTTACCGGTAATTCCGGTGCTCTATGACAAAACAGAACCTGTGATTAATATACTAGCGCTTCAATACACAAACACAAAGCTTTTTACACAAGTTCACAAAGCTTTCTGCTCATTGAATACATTTTAAAAGTAAGTTATTAAAATTAGCCTATGAATCGACCAGTCGCGAAGATTAGCAACCACTCGCGAAGGTTGGCGAAGGTCGCCAACCTTCGCTTCGCGTTGCTTCGCGTCCAGTCTAAACGCACCTTTAATCATACAAGTGGTTAAAATGGAACAGCCTTGCTTGTGAAAAAAAGATCAACTTCGTCACTTTATTAAGCAAAAATCCAAATATGCTTGATGACGTCAACCCCCGTACCGCCAAATTTTTCTCATCGGATTTGGACGATTTACAGAAACGACCTGATAGAGCAGTGGGGGGACAGTTCCCCCCCAGTCCCCCGTGGCACCGCCACTGCGGCTACCTCTGCTGTGGTGGTATGATCTCTGAAGTGGAGTTGCCAGCCGAAAAAAGAGCAAAAGACAACTAACTTGACTGAATTGAACCATTGCCTGTGGAAAAGTAGACCCTTTTAACGAATTTGTAGTTCAAATTTAAACTAACTGTACTTTGTACTATTCTGAATCAAAATGATACTTAAGTAGCGTTACTTCACTCTAGAAGTATGCAAGTGAAAAGAAAAGTAGCCACAAAAAACTACTTAAAAAGTACTCGATACCGGAAAAAAACTACTTGAGTAATCTATTCAAGTAAAAAGGATTTCGTTACTTTACACCACTGATTGACACTGCACTGCCTTCAAGCGCCGCCGTTGAGTGTTTTTTTTCCATAAGAAAAGATATTCTGAAGCCTAAAAGAGCTGGCTTAAGCGACAGCCATCATTATGAAATGCTGCTCCTTTCGAAATCCAAAAGTTAGGGAACTTTGGTTGCAGGGGCGTAAATCCCGGGGGGATGCATCCCCCCAATAATTTCTGAGGGGGGAATCATCCCCCCCAATAATTTATCGTACCCTGCATAATCGTAAAATTGTCTCAGAGTAAAATTTTGACCGAAGAATCCGACTCAATTTCGATGAAGAGCTTTTTTTTTTTTTTTTTGGAGACCACCTAATTTTGGGCGGAAAAAACGTTAGAATTTCCGATTTTGGCCGAAGAATCTGACTCAATTTCGATGAAGAGCTTCTTTTTTTTTTTGGAGACCTCCTGTTTTTGGGCTGAAATAACGAATGTATTTCCGAGAAATTCCGTCGCAATTTTCGGACAAATCGTGTGATTCTGACTCAAGAACAATGAAATACGCGCCCGCACGCAACTATACGCTTTTTTCTATGTGCAACTTTTGATGGCTCTGTTTCATCCCCCCCCAATAATTTTTACGGATTAACGCCACTGTTTGGTTACTTATAGTAAGAGCCTAAACGTGGTGAATTGTGTTTTACTATGCTTTTTTAATATACAGGGAGTCCTCGACTTACGACGGTAATCCGTTCTTGGGACGCGGTGTAACTCGAATTTAGTGTAAGTCGGAATATGGCAAAAAGTTTAAATAACCGATCAAACAAGTTACTGTACAGTACGAGAAAACCGGCTTAAACAACAAAAATGGCTAATCTAAATGGCAAAAAGTTTAAATAACCGATCAAACAAGTTACTGTAGAGTACGAGAAAACCGGCTTAAACAACTAAACCGGCTTAAACAACAAAAATGAGCCCAAAGCACTGCATTTAATGTGCGTTCGTAACCTTGAAACATCGTAAGTAGAGACCGTCGTAAACCGAGGACTTACTGTACGCCAACCTTTTCAGTACCTAAAAAGAGTAGTAACTTTTAGATGACAGTTGAAATCAACGCATTTTTTCAAGAGCCGTACCGCGGTAGTCGAATTACAAGCATATTTGAAAAGCCTAAAACCAGTGTTTTCACTAAGCTAGGTGCGTGTGCGCGCGCGCTGAGCTTTCAGAGACTGTGGATGCGCATAAATTTACCGCGCACACACATATTGTGATGTGATGTAACAATGTTTTCGGTTGGCAATTAGAGGAAGTTTTATGAGACGCCGTTTGTGTACCCTAATTTGTGCGATGTTTTTTTGCATATTTAATTAAATAGCCATTTTAATTAAATGTACAAAAATATATAGTCAAAGTCGAAATAAATAGTCAAAAAAGTTGCGCAAAATAAACCGTTGCAAAAATAAATAGTCAAAAAAACTGCGCACAAAATAAAGCGTTGCAAAAATGCGCTACTGACTTTTTTTGTATATTTGGTAGTGGAGCGTGACGAAGCGCTCTCGGCTGCTCTAGGAGCGCATTAAAGACCAGCCGAGGGCGCAGCAAAGAGCAGCCGAGAGCGCTTTGTCACGCTCCACTACCAAATATACAAAAAAGTCAGTAGCGCATTTTTGCAACGCTTTATTTTGTGCGCAGTTTTTTTGACTATTTATTTTTGCAACGGTTTATTTTGCGAGCAGTTTTTTTGACTATTTATTTTGACTGTGACTATATATTTTTGTACATTTAATTAAAATGACTATTTAATTAAATATGCAAAAAAACATTGCACAAATTAGAGTACACAAACGGCGCTTCATAAAGTTTATTCTTGGTCTTGCTAAAAGGATGCATTTCTTGGTAGGTTAAGGCGGCACCGTGCGCGAAGAAGGTACCAACAGTAACCAGTAGGGTAGTCCATTGGCCCGCCGACCAAAATGCAGAAGAAAGAAAACACCACGTTTTTAGCACCTCTGCGACTGTCTTTTGCACGGGAATAAACTCAAAAGTGATTTAAAGCATATTTTGCAACGTTTATTTAGGGGGAGGGGGGCAAGCTTGCCAAAAATAAAGCTCTTAAGTAAGAAAAAAACTTTGAAAAAAGGCCGATAATTGGTAATTACACTTGATCACTCATTGAAAAATGCTTAACAAAGGTTTCATCAAAAAATATTTAAGCTCAACAATACGCGGGCTATTAATTACCAACCGCTTTTTTCAAACTTTTTCGATTAGCCCCCCTAATTATATCTTTCTCTACAAACTATTGACGAAATGGTTTACTGCTTGAGAGTTTTATTGAACTGCCGGTGTAGGATTTTATGGTTTACCAGCTTGTAAATATGGGAACTGAAATTCTAGCAATAGCTACCTCCCACAAAGCCCATTTGTGCACGTAGTATAATCATGTTTTTGCACTACTAATTTCTACGCCACGTTTCAATAGTATTAATTTTTATCAAAATAGTCCTAAAATTGAGTTATTTTTGCCAAAAAAACACAAAATTTTTTAGCGCAGGGGGCTCCGCCTCCAGACCCCCGTTCTTCCGACGGTTGGGGCTTCTCGGCCCCCAGACCACCAGTTGTCTCCAGCAGCTTGGGGCTCCGCCCCCAAACCCCTTAGACATCCCACCCATTGCAAGTTTCTGGCTACACGCCTGCCCGTAACATATCAAGGACAATCTATTAAACTATCTATTGAATAACAAAATTTTCTTAACAAGCCTACTTATTATCAGATTAGAAGGCTAAAATTTCATTGGTTGTTGCAGAAATGTCACTCGTATCCATAACGTGCGCACACACCAAAATTTCTGCGCACACAGACTACAAAAAATTTGAGGAAACATTGCCTAAAATGCACTCTCAGTCACAAAATTCGTAGTTTTTAAGTCTATACTGTTAGGAGCTGTTTTCACGATATTACAGTTCAAAGTGAACAATTTTCCTCTTACTTCAGTGTTGCTATTTTGCCAGCATTGTGGCAGAAGACCTACTTTTAAAACGTGATGTTAAATTTACATGAAAAGCATCTAATTTACAATAATTTCTGACCCTTGACTTTGTTCTGACAGCAATACTGCTGAAAACACTGAGAGATACAAACAGGCAGTAACTTATTGATAGTTTGTTTGTAGCTGGCAACTCTGGTAAAATTTCGAAGGGGAAAAAACCTTTCTAAGAAAAGATGTAAAGTTTCGTATCTTAGGAACGGAAGGTTGTAAAAGCTCAAACTTCTGTTGTGTCAAAAGATTTTGAGAGGAAACCGAGCAAAATTTTTTTCGAGGTGATTGCTCTTTTAAGTTACACGTTTCACATTTCTGTGCTTAGAAAAACAAATCAGATTTCAAAGGGCAGAGATATCGAACGTTAATTACTAACTGAAGTGCATAGTATTTTGCATAACACACTACATAAATTATTTTTGGAATGTTTTATGTAAAATATTATGCACTTCGGGATTTTAATATTATGCACCCGAAGTTCGGGTTTTGATAAACGTTTGTTATTTTTGTGCTTTGAAAAGCAAATCATCTTTAGATTTTCAAAGTGCAAAAATATAAAACGTTTAACTCAAACTTAAGAAATGCTAATGATGTTACATAACTTAACTTTAATCATATCTAAATTACATTATGTAAGATGTTATGCATTTCACGACAGCACCTACTAATTTGTGTGTGCCTAACACACTAATTAAAAAAAAACTTATGTAGATATGTTATGATGCATAAATAGTTACTGTAACTAAAATTGCAACAGAACTTAACATGTAAAGAAATCCTTTAAGAATAATTGAAATGTTTTCACCTATTCGGCTGGTTGGACTATTTCCAAATTGATTTACAAAAAACAATGAAAGTATAATATTTTGCGAATATTTTTGAAACGCTCTAATTTCTGACCACAAAGAATCCCTTCACATGCACTGATTACAGAAACAATAACAACAACACAAAAAATTGGAACTTCAATTAAAGATCTGATTGACACAAGGCGGCAACTCTTTGTTGCGACACAAAAAATGCAGTCGCATGACATGTACCAATCTAACAAAAATAATGAATTCAGATTTGCAATAATAGTCAGGTAGAAATAGCTCTTACTCATAAAAGTTTTTTTGTTAGTCTGAAATTTGGCACGATGACTCAGGACCATGTCCTGAGTCACCAAAAAAAACTCCAAGTATTGGACGTTGGACTTCCCCCTTTCGGCCTCTAAAGTTTGCCATCTAGAGTAAAAAAAGCCTTTACTATGCAACAGCCAATTCAAAAGCTGTAAAAGTGCCAAGTTTTGTATAATAGTTGGTTTTCAAGTGGGTACAAAAAGTTTACTTTGAAAGTGATGACGTCTTTGTCAAAGTTTTTGAAAAAATGACGTATTGATGGCTCGAATTGTAAATGAGAGTTAGTTTTTTGGTTCCAAATAAAAAATTGCTTAAATCAAAATGATGACATCACAAACGTTTTTGATGACGTCATCTGTAACGAGTTTTGACTGTAAATTTGAAAGAGTGTTTGACCAAACAAAGCTTTGCAAACTTTTTTTATTAACTTTAAATTTGGAAGAATTATATTGTGAATTCAGTCGATTGCAGGTCAAAAACTGTCTTGTCAGTAAAACTCTGGGGTAGCAATCAAGCAGATATATTTAGACCTCCCAATAGGCAGTGATGGGCAATAACGATTTACTACAGCAACTAATTATTTTTTTAGTAATTTTTACGGTAATGATACCAGAGTTGTAAGTCGCCCCGAGCTTTTCGGGTTCGTACCGGGTTCGGGCTTGAAGTTGACAAAAAATTCGGGCTTAATTCGGGCCTGAGACGTACTTTTTGTCTTAAGGTGCACAAAAATATCATCAAAATAACCACTTTTGTTTTACAGACCAAACTTAACTTTCGTTTTTTCGGGCATGATTTGGGTTTCAAATTAGTTTTAGGATTCGGGCCTAAACTAGTCGGTCCGTTTGCAACTCTGCATAAGGATGCAACAAAAGCGCAATAACAATAGCAAATATACTGTCAAGTTTTTCTAATTCCGCTGGTTTCAAGGAGGAGACTTAGATGGTGTCATTTTGTTGTCTGTTTGCTTGATTATAAACAAGCCCAGGCTTTATTTACAAAAGTTTTGTATCTTTGATTAACAAACATCGATCTAAATAATTAACTGTATTTTGGGTTAACATTATTATCTAATTTCGCATAGTATCAAATTTCGATGTTGTGCAAAAACCGAAGGTAGGTATTGCAATACCCTATTCATTTATACACCAATGGGTAAAATTTTTGTCTTAGCTGCTACATTAATACCAAACAAAGGGAAAGTTTTTGTCCAAAACAGTCAATACTTTTGAACATTTGGCGCAAAATCAACTTTTAGGACAAAGGCTGAAAACTACGGACTCTTTCCACAGAATATCAAAAAAATAATAATAAACGCAAAGTAAACTCAGATAAATTTGCAAAAAGCAAATAAAATTTTCAACCACCTGTTTATAAACTTTTACATTATTTTTAGTAATTAAAGAGAGGTGATATCTATTGGCGGGACCAAATTTATATCGCGCCGGATCCTTTACCACATTTTCCACCAAAAAAAAGTTTTTCACCGCTAAGGAGTGGCATTTTCCGTCGAAACTAGAGCTAAAACAACCTAAAAAAAGTCTTCGCCGCCCAGGGTTCGCAATATTACGACAAGCCTAGACTCATCATCAACTCTTTATTAGTAGACCTGATACAAACGCCCGGAGAAAAAGAGAAGAGCATGGAAGAAAAAAGTTTGCTCTTGTTGCGAAGTTTTTTTTGCGATCACGCGTATTCGACTGATTTGATTGGACATATTCGTAGAACGAGTGAACTGTGAAGAAGAAAAAAGTCACGCTGATTGGACGAACCGGCATATTCTACAACAAATGAACCATGAGGAAAAAAGACAAACTGTTAATTTCCAGTTTATTGACGTGCTATTTTGCCACACGGTAAACTCGGCTCCACAGGTAAGTACTATGAAGATAATAGATTGAAAAAATACTACCGTAATGTGATAGATCAAAAATCTTTCATTAAACTCGCTGTATTATGTCGAAGCGTGTAACTGGTTGGCGGGCACATCTTCTCGTCATTGCGCCCGGGCAACACAGCTTCTGTCAAAGAAACGTTGCAGCGGTGGCAAGCCGGTGGCAACTCTGAGTCTGATTTGATCAGCCCGAGATTTGAACCTCGGACCTCCCGCTCCAGAGACAAACGCATTACCGCTCGACCAACGAATATATCAATCACATAGTATTTTTTTAATTGTTTATTTTCATAGTACTTTGTGTGAGAATTACCTTAATCTCAGGCGCTTAGCCAGAAATTCGCAATGGAAGGGGGCTGTTTGGGGGGTCTGGGGGTGGAGCCCCCAGCCGCCGGAGGTACAGGGGTCGAGCCCCCCAGCCCCAGCATTTTTTTGTAAAAGTAACTTCATTCTAGGGCTATTTTGATTAAAAAATAATGATTTTAAAACGTGGCTTAGAAATTGGCAGTGCAAACAAGATTAAACTGGTGGCATAAATGGGCTATTTGGGAGGTGGCTAATGGTAAAATGTTAGTTCTCTTGTTCAGATGCTGGTAAATTATACAATCGAATAGTTCAATAAAACTTACACGGAGTAATCTATTTCGTATACAGTTTATAGAGAAAAATAATTGCAGGGGGGCTAATGAAAAGAGATTTGAGAGAAATGATTGGTAATTAATTAACAAATGCTAAATAGCCCCCCCTATTCCTTAGTTTATAGTATATTTGTTGATGACACATATGTTCAGCATTTTTACACTTGCGGTCAAATTTGATTGCTTATTTTTGACGATTTTTCAAAGTTTTCATTTATTTGTTGGTTTTATTTTTGACAAATTACCCCCCCTGAACATATGTTTCAAAAGCTGTTTTAAATCACTATTTAGTCCACTCCAGTGCATAAAACAGTCTCAAAAGTGCTAAAAATGTAGTGTTTTTCTCATTCTGCATTTTGGTTGACATGTCAATTGGGGGGAATAGGCTATAGCCTCCCCTGGCCCCCCTGGCTACGCTACTGGCTAAAAACGTGGTATTTTCCTTATTCTGCATTTTGGTCGGCAGTCTATTAGCACCCCCCCTAAATAAACCTTTCAAACTATGCTTTAAAGCATTTTTTAGTCTAATCCAGTGCAAAAGAGAGTGTTAGAAGTGCTAAAAACGTGATATTTTCCTTATTCTGCATTTTGGTCGGCAGTCCATTAGCCCCCCCCCCCAAATAAACGTTTCAAACTATGCTTTAAAGCATTTTTTAGTCTAATCCAGTGCAAAAGAGAGTGTTAGAAGTGCTAAAAACGTGATATTTTCCTTATTCTGCATTTTGGTCGGCAGTCCATTAGCCCCCCCCCCCCCCCCAAATAAACGTTTCAAACTATGCTTTAAATCATTTTTTAGTCTAATCCAGTGCAAAAAGAGCCTTAGAAGTGCTAAAAACGCGATATTTTCCTTATTCTGCATTTTGGTCGGCAGACCATTGGAGGGGGCTATAGCCCCCCAGCCCCCCCCCCCCTTGGCTACGCTATTGCTTAACCTTGTTACCTAGATTATTAGCGTATATTTAGCGACTTATCTGAAACTATTTACCAAAACCTGGGGAAGTGCAATAAATTGGGAGTTAATTACAGCATTAAATTTTTATTGCTCGTTTTTGCTTTTTGAATTATAACGTAAGTGTGACCTGGCTTCAGCGCACCAGGAGCCACAGTAGCCGGCTTATTGTGATGTGACGTAGACCGCAGAAACAAAAAAACCCAAATTCAAAACCCGCTTAGTTTTAAAACAATTCTGTACTCACTCAGACCATGGGATCTATGCTCAGACGTAATACAGCAATCAAAATAATATTGGCGAGCACCGAGCCGCATCGAAGAGGCAGTATAACAAAAGCTATGACTTTATAATGATACTTGGATCACGGACGAAATCTAAGTTTTTTTTTGCATAGCGCCATTAGAAATAGTGATGTAAAGTAGACTACTGTCATTTTGGCTGAATTTTTCATTCAAAGTAGTTTGTAACGACAAATTACTAATTACTTTTTCCGAGAAGTAACGAATACGGTAATTTCATTACTTTTTTGCAGTAATTTTTGGTGACGTAATGTCATTACTTTTATACGGTAATTAGCCCACCACGGCCAATAAGGGATTAAAATAAAATAATGTATTAAGCAGTTTGATCAAGAAATCCCTTGAATGTTTATCTAAAAGCTCTCACGCGCAGATAAAATTAATTTGCGATTTTAGTTAAGATGCGAGCTTCAGGAACGATAAAAAAATTTTTAAGGCGGCAAATTGTCAAATATTTGCGTGGTTATTATAGATTAAGATAATAATATTGTCAAACATTGCAATACAATCACAAATACGCAAAATATTGCCTGGTAATAATAATGTCGGACACTATTTTGCGTAAGATAATAATATTGTCAGACATTGCAAAGCGGTATAAATTTTGTTCTTTTCAAGTATATTACAGTGCTTGGCACATATCGAATCAATTTGCATATAATTACGCTAGTTATTAGTTTTTAGAATCATTGCATGAAGGAGGATGAGGCAAGACCTCAACCAAGGACTTGAAGATGCCTTAGAAACTCGAATGATGATGGTTCTGATATTCCCTAAGTGGAAAAGAAAAAGCAACATCGATCCACAAGCAGGTCCATGATCACAACACCACAGGAATGCAAGGTGAGCATCCGCGACCGGTTTCGTCCTTGCTCATGGGACTCATCAGGCGGAAGAACAACAAGAAAACCAATTTAAGCAATGCAGCGACGGAGAACAAACTTGCAAATCGACATCATGCATAGGCATCACGCCAAGCGAGTGTTCCTTGTCAAAAGAACAAAGCTATAGGGACCCCAAGTAGACTATCAAGAACTACAAAAACCACCATGGGAACCACAAGGGTACCAGAGATATCGCACCTCCGGGCGGGGAACCATAGCGAATCAATGGAAAAGGAAAAACAACATCGATCTACAACATCGATTCAAACCACACACGAGTTTTTGTTATTCCCTAAGTGTTGCAATGTTTCGTTTGGTGAAACACTTTTTTTCAAATTTACGATCAAAACTCTTGAAAGCTGACGTCATCACTTTGACTTAAGCAATTTTTGGTTTGGAGCCAAAAGGTTACCTCTCATTTACAATTTGAGTCATCAATACAGAATATGTCATTTTTCAAATGCAAAATTTGGAAATGACGTCACCAACAATGACGTCATCAGTTTCAAAGTAGATTTGTTTATACCTGCTCTTAAAAATCAATTACTATTCTAAATTTGGCTCTTCCGCAACATATGGACTGGCTGTTGGATAGAAAAGGCTCTTTGACACTAGATGACAGACTTTAAAGATCGAAAAAGGGGGAAGTCCCATTTATAAAACATAGGAATTTATTTTGTGGCTCAGGACATGGTCTTAAGTCATCGTATCAAATTTCAGCTTGATATAAAATTTTCCGGGTTTCAATGTATTTTGCGGTAATTCTACCAGACTATAACAGTTGGGGCTTTGGTGGCTTCAAGCTCCCCTTAGCCAAGTTTCTTGAAAAATTTAACCTCTAAATGTAAGCGTTTAAACGTGTTTTGAACTTGACCTATGTCGTGATCGTTGATACTTGGCTAGAGTACAACCTTTAATCCCTAGAATTGCTCACGTCGGCTGAAACTAGAGAACGACTGAGATGTTAATTGACGAATCGAAAATGGCAGTTGGTAGTTCCTCTAGCTTCTTGAATCTCAGAAACAGCACACCAATCTTAAATTAAAACTTCTATTAAGATTCAAAAAACAAACCAACTAACTGAGCAAAATCGCTCCATTCACGCCTCTTACTAAACGGCTATACAAACCAACCCCAGATACACAAACTCGGCTTAATGCCTACGAAACTAATATCTAAAAATCATCCACTTTCAAAATATTAGAATAATCCAATGAAAAACGACCCGCCAATATATCCTACGGCAAAAGCTATCGAATATCCCAGAAAAATCCATGACACGTCACAACAGAAAAAAATACACTAGCTTACGATAAGATTTCAACATGATTATAGCGTCACAAACTTCAAGTCTAAATATAGCAATTAAGACATGTAAACAACTAATTATTCCGGTGACTAATAGAAGACAGTAGAAAATACTACAAAGGAATTATCCAGAATATTCCGAATATTCTAAATCAGAAAAAGCGGCAAAAGTAGTAAATCAGTCACGTAGGCATTAAAATACAGCAAATAATCATATATCAGGCATTCAAAATTATTATTCGTGACGCCTATGAGTAAAGGGGCTGGTTAATTTAATTCTTTCAAATGGCTTTCAAATCTTAGCTACGCAGTTTCTTCGAATGGCTCTAAAAACTTCCAAAATACATTCTAACATCCAAAAAGCGTTAAGATTTTTTCAAATATTTTCCGTTACGATTTTTTCCCGAAAACTCGCAAAAAATTGCCCACCGGCCCCAAGTATTTGATAAGCCCGAGTTGCACCAGTTTGCTCAACATGACGCCCTATTTTTTGAATTTTTAACGTTTAGTTCAAGTTTAGTTCAAGCCATGTGTGGTGTGGCAATGCAGATCACAGTCCAGACCAGGGGGACTTGCCAAGGACAAAACCAGTAGCCTACCAGTAGACCTACCAGTATAGTATGGTATGTCTACCTCTTGTGGTACTTGAACCTGGCGTGTATTATACCACATTGTTAAAGTAAGCTGGTAATCGTAGTGTTATAGCTCTGTCGGCAGCGTGGCCGAATGGGTAAAGGCGTCGTTGTTACGACGACTCTGATCGCAGGATCATGAGTTCAACCCTCACCCTGGTCACGTTGTTGCGTCCTTGGATAAGACGTTTTACGATAATTATCTCTGCTTGGTGGCTTCGAACAACCAGCAAATTTACGTGGGAAGAAGTCCAAACGTCAACAGGAAAGTTGGAAAATGGTCAACTCCTAAGCGGGTGCGGATTCGTCCAAAGCATAGCGCACCGTCGCTTTCTCGTGATAGGAGGATAAAGACGCACCAATCAATCAATCTGTAGGCTAGTTTACTTCGAAAGATTTAACTTACTGGTGCAGGTGCAGTTATGCTGTACAAGAGATACCGGTAAGCAAGCAATTTAGTTGCCTAGGCTACTGTCAGAAAATATGCAAAGTTAAAAAATTAGTCTGCCAATAAAACCTAGGCTTTGATTATTTCAAGAGAACTAAAAACTTTTCGAGCCTACCTTATCAGTTAGCTTACCGTAATAAAAGTAGAATTAAAATGCAATAATCTAGGCGTACTCCGGTACCAGCCTATTGATATGATGGGCTGTGCCATAGCAGCTAATTAGGCATGCATAATTATTCTATTTAAAGATGTCTGCACTTATTATTCAGCAACTATTAGGTTTTTATTTGACTTTTACAAATGGTTGAGTTAAATTACGGACACTGTCAAGCCCATACGTTTGGTCTGCAATCAGTGTCAATAAGACAGTGAAATTGAAAGTTTTTATATTATCCAATTGGTTTTCAGAATTGTAAATTAAGTTTTTATTGTAGTGAACAAATAGTAACAGTGAGTGCTTTGAGAATTCGAATTTAACAAATTTATCAATGGTATGGTACTTGTGGTTCATACTCAAAGAGACTTATTGATGAACTTGTGAAGCAATGTTGATCTTTAATGCTCAAAGATTTCAAGGATGATGACCAATCTAACATTGGCATTGTCAGGTTTTTAAGGTTAGTTATGTGTATTCCTAGATTGATAATCTTTACCAGCTCTTTGAGCTTTTATTTAAAAAAAAAAACCTTTGGGCGTTTTCATAACAAAGATAAAAAAACAGACTAGGAAGTTTTATCTAAATCATTTGCTTTTATTTAAAATAATCATTTAAAGTTAGCAGTGGGCCAAAGATTATTCGTCACTTTTAAAGTTTTTTCTTATGAGATGACGTGATAAGACAGTATTCACATCACCGAAACTTAACTACACAATTTCAAGTTTATTGTAACATATGAGCAGGGTTGGAAACATCAATTAATAATCGATAATCGATACTACATTCTTTGCTTTTCTGTTATCAATTATCGCAGATGTTTTGCTTTCAACTTTTTCTATCGATTATTGCCTTTTCTATGCTTTTTGCTTACATTTTATTGATTGGTAGAATCTTTAAACTTTACTTTTGTTCTTGTTGAGTCTGCTTTCCCTTACATCGTTTCGTTTCTCTTATGCTATATTGCTCTTCATGATATTTTCCTAAAAGTGTATTTTTTTATCCTTTATAGTACGACAATGATAGTTTTTCCCCTCACAAGTTTCATTTAATGGTCAATATGACAAAAATTTTAGTGCATCCTTGAGAAAAATAGAATAAAAATTTTTGTTTGCATTTCGGCATCGATTACTAATCTTTGCTTTTTGTTTCTGATATCTTTGCTTTTTGTTTCTTTACTTTAGTCTTTGCTTTTTGTGTAAACTATTGATTCGGATTTGCTTTTAAACAGCATCGACTTAAAACCCTGCATATGAGTAGCATTGCTTGTTCTTTTAGGTGCAACTAAGATTTTAAAGTGTCATATTTTTCAAACCATAACAGATAAGGTGCACCTATAATACTTTAAGTTTTTAAGATATCCAACTTGTGCTCTAATGCATTTAATTTATACTTCTGGTTATGCTCTCATACGGCCATTTGATCAAGCGGTAGAGCATTTGTCTCTGTAGTGGAGGTCTGAGATTTAAATTGGCCTGGTCAAATCGATGGCAGCATTGCCAGCGGCTTTTTATCGCTGCGGCATTTCTTTGAAGGCAGCTATGTTGATCGGCAGCAATAATGCTGTGATGGGGCCTGCCAACTCTTCATGCACTTTGACATATTACAGCATGTATAATGAAAGATTTGATTCCGTTCTTGATTTCATTCAGAGTTAAACCATTTACATTTTTTTAATAGTTTTTTTTTTTTAGTTTAATAAATTTAATGTAATATAGTGCACCTTATAGTTTGGTGCACTTTGTGCCTAAAAACAAAAGCTACAAAAGCCATTTGCTTGGTGTGCCTAATAGCAGTTATATGTTCCAGTTTGCTGTTCCCTATGGTCTAAAAATACTGCGATAATAGCTTTGCTAGAATTAATTTTGACAGAATAAATTATTCTTTGTTATTGTTAAAAAAACTGTTGTTTTTTTGGTTTTATTTATGCTTATTTGATTTGATAGCTTTGTTCTGTAATGCAGTATTGGTACTTTCCTGAGATTTTGATGTGACCAGTTTGATGCAAGAAGATTTGACGCAGCAGCAATATGGTTAGAGTTTTGCATCAAATATCTTTCTGGTCTGGTTTTGAGTACAATTAACGTAGGCCAAGTTAAACGTCTTGTGTCAACTGGTTGCCTTTAAAAATTTTGTACACTTTTCAGAGTGCAAGTGTTTTATGTATAATTGGTACGTTTTTTGGTATGTCTACTGCTAATTGCGGTTTTTGACATTTTGCAGAATTTTGAACATTTTCGAGTAGGAGTAATTATTATTTGTTTTACTGTAGGTCCTCCAATTTGTAGAAGATTATTGGAACTGCAAGAGTGAAAAACAGAAGTAAAGCCATCAAATTCCAGTAATGTTTGTTCGCTATTTCTTTAACATGCTTTATGGTCAACACACCATAATAAAAATTGCTCATGATTTGGGTTAAGTGCTCTTGGCTGAACTTGTGATAATTTCTTCTTTTCCCACCATGAAATCAATCAAGACGTTGGTGATTATTAATGCTTGTAGAGTTGCTACTTGGCTTTTTCAGGAGCCAGGCATTACTCATTTCCAAGTTGTATAATCAAAATGTTGGTGATGTATCAAAAAAATGCTTGCTTTCTAAGACTGATTGGACATTGACATCATTTTTAATCCTCTGGTTATTTTTTTCTTATTTTAATGTCGTTTTCAACGTTTAAGGCACATTTATTAAATTTTAAAGCAAATTTGTCTAGCATCACTTTTGTAACACACTATGAGTAAATAACTTTTGGCATAACATTCGAACTTTTCAGCAATTAAATTTTGTGTTCAATTCAAAGTTGCTTTACTTACTGACAAATTGTTTTGCTCCTACAAATTTGAAAGGTAGAATCAGCTGTAGTTCTGATATGGCTATCGCTAGATATAGCTTGCTTGTCAATGCTGATAATAATTGGGCTTAAAATACAACTAGCTTTAGCTGTGCTAGTAGATCTACTAGTACTACAACCGTGTGTTCATATGCATTACTTAAAGTAATTGTAATTACATTTTATTCACCAAGTTGCCTTGGCCAGGAGACAGCGAAGGGACCTTTCGGTCTTCGAGTCAAGCTGCCACCTGCCCATCTGTCTACCACACTTGATGGAGGCTTCACACTGTCCCTTCAATTGCTGAACGTCAAGCAGGGAAGCTGTGAATACCAATTTTTATAGTCTTTGGTTTGACTCGACCGGGAATCGAACTCGTGTCTACCGCTTCAGTAGCAGACGCTCTATTTATGTAAGGAATTCGTTGCCGCTATCTGGCATGAAATATGAAATTGAAAGTTTGTTTCTTTTTAGAAAATGTATGAGAGCATAAACTTATTATTTTAATTTAGCCTTTGAGGATGTTGCCTTTGTTTGATTCCTTAATTGAAAGCTTGTTATTGTAGTCTTTATTTGTCTGTTGTGCATCACTGTGTATTGAGTTTATCTTTTGTAAAGCTATTTTGTTTCGCATTTTGCTATGGCTCCGTAGTCAGATTCATCGACATTTAATGGTGTTAGTTCAAAGGGGATATAAATTGTTGATTTTAATTATAACTTAGTACATTGGTGTGTTGCAGCCTACTTTTCCCGTTTTTATTCTTAGCAAAACTCTAGTGATGAACTTTCCTACAAGTTTTGATTAAACTTATTAGACAGCTTTTGCTTCACGCTTATTTACACATCAATAGTAATATGTGCTTGTCTAACGTGTGCTGATATCCACGTGAAGCGACAAGCAGATGAACAGTCCCTCACTCTCTCCAAAGCATTACAATCGTAAGAGATGCCCGATATATTATTTTCTGAAGTGTTAACTGTTTTGCCCTTAGAATTTTGTACTTTTGTTTGCAACGATTTTAGTTTATTGAGTTTTTGAAAAGATTCAATACAGTTGTATTACAGAAGCTGCAATATCTGTCTTACAAAAGTTCCTCCTCAGAGTACAATAAACGTATTGAATGTTCTAGTCGCACAATCAATTTTCTGCAATTTCGAGGGTAATAATATTGCTGCAGTATAGGGTAATTAAAAGTTTTTGGCTACCACAGTTGGCTCTATTTTTGTTTTATGTTTTATGAAAGTGCAATTTGCTGGACGGCTGTGAGATTTCTCTCAGTCATCAGCTAAAGCTAGGGTAAGCAGTTCTCCGAATAAGTTTAGGTTTAGTGGATGAAGGATTGAATCCAAAACTTTTATTATCAAATTCTTGTGCGTTTTCGTGGTACAAAACTACCAGAGTGGTAGAAAAAAAGCGTTCAGTAGAAGCTTTTGTGTGAAAAAAAAAATGCATACCGCAATAAGCATACAACAAAAATTTAAGTTATGAAATCAGGAGTTATAGTGCAATTGAAGCAGATTGATTACAAGGAGTAAACACAAACCGCTTGGGGGAGGAGTCAATATAATAATGATAAAATGCGTGTTGTTTTTGCAGATGGGATCAAAAGCGGAAAAGATCGTATTTTAATAATATGATATTGCATCATTTATTTACGCATTATACGCAGTCAAACCGTTTGACAATTCGAGAGGATAACCTATAACCAGAGGTGGAGTCCTTGGGGACGTCTTTGGCCTCAAGAACACATTTTGAAGTCCTTGGCCTCGAAGGTCAAGTTCTTGGCCTTGGCCTCGAGGCCTCAAGTCTTCGAAAATTGCCCTGTCCTTGGATCAAACACAGCACTATTTTTTGAATTGTTAAAATTTATAGATCGCTTGAAAATTTTTTGGAAGATGTTTTATTTCGGAGAACGCCTGAAAAAAATTTTAAAGATCTTTGTTTTGGAGAACACTTGCCGCTTGTGTCCTTGGGCCTTGGCCTCGAGCATTCCTCTCCTTAGCCTCGAGAGGGTCTGTTTTTGGAAGGGCTGTCGTTGGCCGCGGATTTTTTTTGTGTCTTTGGCCTACTCCTTGAGCCTTGTGTCCTCAACTCCATTTCTGCCGATAATTGCATTGTGTTTTTAGGGGTGGACTGAATAAAGTTTATAAGTTATAAAAGTTGATATGGGAGAGAGACGAAAAGGGCTCAAAATTTGGCTCAAACGGAATGTGACAGTTGAAGAAAGAACTGAAAAACAGTTGAAAGCTGAAGACAAAATGTAACCTGCGAAAAATTGCGACCCGATCTTTCCACCGAGTCACCCTCCGCTAAAAAGAATTCAAAAGAGGAAGAACCAGACTTTTAAAACCAGCCTCTAGTGCCCATCAGTGGCCTTTAATTTTTGTAATTCTGTTGTATTCACCCAGCTGCTTTGGCCAGGAGAAAGCAAAGGAACCTTTCGGTTTTCGACTTAAGCTGCCGCGTCGTGTCCACCTGTCTACCACACACTGTGGAGTCTTCACACTGTCTCTTTTTATTGCTGAATGCCAAGCAAGGAATCGAACCCAGATCTAGCGTTTCAATTACAGATGTTCGACCACTGATCGGTGCAAATTTTTTTTTCTTCATCCAACAAAAACTTCGCTACCCAATAGCCACCACAACACCCTTGATTGGCAACGTTTTGTTTTTTTTGATGAGGAAGGTAGAAAAAAATTCACGTTCAAATTATCAAAAAGGCAATACTACTTCTTGTGATGCATAATCTGACCCAAATTTAATCGATCGATGCAACTTAGAATTGTAATAAATCTGTGATTTCCGTCATCTAATTCAACACCAAATTAAGGCCACCCACAGAATACACTGTAAAGCTATTACGCTCGTAAGCGCCGTTTTGTATAGTGTAGGCACTTTTGATGTACGTGCGTAAAAAATTTTGTACGTACAGTGTCGACAGTAGAGATGGCGCGAATAACAAAAAATGCATCCACATGCTGTGCTGTGTCCACAAACCTTCTCCCCATGATGCATCGCATCGCATCCAAACACAACAAAGTTCACGCTGCTCCGTGCCGCACCGCAAGTTATATACCTTTTATATTTCCACTAACATCAGAAAAAAATTAGCTCTTTAGCTGACAACGGATAAAAAAATTAATTTTAGGGGTATCATTTTGGAGAGTTTTCGAAAGGGTGGCCCTCTCAACCATGTCAAAATATTTGTCTTTTAAACATCTGCTGATATGCAAAAAAACTAATGCCCTAGCTTGAGCCGTTAAAAAGATTGAGTTCTGTGGAGTCCATTTGAGGGCTTCTGGGCGGGTGGTACCCCCAAACTATGTCAAAATATTTGCCGCTTAAATATATACAGATATAAAAAAAAACTATCGCCCTAGCTTGAGCAAATTAAAAAGAACTTAAGTTTTTGGGGCCCCATTTTGGGGGGTTCTGGGAAAGAGGCCCAAAAAAATTTCAGGAGACAAAATTACATTTGCAGCTCCACAAACTTACACAAAAATTAGATTTTGATGTTATGTGGTTTAGGAGAAGAGCGCACAAGATTTAAAAAGCAAAAAAAAAGAAAAGAAAAAAAAAACAAACTCAACGAGGCCAAAAGCCTAAAGTGTAGGTAGGGATGAAACGATATCTTACGACGAATAACCATGTGAAATATTTTTTGAGTAAGACTGCGCTCTACACCAGAGTTGTAAGTCGGGCCGGGCTTTTCGGGTCGGGTTCAGGCCTAAAGTTGACGAAAATTTCGGGCTTAATTCGGGCCCGAGACGTACTTTTTGTCTTAGGTGTACAAAAATGTAACAAAAATAATTTGGCAACATTGCTACATCTTTTAGACATAACTTACCTTTCGGTTTTGTTCGGGCATTATTTAGGCTTCAAATTAGTTTTCGGGTTCGAGCCGGGTTCGGGGCTGAAGTAGTCGGCCCGTTTACAACTCTGCTCTACACCAAACTTTTGGGGTGGTTTTCGGGTCCTAACACCAAAGTCACATGACTCTTTGCCTTGAAATTTGGTACAAACATATAACTTATGAATCTCAAACTGCTGTCAAAATTTCATGCAGCTAGACCAAACCATTTTTGAGTTTTAAGTAAAAGTCTGAAACTTCGCTCTCGTTAGCTTTGAAAATGGCCGAGTAAAAACTAAGAAATATGCGACGCGAGGTCAGTCGTTCTAATTATAGCCCTACAGGTTTTATCTGCCTGGTGTGTGTTTTCTATCAGTTTTTCTGTACCATGTTTTGGCAATCAAAAACAATCTCCCAGTCTACCTGATGATTCCATGCAACTACTGTACTGATCCTGAACCAGTAAGTTCAAATAATGAAATACATCATGTGCTCTGCATGGTGTCACAAGCTACTACACTTGTATGTAACAATCTAACTTAACAAAAACAACTTTGCTGCCTCCCAACTTAAGCCTACATATGGGTATTCAATATTGAGTAAACTAGCTTACTTATCAGCGTATTCGTGAACCCTCTAACCCTTGCAAGAACATCTCGCACAAGCTCTCTAACTAGCCCATTTCTACAACGCAAATTATTTTGTATTAGTCATCAATGTATTAGACCAAGCCTAGTCTTACTGCTTTAATAACCCTTTGTATTAAAGCTTTGCCGTTTGAATGTGTGTTTGATAGTGCAATAAATTCTGTTACTATGTAGGCTATTCTGTCATTGGAACTTTGTGTAGCCTAGTCTTCATACTCTACTACATAGGCCTACCAGATCTGAGATAGGCTACAGACGTAGCACCGAAAGCCTAATGCTTGATGTCATAACCTGTTGACGAATAGGCTACACTGAACTAACTCTGTCACTCTGAAATGCAAGCGCATGTGCAGTAGAAGTTTTGTTATCTAGCCTTGGGCTTGTACCAATACCATAGCCCTATTGCCAGTGGTGGGCAGTAACTAGTTACAATTGTACAATTGCAATTTGTCACAAATGTTACTATTTTAACAACTGTAACTTTGTTACTTTTTTTCAGATGAAACGATATTTGTAACTAGTTACCAGTTTAGAGCCCTAAAAAAGTTACAATTGCAATTACTTTTTGTACTACATGCTTCGAAGCAAATTGCAGATTTTTTATGAATTCCATTCAAAATAATTCTATTATACTGGCAACACAGATCGCACAGTTATCAATGTTTTCTATTGTTTCTTCTGCTGCATTTGCACAAACTTTTCATTTCATCTACCAGCTTCTTCACTGCCTGAAGCAACTTCGTTAAAATAACTAACCATCATAAATATGGTACTAGACTGGCCTCCAGCTCCAATTACTTTCTTCTTCGTGTTGGGAAAAAAAAAATGTACAGAGCCAATTATCTTTTAGAGGATCAAAATTATGCAGTAAAATTAATCTTCAAATTAAAAATGAACAATGAAGTTCATTTACGAAGCAATATATTTAGTTCTTACTTAACTCTTATACAAAATTTGGAAGCAAAATAATTGCAATTGCTCGTGTTTTAATTACTCAATTACTTGCATAGTGTAAGTTAAACTTATTCATTTACTGCAAAGACTGCGTTTATATTATTATAACATTGTCATTAATTCGGTTACTAAATTTTTTTAAATTTTAGTGTTTATTTTTTATTTGTATAAATTACCGAAACTAAGGTTCTGTTACTGCTGTTGCATTGGTTATTGATTCAGATTTTTTTTAGTGCGTTTTTTTATTTTTCTATTTTTTATTTATTTGTTTTTATTTATTTATATTTCTTTATTTTTTATTTTTATGTTATTTCTTATTTACTTTATTTTTTATTTTTTGTTTTTTGCTTTGAAATTAACTAAAACGTTAACTGTAGTTTGATTTTAAATTTTACGGCAACAAAATATGTTCGTTGACAGGAAGCACCTTGACTCTGAAAACCGCAAGGTTATTCGGCAGAGTTGGAGTCCTCGAGGACGTCCTTGGCCTCGAGGACACATTTTGAAGTACTTAGCCTTGGCTTCAAAGGCTCAAGTCCTCGAAAATTGCCCTGTCCTTGGCTCGAGGACAGCACCATTTTTGGAAACGCAAAAATTTTGTAGACTGCTTTAAAAATTTTTTTGAAGACTGTTTTATCTGGAGATCGCCTGAAAAATGTGGTTTAAGACCATTTTTTCTGGAGAACACTTGCCGCTTGTGTCCTTGGCCTCAAGCATTCCTGTCCTTAGCCTCGAGAGGGTCTGTCCTCGGAAGGGCTGTCCTTGGCCTTGGCCTCGGATTTTTTTTGTGTCCTTGACCTTGGCCTCAACACTTGCGTCCTCGACTCCACCTCTGTTATTACCACCGCCAAATTAAGCTTCCTGCTCAATCAATACAACGCTGATTTCTGTATATCGTGTTATGAGCAGTACTCTTATACTTCTGCTGGTGTGTTTGATGGAGGAATAAATTCTACTACTACTTAATTGATGAAGTGAGGCTTCAAGGTGGGCAAACATGTACTTTTGATAGTAGTGGCCTGTCTTTTGGCATAAGGCCTAGAAATAGTTCCTGAGTTGCGGATGCATATGGATCAACCCATCAATCAAGCAGCCAACTGCGAGAATCTACAGATCTAGTAATATTATTGCTAGCAGATAGAATGATGTTTATGTTTTACAGACCTTATACTTTGTAGATTGCACTAAACCCAATATCTTACACAGCAAAACATAACAAATGTGCTTTCAAGCACAGAGCTGGACAGCGCTGTTTCGAGCTTTTAGCTCTCATCGGCAGCCCTCAGCTATCTTGAAGTTGACATGGCTTCCCAGGAGTCGACCATGAAGGACGTCAAGATATTGCAAATGTGCTTTCAGTAAGCTGCTGCTGCAACTATTGTTAAGTTACGACAGTAGCTAAATAGATTTCATCAACTAGGCCCTCAGCCTAGTCTACACCGTCATTATTTAAGAAAGTATCCTTGTAGGCTCAGGGGCGCCGAGAGCCGAACGTGGGCCCGGGGCCAGCTCAAATATATTGGATTTCCGGTTGTGTGAACTCCAAAACAGATGGGGAAAATGCGGCTTTAAAAAGGTTTTCTCCAAAATTCTAACAATTTTTCCGGCCAAATTTAGTGATATCCAAAAAAAAGATCTTCACCAAAATTCCAACGGTTTTAGTGATCTCCAACCGAAATTCTAACGGTTTTTCCGGCCGAAGTGAGTTGATCTCCAAAAGAAAAAGGTCTTCAGGCCTCACATGCTGATTTCACAGTGTCATTTGAGTGGGCCCTCCTGAAGCCCATGGGCCCCCTAAAGTCCATGGGCCCCAGCTTCATTGTCCCTCCCTGCCCCCCTTCTCGGTGACCCTGTGTAAGCCAACTTTCACTCAGTTTTACACAATCAGCCAAAATAGATCGGTCTAACTCAAACAGAGTTTTTAATCTACTTACTCAGCATGACAGCGTGATCAGTTTTTACCACTATTTCTGAAACAAAAACCATAAATGTAAACAGTTTTAAAAGTTGAAGTGAAATTTTTTTGAACGCATAAGACCAAAACTAAATGTACAATTTTGCAATGACTCATTAGTTATACAGATTTAACATACCATCATCAAGCGGCCTAAAATCAAACAAATACCAAATCTTGGTTAAAAAAGGTCTCTGTGCGACCCCTAAACCTCAATTTTTTCCCTCAAACTTTGTATTCTTGAGTTTCTCAAGCAACCTTCTATTTTGAAGAAGGTAGAAAAAATCCGAAGAGTTCGGGGTAACTGCAACACCCTACCTTACTTTAGCGGCTTCTTGTCCCCCCTCCATTTCGGTTTAGTCAAAAATACTGTTTTTGGAACATCACGTAACGACAAGACAATAGACAATGATGGAAAAAACAAATAATAACGTTCAAACATAATTCTCGTCGACTTATCTAGATTCTATGCAAACTTGCTGGCAATCAACTGCTGTACATAATTGTGACGCAATAACCAGCCTTATGAACACGCCTTTACGGATATGTCGCGGAAGAGAGGTATAAGGCTGCAGAATCGTCGCCGGTACTTCGTTAGTGATTATGATATGACCAATACGTGAAAGTATTTTTTCATAGACCAGCTGTTTTTGATTTTTAAAGTACACTCAAGATTTTTAGGTCGCAGTCAGTGGAGCACCAGGGTGAAGAGACTTAAGCCTCCTTAGCCAAGTCACTTAGAAAATCTATCCAGAAAATACGAGCATATTGACGTATTTTAGACTTGACTTAAAGTAAAAGGGGGACTGATGGGGCTAGAGAATCTAATTCTTTTAAATATCTTCTAATTTTAGCTATTTAGTTATTCATGTGGCTTCAAGAAGTGCGAAATGTGATTAAAATGGCGTTAAAATTGCTATTTTTTGCTGCAAAATGACAAAAATCGCCCAGCGGTTGGGGGCTTCGTCTTCAGGCCCCGGTTTGTGACACCACTTCACTGTGGTCCCATCTCACTTACGTCTGTGGTCTCATCTCATTTTCAGCTAGTGCCCCCTCACTTCGTTTGCTTTGGCGACGGAACTGCCCTGTGCTATAGTCTGGCCATGAGTAGTTGAATAATTTTCTGAGAAAGCAATCAAGTTTTTGTTTTTTCGAGCAGAAGAGGGACCCTATTTTTTTGATCAATTCCATCTAGTTGCTTAGTTTATAAAATCTTCTACTTACACTTTTGTCAAAACTCAATGGACTATAACAAGCTCGCAATTACGGTTTTGCTAAGGCCGTAGGGGCTTAAACTAAACGTTAAAAATTCAAAAAATAGGGCGTCATGCTAAGCAAACTGGTGCCACTCTGGCTTATCAAAGACTTCGAGCCGCTGGGCAATTTTTGTGAGTTTTCGGAAAAAAATCGTAACGGAAAAGATTTGAAAAAATCTTAACGATTTTTGGATGTATGATCGTGTTTTGCAAGTTTTTAGAGCCGTTTGAAGAAACTGCGTTGCTAAGATTTCGAAGCCATTTGAAAAAATTAAATTGCCCGGTTCCTTTAGCCTCCCCTTTACTCATAGGTCAAGCACAAAACCCGTGTAAACGCTTGCATTTAGGAGTTAACTTTTCAGGTGACTTGGCTACGGGAAGCTTGAAGCCACTTTAGCTCCAACTGTTACTGTCATTACTTTTATTAGATTGGTACATGTCATCAGCGGCGGATCCAGAAAATTTTGGTGGGGGGGATGACAAAATTTATAAGCACAGATTTTCTATAGGCCTAATCTCAAAGTTTAGGATGTTTATGATTAATCTTCTTGACGTCGCGCAAATTTGCTTGGCATATTTTTGATCAGGCGCGTGGCAAAAAATCTGCAATGGGGTGGCTGTGTACGGGCCTCCAGTGGGGGGTGGCATTTTGTGGTGAGGGAGTGTAGCCCTTAACCACCGGAGACTGGGGGCAAAGCCCCCAGCCGCCGGAGGCACGGGGGCCTGGGGGCAGAGCCCCCAGCGCTAGAAAATTTTGTATTTGGCAAAAATAACTTAATTTTAGGCCTATTTTAATAAAAATTATGCTCTTAAAGCATGGCATAAAAATTAGCATTTGCAAAAGCATGTTTATTCTAGTTGCATATATGGGCTTTGAAGGTTGGAGGTAGATATTGCTAGAATTTCAGTTCTCTTATTTACAAGCTTGTAAATTATAAAATCCTATCTCCGTAGTTCAATAAAACTCTCAAGGAGTAATCTATTTCGTCTATATTTTATAGATAAAGATATAAATAGGGGGGGGGGGGGGGGCTAATGGAAGGAAATTTGAGAGAAGTGATTGGTAATTAACTGCAGTACTGTAATATTGAATAGCTCCCTCCCATATTCCTGAGCTTACATATTTTTGATGATACCGGTGTTATGCATTTTTCAATAAACGATCTTTTTTCAATAAACATTTTCAATAAGCAATTTTAAATAACATTTTCCTCCCCCCCTCCCCTACGCCCCTACCCCATTGGCTTTAGAAATCAAGTCACAGTCGCACGGCCTATCGAGTATTCACTGACTGCTTTTTTTCAAATACGTAAGCTTAATATTATACATAAGCAGTATGCACGTTATGTTTAGGCTGGTGGGGGGGATGCATCCCCCCCTAAATCCGCCACTGCATGTCATGCGACTGCATTTTTTGTGTCGCAGCAAAGAGTTGCCGCCTTGTGTCAATCAGATCTTTAATTGAAGTTCCAATTTTTTGTGTTGTTGTTATTGTTTCTGTAATCAGTGCATGTGAAGGGATTCTTTGTTGTCAGAAATTAGAGCGTTTCAAAAATATTCGCAAAATATTATACTTTCATTGTTTTTTGTAAACCAATTTGGAAATAGTCCAACCAGCCGAATAGGTGAAAACATTTCAATTATTCTTAAAGGATTTCTTTACATGTTAAGTTCTGTTGCAATTTTAGTTACAGTAACTATTTATGCATCACAATATATCTACATAAGTTTTTTTTAATTAGTGTGTTAGGTAAACACAAATTAGCAGGTGCTGTCGTGAAATGCATAACATCTTACATAACGTAATTTAGATATGATTAAAGTTAAGTTATGTAACATCATTAGCATTTCTTAAGTTTGAGTTAAACCTTTTGTATTTTTGTACCTTGAAAATCTAAAGATAATTTGCTTTTCAAAGCACAAAAATAACAAATGTTTATCAAAACCCGAACTTCGGGTGCATAATATTAAAATCCCGAAGTGCATAATATTTTACATAAAACATTCCAAAAATAATTTATGTAGTGTGTTATGCAAAATACTATGCACTTTAGTTAGTAATAATCGTTTGATATTTTTGTCCTTAGAAACTCTGATTTGTTTTTCTAAGCACAGAAATGTGAAACGTGTAACTTAAAAGAGCAATCACCTCGAAAAAAATTTTGCTCGGTTTCCTCTCAAAATCTTTTGACACAACAGAAGTTTGAGCTTTTACAACCTTCCGTTCCTAAGATATGAAACTTTACATCTTTTCTTAGAAAGGTTTTTTCCCCTTCGAAATTTTACCAGAGTGCCAGCTACAAACAAACTATCATTAAGTTACTGCCTGTTCGTATCTCTCAGTAAGTGTTTTCGGTAGCATTGCTGCCCCAACAAAGTCAAGGATCAGAAATTATTGTAAATTAGATGCTTTTCATGTAAATTTAACATCACGTTTTAAAAGTTAGTCATCTGTCACAATACTGGCAAAATAGCAACACTGAAGTAAGAGGAAAATTGTTAACTTTGAACTGTAATATCGTGAAAACAGCTACAGTGTAGACTTAGAAACTACGAATTTAATAACTGAGAATACATGTTAGGCTTTTCAAATACCTGTATAATTTGACTATTATGTATCGCTTGCTTGGTTCGGTGCATTTTTTTTCATGACTCAAGTTATTTTTCACGTTTTGTATTTATTCAAAACGAAAATATTTTTTCCAAAACCATAACAACGGAAATTGCGCAGAGTTGGGCACTCGATACTTTTGAAGTACCGTCGGTACTGATATACGCATAAAAACAAACTGTCGATACCGGTACTTTTAACAAAACGGACCGCGGTAAGGTTCTTGAAAAAATGCGTTGATTTCAACTGTCATCTAAAGTTACTACTTTTTTTAGGTACTGAAAAGGTTGGCATATATTAAAAAAGCAAAGCAAAACACAATACGCAACATTTATGCACTTCCTATAGGCAATTAAAGTTTCCTAACTTTTGGATTTCGAAAGGAGCAACATTTCATAGTGATAGCTGTCGTTTAAGCTATAGTTCTTTTTGGCTTCAGGATATCTTTTCCTGAGGAAAAAACCTACTCAACAGCGGCACTTGAAAGCAGTACAATGTTAGCGAATGAAAATTTGCCAGAGAGCTTTCTGCTTTCTTCTCAAAGCATCACTATTTCAGAAATCTCTGCGGTTGCTGTTCTACGAGTAAATAGATCTCCACGATGCTAGTCGCATTTTGAGCTGTAGTTGTTTTGGGTGCACGCAAAAATCTCAGTTGTTTGATTTGACTCGGACAACAAAACGGGGGCACATGCAGCCATTTAGGGGGCACGGCCCTCCGTAGCGACGGCACTGGGTGGTACTGGTACTAAAAAAGTACCGCGATACAGTACCGCAGTACAATAGTACCTTGCACGGCAGATTGAACTTTAAAAATACACTTGATC
This sequence comes from Trididemnum nubilum, assembly GCA_963965965.1. Lineage (NCBI taxonomy): Eukaryota > Metazoa > Chordata > Ascidiacea > Aplousobranchia > Didemnidae > Trididemnum > Trididemnum nubilum. Next base: position 35,132,494 of record OZ014490.1, read on the forward strand.
CTTGTGTCAACGGACTACAGTATTTTTTTATAAAGACAATTTTATTAAAACACGAGGCTCATTTTTGCTAAAAATTTAAGAACAAACGGAACAAAGTTTTTTATCAAAAAAAAGAAACTAAATTTTGTACGAATTCAAACGATAAAATTGAAATATTTTTCCAGTACTTCCAGGTTACGTTACGACGGTTCCGAGATTTTAAGAGTACTGTTGCGTACACTGCGTAGCCAAATGTGAAAATGTTTTGGCACTTGTTCAAGTCAAAAAAAGCTCGCTTTTTCACTTTTACGTCATTTAACGACGCTGCAAAGGCAGCAAAAAAGCCTTTACTTAAGCAGATAAAGCATAGCGTATCCTTAGTCTGTTTTCACCAGAAATTCGGTAGGCCCGACGTTCAAGCTGCCATTTGGTTAAAATACACTAAGGATAGGCTCGTACGCTCACGATTTTAACGCACACAGTAGACCGGCCCCAAAATGCGTTGCTTTAAGAATGCAGCCTCCTTCCATCGTTTCTCAATTTTGGTGCTAAATATGGTGAAAATTTCAAAGAAATTTGTGTGGGTGAAGACCTTGTAACTTGTCGCTTGATGCTGTGGCCAAGTCTTACGCCTTCGCACCTCTTAGAAACTTAGACGAAATCGTGCGTGTACGTAGCTCTTTTAGTTGCGAGAATGGGCATTTTGCCTTTTTCCGTTTTCAAATTGAACAAGAAGAACAATTGAGAACGAAAAAGTGCAAAATGCCGTTTCTCGCAGCTAAAAGTCGCCCATGTGAATGCAGCCTGATTGTGCTTTTCCCTCGTCGAAAATTCGATAAGAAAAAAAAGTTTTTGCTGATTACTATATAACAACTGCAAACTTGAATATGTGTCAGTCGAGGCCAAAGTTTGGCTAAGAAAAAACAAAAGTAAAGAAAGAACCAAAATAGGGCTGTGTTGCTCTACGAATTTTTTCTTTTTTTTCGGAAAACTTTTGGACCAGCATGCGACAGTCTGGTTAGTGCAGATATGGACAGGCGCACAGGCAGAAATTCGCAACGGAGGGGGGCTGCTTTGGGGGTCTGTGGGGCGGAGCCCCCAGGCGCCGGAGGCTGGGGGTTTGGGGGCAAAGCTCTCAGCCGCCGGAGGCACGGGGGTCTGGGGCGGAGCCCCCAGCGCTCGAAAATTTTGCAGTTTTTTGCAAAAATAACTTCATTTTAGGGCTATTTTTATTAAAAAATAATACTTTTAAAACGTGGCATAGAAATTGGCAGTGCAAACATGATTAAAATTGTTGCATAAATGGGCTATTTGGGAGGTGGCTAATGGTAAAATTTTAGTTCTATTATTTAGATGCTGTTAAATTATAAAATCAACTAGTTCAATAAAACTCACACGGAGTAATCTATTTCGTATACAGTTTATAGAGAAAAATAATTGGGGGGGAGGGCTAATGAAAAGAAATTTGAGACAAATTGGTAATTAACTAATACTGAATAGCCCCTCCTTCCTATTCCTTAGTTTATAGTATATTTGTTAATGACACCTATGTTTAGCATTTTTACGCTTGCGATCAAATTTGATTGCGTATTTTTTACCATTTTTGAAAGTTTTCATTTATTTGTTGGTTTTATTTTCAACAAATTAGCTCCCCCACTACATATATGTTTCAAAAGATGTTTTAAATCACTATTTAGTCCACTCTAGTGCATTTAACGGTCTCAAAAGTGCTAAAAACGTAGTGTTTTTCCCATTCTGCATTTTGGTCGACTCCCCCCTGCCCCCCTCCCTGGCTACGCTACTGGATATGCACATATCCAAACGAAAATGAACATAGTTTTTCATGGAGAAGGAAAAACGTACAAAAACCGACAAAAGCGGACGAAAAATGGATGCTGTGCCAATCCTCCTCAAGGTGAAACAAATTTATTTTCGCTTGGTCAAAAGTTGTCGTATAATTGTATGTAATTAGGCAAGAACAAAAACAGAACTGAAAAAGTGGGCTGACACATCCACAAGTGTAATCTGCAAGTGTGGAGAAGAAGATGACGCAATTCAACATCGGTTAAGATGCTCTCTACTAGACGATTCTCGCTCCATCGTTGATCTCTGCGAATTCAATGAAAGAGCCAGATGGTGGGTGGAGCTGTAGCAAACATCGTAACACCGGAAAAATCGACAACATACATACGGTACAATTAATTGATTGATCATGATTATTGAAACGATCGACTCTCGCGTCGCGTAATTCTTTGTTTACACTCGGCCGTTTTGCAATCAACGACTGCAAAGTTTCAAACTTTTGCTAATAACTCGCGTGGCCTGTTGCTCAAGTGATAACGCTTGAGCGGAAGGTCTGCGTTCAACGTCGTCTCTGGAGAAGGTCCGAGTTCAAATTTTGGGCGGGTAAAATCGGACTTGGTGTTGTCATCTGCTCGCCACCACTGCGACATTTCTTTAAAAGGCACTGTGTTACCTGCAGGCGCAACGGCCCAAATAAGGCCTCGCCAACTCCTTACACGTGTAGCATAACACTCCAACTTAGCCACAAAGTAGAAGTGCAATCGAATACAGTGGTTATTAAGTCAAGCTGGAGAGCAGCTCGTAGGTTGTTCAAAGTAGCCGGTCGCCGGCGTTGGGACACATGCTTTTGACGCAGATGTTACACAAGCTTGGATGTGATACAGCGATTATGATAAAAGTTTTGATCTGATTTTGTTGATGACTCGCGAATGGTTAGATCTAGCTACATAAACTTTGGACAGCTGTTTAGGATAAAAAAGATTTTTGTTTGTACTAAATTTGGAGGACATAGGTCACTTGACTTTGTTTTTAAGGCCCTAAAACCTCCCTTGAAACTTCTGGCGAAAAAAACGGTCTCTTCAAAAACAGCTTCAAGTAAGCAAGGCAAAATTATTTCACACGGTTGTATTATAATGTATCTCTCAAACTACTCTTTCATTTTACCTAATTATATTTCGACCTCGATGAGTTTTTTTATTATTATTTATTATACCTAAACTTTGTGTGCTACTAAATCTTGCTTAAAACTTTGTTTTTAATTATTCCTAAATCTTGCTTGTTGTTCTTCTAAATGGCTAAGCACCAAAATCTAACTTTTGTGTAAGGTTGTTCAGCTACTGGACAAACACAGTTTTTTCTCTTAACTTTTGTTCGTGCCACCTACCCAGGAACCTCCCCCAAATACATCCCTCCAAAATTAATTTTTTGAACGGCTTTGTAGACATTTAAAAGGCACATATGAAGTGTGTTTGAAAAGTAACGGGACTAGGTCTATAAATGGTTTATTTTATTTGGCAAGTAAATTTCACAACATGTCGCCTTTAAAGTAATCTCTTTGGGCTCGAATGCCCTTTTCCAATTTCCTCTGCCACGCTTCCACTCACTTCTGGAAAGGTTCCTCTGGGATCGCTTAAAGCTCTCTCGTCACCGCTTTTTTAATGGCTTCCGAATCTTGAAAACGGGTTCCTTTGATGACTTCTTTTAGTTTGGGAAACAAAAAAAAGTCGCAAGGGGCCAGATCTGGAGAGTAGGGTAGTTGCTCCAGAACAGCAATGTTATTTTTGGCAAGTAACTCCCGAACTCCCAAGGCATTATGAGCTGGAGCATTGTCAAGATGAAGCAGCCATGACCTCGTTTCCCACAGTTTTCTTCTCTTCTCCCTCACTGAGCGCATCAGACGTCACAAGAAGTTTTTGTAGACGTGCTGATTAATAGTTTGGCCTAGTGGCAAGAATTCTGCGTGGACAATTTCATGGACATCGAAAAAAGCGATCAGCATCACTTTGGTTTTGGACTTGAACATCCTCGCCTTTTTGGGTCTTGGTGACAATGCGCTCTTTCATTCAAGGTTCTGCCGTTTGGGGAGTGGATCGTACTCGAAGATCCATGACTAATTGCCAGTAACAACTCTTTCCTGCAAGTTGGGTTCAGTTTCGAGTTGCTTCAAAACGTCTTGACGCACTAGCACACACCGCTCCTTTTGTTCTTCACTCAGCAACCTTGGTACCATTTTTGCACAGATCTTTCTCATCCCCAGATCTTTCGTAATGATCCTCCATACCATCTCACTGTTCATCGCCAGCTCATCTGCTATCATTCTAACAGTAAGACGGCGATCGCTCCGCACCTTTTGTCTCTCATGCTCAAAATTTTCATCTGCTCTGCTTGTGGGTGGCCTCTCACTCCTGTGATCATCTTCCACCTCCTATCTTCCACTTTGAACCTCCTGTGCCACTCAAAAAGACGACTTCTTGACATCGTGTCATTACCATAGACATCTTGAAGCAACTTTAGTGCTTCAGTTGGAGTTTTTCCAAGACGAATAAAAAATTTCTGGTTGATTCATTATTCGACGCTCATTCTTCGCACCAACGAAAAACAAGCCAAAAATTCTTAATTTTGTCAAATTTTCACAAAACGGTCACAAAGAAAGTGCCTTGACAGCAAAACGTACAAAAAAGAATGTAGTGGTCACAGAATGCTGAAATTTGGTTTTGGAAACGATAAGACATTGTGACATCATAGAAAGCAATACTTTTTTTCTCTGCGATAAAAGTTGTTCGTGCAGTGTGCACAGGCCCGTTACTTTTCAAACACATCTCGTATTTTAGCATAATTTGGAAATGCCACCCCTCTTCAAGAACTCTCCAAACAAACCCTTCAAAATTGATTTTTAAAAACGGTTCCAGCTACATACTAATTTTTTTATGTAGGTAAATAGTAGCGTAGCCAGGGAAGGCGGGGTGGGGGGGACTACAGCCTCGGTAAGCAAAATACCACGTTTTTAGTGCGTTTTAGGCCAATTTTTGCTCCAAAAACGAAAATAGCCTTCCCATTGGGATTAGCGATGAGAATTGGTCAACGACTTGATGTGATTTTAACCAGAAAACTGGGTTTTAGCCTGGCCGAAGACCTCTTTTTTTTTGGAGATCACCAGAATTTGGACAAAAAACCGACTCAATTTGAGTAAAGACCGACCAAAATCTGGTCAAGATCGTTTGATGTTGTTTCCAGCCTCCAAAACAGCCCCCCATTGCAAATTCCTGGCTACGCGCCTACTGGTAAATATTCGGAAGAAAGATATTTTGACATGGCTTGGGCGTGCCACTCCCCCTTGGGAATGCCCTAAAAATCAATTTTTGCACAGCTATAATTTTGAGCAAAAATTTTGGAACAAATTGCTTTTTGGAGGATCCAAAATCAATTAGACCCTCCAAAAACCACTGTTTGAACAGCTTAAGCTAGGCGCTCAATTTTTTTCATATCAGAAGATGGGCTAAATGAAACAATAAAAAGGAACACACAAGGCGTCGGTCTTTTCAACATGTATCGATAATTACTCGCTTCCTGTGATGTTGATGTTCTAGTACACTCATTGTTTTCATAAAACAATCCCAGAAGAGTGCAAGTCTCATTTTTGCTCAAAACAAATGTCAGCCTCAGCGTGAAAAAAAATTAAGAGCACGAGTCAAAAACAAAAAAAGAGTTTTTCTGGGCATTTTTTATATTGCCATTATTCTTGATTTGTCTAAAGACCATAAAAATAATCTTGATCAATAACAAAAGACAGGCTTTAGCCAAGCAAGGATGAATTAGAGTCACTTTATTCTCCAATAAATTTTACAAAAAAATTTAGAACACATGTGGCTGAAAAATTGAGAAAATTTGAGAACAGTCAGCCTCAAACCAAAGTTTAATGGGTCGTATGAAAAAAACCTGCACGTAGTGGTACACAGTGGTGTGAAAAGTACTCTAGAAGCGTAATCAAGTAAAGAAGGCTTTTTTACTTAAACCAAAAACTACTTGAAGTAAAATACTAAGCATAAACCAAAAAATACTTGAATGAAGCCAAAAAATAGTTGTTTTAAAAGTATTTAAGTACAAGTATTATTGAAAGTATTGAAGCAAAAGAAACAAATTATTTAATCCACAAACTGTAGTTATAGTGTATGACAACTAACATCAACTACCTTCGCATCACTGCCACATAATGCTTGGTCTTTTAACCCCTCCTCTTTCAAGAAGTCATGAATTACTAATTAATGCAAGTTTTTGATATTATATTCAAATCAAAAAAACATCAAAACTTTGAGATTTGAAAATCATGTCACATAGAATTTACTTGGAATCATTTCATGAAATCTTTGCTAACTTAACTTATTGAATATATACTGGTAGGAAACTCAATTGTTTTAACCAATTTGTGTTTCAAATTTAAAACTACAATACTTTGTACTCTTCTAAATCAACATGTAACTTAAAAGGGCATTCAAGTCAAATTTTTTACTCTTGACCAAAATGTTGGGATATGCCAAAAATGCATTCTCATCAACAGAGGTGGAGTCGAGGACACAAGGCTCGAGGCCAAGGCCAAGGACACAAGCGCAAGTGCTCTCCAAAAAAAAAAAAGGTCTTCACAAAAATTTTTCCGGCGATCTCCAAAAAAAAATAAATAAATAAAAAAGGTCTTCACAAAAATTTTTCAAGCGATCTCCGCAAAAAAACGTCCAAAAAATTTTTCAAGCGCTCCACAAAATTTTAACAATTCAAAAAATACTGCTGTCCTCGAGCCGAGGACAGGCCAATTTTTGAGGACTTGAGGCCTCGAGGCCAAGGCCAAGAACTTCAAAATGTGTCCTCGAGGACTCCACCTCTGCTCATCAAATTTCAATTTTTTACGCCTTCCCGTTTTCAACACCTTGCAGTTCAAAATTAGCCGTTTACCAATTATTTTAGTGTGGCCATTTTGTCTGTATTGTGATGGAAGATTAACTTTGGGAAGGTTGGCTTACATTTATTGAAACCCAGCTAATTTTATTGTTTCAAACCTTTACTTTGTTTTATAGTAACTCTGCCGCAAAATGTTGATGGAGAATCAGGAACATGCAGTTAATTTTTAAATTTTGTTTCTTATTGGCAACCCAGGCAAAATTTCTAAGCGGAGAAAGTCTTTCTTAAGGGAAATCTAATCTGTTATATTTCAGGAACGGAAGTTTGTAGAAAACTCAAAATTTGGTGAAGTTAATCTTCAGATCTGTGAGAATTATTTGAGAAAAAACTGAGCAAAAAAATTTCCGACGTGAATGCGTATTTAAGTAGTGTTACTTCACGCTAAACTAAACAAGTGATAGTGGAAAGTATTCAAAAATAAAAGTACTTTGAAAGTGCTCGTTACCAACAAAATCTACTTGATTAGGCTACTGAAGTAGAGCTACTGTCGTTCGTTACTTTACATCTCTCGTAGTACGCTTCAGAGTTGTAAACGGGCCGACTAGTTCAGGTCCGAACCCGGCCCAAACTAAAAAATCTGAACCCAAAAAAACCTAAAAGTCCGAACCCGGCCTGAACCCGAAAACTAATTTGAAGACCAAATTATGCCCGAAAAACTCAGAAGTTAAGTTACGGCTGAAGAATTTAGTAATGTTGCCAAGTTATTTTGATTATATTTTTGTGCACTCAAGACAAAAAGCACGTCTCATGCCCGCTTTAAGCCCGAAATTTTTGTCAAGTTAAGGCCCGAACCCGATCCGAAAAGCCCGGGCCGACTTACAACTCTTGTACATTTCCATTGTAGTTAATGGAATGAAGCAGAAAACCAACAGAAGTTTATCTCTTTGTTCTACTTCATTTTTTGAAAAGAGTAATTGATCCAGTAGTTTATTTGAAATTTAAAATTTTACGGTTTGTTTCAATCGTAATTGGGATCATCATGAGTGTCTGCCAAAAGTAACACAAGGTTTAAAATCTAAAATTCAAACGAGAGGCTAAAAATTAAAAATAACTCAGCAGTATAAAACATGAACGTTGTTAGTTCCTCATATCCCATTTTGTTTTGTTGTTTTTTAATCAGTTTGTCCTTTACGCTGTTCAACTTTTTCGCGTCTTTTTGAAACTGTTTGTTTTCCAGACATTTGCTGAACTACTAAAATGCCAATGCTGAGTGTAGTTTTCTTTCTGCCGCGATGGTTTTAATATCAATAGTTTTCTTTTCAGTCTTTTACTCTGTCACTACTTCAAATTTGAATAGTCATTTGTTATCTAAGTTCCGATTCCAAGCCTTGGGTTCGACTCCCAGGTAGATTAGGCTGTTCAAGTAGAGAAGGGTCAGGTGTGGTTTTTCGTTGATGATCGGGTGCATTTTGGGCCTCTTCTAAGTGGGCCAGGGTCCCGGTGTCGAAACGAGGAACTAACTTTCATAATTGATACTGCGTCATTTTCAGCCCCCGATTTTAGTTTTAGACTTTAAACTTTGCGTATACTTTTGAAAGACACTCTTAATGATTTCAATTACGGGTGAAACAAACTAGGATTTTAAACTTTTAATGTGAGATGTTAAGACACCCGCTTTGGCCAACGCTATCGAGGACTTTTTTGAATCAGTTAATTTGAAGCTCTTTTCACAGTATTTTATTTACATCATTTCAGGTATACGTTCTACAATTTACAGTATCATTAGTACTTTTTGAATTTCGAATACTTGAGACATGAACCGGTTTTACGAATGTCCTGATTTAGCTGACAAGTACACGCAATATCGTCCCTGTTACACCGATGAAATGGCCAGACGCGTCTTTCGCTTTTGCCAAAACCACCAGCTGCAACTTCATTCTAATTTCAAACTTGATGTGATGGTCGATGTTGGTTGTGGAAGTGGCCAATCGACAAACATTTTTCAGCCATTTTTCAAAGAAATACTGGGAATAGATGTTAGTTTGGAGCAACTGAATCAAGCAAAGAAGCAGAACAAGTTTGAAAACATTCGCTATTTGGAAGGAAGTGCTGAGAAAATTCCAGCCAAAGACAATTCCGTTGATTTGGTGTTAGCAGCTACAGCAGCTCATTGGTTTGACTTGCCCAAGTTTTATAAGGAAGTGAAAAGAGTTCTAAAACCAAATACTGGATGTTTGGCGATGTTTGGTTATCATCATCCTTCTATCAATTTACTGGCAAATCCAAACGATGTCGCGTCCCAACAGTCAACCCAGCTCATTATGAACGCGGTTGACATTTGCTGTACGAATATTTCAAATCATCACGTGATTAAACCTGCTTACGAATCAAGTATTACAAGATATCGAGACATCTTTAACACTTTGCCATTTACAACCAAAATCCGAGACGACAGCTTTCACGTGTCGTTCCGCTCTTCTTTGACTAATTTGTGTCAATTTCTAAGCTCTACCGATGCATACCATTACTACATGCATGAAATAGTGAGCAATTTGGAGGAGTCGTTGCAAGAGTCAACCGATGATGTGCTTGCAGACATGGACCCCCTTTACCATCTTTTAAACGATTTATTGGCACTGTGGAAACTGAAAAATGACCAAAGTTTTGAAATCCTGTTCAAAATAGATTTCAATCCTTTTGTATTATTAGCTTGTTAAAAACTCCACCCTTAAAACATTTTTTTTACCGGAAAAAATTGTCATCTAACTGTATATATTACAAGATTGTCCGTTGCTAAATAGAAAAAAGCCGAAAAGCACAAACAATACTACGTTAAATAAGTTTATTTGTTTTTAAAAATTGCATGAGAAAAGTTTTTTTATTTTGGTTGATAAAAAATCGATATCATTATCGATGGGGGCACAGAGAATCGAATCCACACCAAAGACTTACCAAACTACAATTTGGTGGATATAGAACATAGATGATAGAACAATTAGCGTTTCCAAAAAATTATTTAAAAGTATGCTATAACAACTAAAATTTAGGCAGAGGTGGGCGTTGCCCAAAATAGTTCGCAAGTTTCGCAAGTTGCGCAAATGCGCAATTTGCGTTGCGCACTATGCCTTGTTTTTCAGCTCTGGCGCAATTTGCATTGCACTCTTTGCCTGTTTTTTCAGCGCTTGCGCAATTTGCGTTGCGCTCTATGCCTTTTTTTTCAGCGCTTGCGCAATTTGCGTTTGCGAATCGGTAAATCTAATATTTGTTGCGCTTTAATTGTGAATTTTTTTCCAAGATGCGCAATCACAAAATAATTTTTAAATGTTGATCTGCATGTCCCTGTCAAAAAATAAATAAATTTTGATTTTACAGATTTAAAGCATGATCACGAGATAGTTGATACATGCTGATTGCTGACAGAAAGATTTTTTTCTTGTTTTATTTTCTTCTGCGTTACTGTATATACTTTTTTTCTTGTTTTGTTTTCTTCTGCGCTATCGACTTTTAAATCGCTAAACGTGCTGTATTTAAAGTTTGAGCGATTGAATATATCAAAAAGACTTTTCTGAATATCGGTGGTGGTTGACTGCTTGTTCACTTTTTCAGCAAAGTAAGTTAATTTAAGCCAGATTAGGATTCGGTTTTAGCTATTCGGAATAATTTTGAAATAGCCTACAATTCTGAAATGCCCATTCCTAGTGGTAGTACCTGTGCTTCAGATAAACTACATGCTGTATACGGCGGAAAGACAAAGAGTAATGCATTAATATTATATCAGGGATTGAAATTAACTTTTTTGACAAGTTGCCCGTCGGGCAAATGTTATCAAATGTCTACTTTCCCGAGAAAATTTTAACTTTCCCGAAAAAAAAGATACTTTAAGTTTTGAGGTTAACTTGGAAAAAAGCACTGAATTTGCAAAATACGCGTAGTTTCGAGAATCAAGTTTTTGTGTGCGATCGTTAAGATAATGAGTAAGTAAGTAATCAGTAACTGTAATCAGTAACTTTTTCCAATCATGTATGAACAAAAATTGATTTTTTTGATTGTAAATATTTCATTTAATATTTAACGATCATAATTATTAATTACCGTTGTGGTTTGTTGCAAACGTATTTTTATTAGCGAATATTTTGGAAACTACACCAGCTAGAAAGCTAAAAGATCTTCAAAATAATCAAAGCAAAAAAAATTGCAAAAATCTTAACGTTATCTACATGCAGCGCAGGGTAATACTTGTGGTGTCTAAAACAGCTGTTAGCGTGTAAAGCGCCGGAAAACTTTTCTAGAAAAAAAACGAAACATTTTGTGCCAAACAGTTGCTAAACGCGTCCAAGAATCGAAAAATCTGCGATTAATAATGTGAGTACTATTAGACAATGCAATAATTGTGATAGTTTCAAAGTGCTTACTTAGATAAAGCAAGAAACAGCTTTCTTTACGTAAAATTTTACTTTATTGCAATAAAACCGGGTAAATTGCGTTTTTAAATAATCTTGTTTGAAGTTGTCTAAACGCTGTATTTTGTTAACTTGCCGTCGGGGAAGTTAAGCTGAAAACTGACTTGCCCGAAACGATTTCAGCTTGCCTCGGGCAAGCGGGTTGGCGTTAATTCTGAACCCTGTATGTAGTTTAAGCTACCTCACTTAATAAGTACGAAATACTTTTTGTTTTTTCTACTGTAATTAGTAGCCAAAAACTTGGCCCCTACAATAAGAAAAAGATTAGATGAAAGGGTCGGAAGTGCAAACGACAAAATCACCAAAGATTGCTTTCCTGCCTACAATAGAGATGCGTGGTTGCAAAAATTCAAAAGATTCAACACTGCTATTTCTAGTTTGGCCGTCGTCGAGAGATTATTTGTTGTTGGTTCTGATATTTTGCGATCGAAACGATTGTCTATGACGAAAGAAAATTTCAAAAACTTTGTTTTGCTGCGTGAAAATAAAAAGTGTTGAAAAAAGTCAATTTTTCTTCATGAATAACGCATTATTTCTGAATGTGAGTGAGTGGAGCTTTTTTTGTTTTGGTGTTTATATATTTTTATTGCTGTTTATCTTTATTATCTTTTTTGTTTTAGTGTTTAATTGATATGTGCCATTAGTTATAAAAGCTAAACGCAATGCATTTGGTTTATTCCAGTGCAGCTTAGCTGAAAATGGTACTATGTTTATACTTTCATATTTTTATACTTAACACCAAGGATGGCAGTACGGTACGCCTCAATTTTTGCGAAGAGATACGGTACGCTGGTACGGTACGCTTTTTTTGTGATGGTACGGGTACTGTACGTTGGTACGGTACGCCTTTTTTGTAATGGTACGGGTACGGTACGTTGGTACGTGGTTTGAATTAAAAATCCCAGACTTTTCGCACATTGCGCCGGCTTTTTGTATGCAGAGGCAAAAGACAGCTAAAGCCGAGGTTAAATGTGTGAATTGAGATCGCTGATTTATAGGCAAGTGATTTCAAAGTCAGTTAAAGTTGCGAGTAGTTAAAAGCAAGGATGGCAGTACGGTACGGTACGTAAGTACGGTATGGTACGCCTCAATTTTTGCTAAGAAGTACGGTACGGTGGTACGGTACGCCTTTTTTGTAATGATACGGGTACGGTACGTTGGTACGGTATGCTTCAAAAATTGAACTGAAGTACGGTACGCTGGTACGGTGCGGTTGAAAGTGCGAGGTACGTAGTACGCAAATTCTGAACGTACCGTACCGTACCGTACTGCCATTCTTGCTTAACACCACCGTCTGCAGCGCGCTTTTGAAACTTCGATTATGCAAAAATTTGTACTCAAAAACTTTTTTAAATAGCGAAATTTGTTTGCGTTTCTCAAGCAATCAATTCGTAGTTGCACTGTACTATTTTCAATTTTTGGTTGCAGAATTTGTGTTTGCGCTTTAAAACGTTTAGAATTTTCGTGACGGAATTTGCTATTGCCCTTTAAGCTTTTAAGATTTTGGTTGCAAAATTCGCATTTGCGCTGTATGCTTAAAAATTTTGGTTGCAGAATTCGCGCTTGCGCTTTAAGCTAAAAAAATTTTGGTTGCGGAATTTGCGCTTGCGCTTTAACCCTAAAAATTTTTGGTTGCGGAATTTGCGCTTGCGCTTTACGATGTTTTTTCAAACGCCCAGCTCTGACCCAGACATATAAGAGATAAAGTTTTAACTTCCAGTGACAAAACATCATCAAAGATACAAAAATCTACTTTTTGAAATCCCGTTTCTGGTTACCCCTGTAGCAGTACCATGAAAAAAATTACTTGAGCAGTACCATGGGGTCAATATGACCCCATTCTTAAAAATGCATAAAAAGTTCAAAAAATAAGTCAAATGCATATCTGTTATTGGTTAATGTTGAAATAATTCCAAAGAGTAAATGATAATGCACGAAAGAAACTAAAAAGCACTGAAAATTTACTTACGATTTAAAAGTAACTAAACACACTGTTTACTTCTGCAGTAGACAATTATGCACTTCAATGTTCTCTTGAAAATAAAGTATGGCAAAAAGAACAGAAAACTTTTTAACAACAGAAAAATTGACTGAAGTAATTAAATTTAGACAAATAAAGAAATTTAAGTTTTCATCAAACAAAGTTCATTGGCAAATTAGTTCATTCTTCACACAGATTGCACGCCATTTTGCTGTGTTTCGCGCAAATGCTCTGGTTACATCTAGAGCAGGTAAACCTGTTTTTTTTTGTTCATGGATCTTGGACAAAGAAAACACAAACCGGCATCTTTTGCGGTCTTGCCATTGATTTCTCTTGTAACAACTTTTTGCTAAACTAATCAAAAATAATCTGTAAAACACGAACACAATTTCGTTTACCAAATAGTGCCATGGGGTCAATATGACCCCAACCAGTACAACGCAAAATTTTCACTAAAAAACAAAAGTGGAAATAAGTTTGCAGCAGTGGGAATGCTCATTAAAGAGCTGTAAAAAATACAAAATAGTAGTAATCGGGTTGGGGTAATATTAACAACATGGTATCACAGCAAAAGAGGTTGGGGTCATATTGACCCCATGGTACCACTGCAGGGTTATAAGCGAAATCATTTTTTACTTGTGTGTATATGGAAATGAAAGCCTATCTGTTTGTTTCTGTGTGTCTTATTTTTTTTTCCCCTTTTCTTTTTTTTATCAATTTTTTTTCTAATTTCGTAAATCAGAACAAAACCTTCCTTTCAGTGTCGAAATCCTACAGCCGAATTTTGTACTATTTGTAAGAGGAGGAGCAGACTCGGGGGCCGTGTCGCTTGATTAAGCGACATTCTTAATTTGGTCTTTCGCTTCTTCTCGTCGTGCTAAATCGTGTCGTCTAATGTTTGCTGAATTAGCACTTTATGTATTTGTTTTTGTTCGACAATAAAAGAATACTACTACTAGATCCCTAACGATGTATTCGACCTCGGAAGAATCTGCTGCTGAGGCATTTCTAGCAATCACCGCCACTGTTGCACGCCGAACAATATTTTTAGTTTTTCTATTTTGGGAGTGCAGGCAGTGAATGCTTCCCAGGCGGTAAGTCCCCAGACAGGTAAGGTCCTCGGCATCACCCACTAACACCAGCTTCCCCGGAACCAGGTTAGAACCCAAGGTCCTCCATTTATTACGACCTTGCAGGGTAGGGATATAAGATTTCATTCAGCTGTTCCAGAACCGATGAGCCAAAGTGGCATTATACAGAAAGTCCTTTCCAAGATTACCCTTGTCGTGAACTTCGTTCAGAGGCGTATTAGGAGACAAATGCTGTCCCAAGAAACACGGGGGAATAATAGATACAAATTATTTGGCTGATCACTAACCGTGGTCAAGGGTTTGTCGTTAACAATGTGCACGACATCGACAAAAAACGTTTGAACCTCTATGAGACATAGACGTAGCCAGGATTTTTGATTGGGGGGCCCAAACCACAAATGACATGCAATGACGTCATCAGATATTTTCAAAAACGGAACTTTTTTTGGTAAAGATATCCTAGAATGGAAGATCAGAAGCCGTAGCTTGTTGGCACTTAACCAGGATTTTGGAAAAGGGAGAGGGCGAAAACTAACGGTTAAGAAGTGAAAAGTGTGTAACTTAGGAGACGTGTTGTGTAAGCTAGTGTACTCAAATGTATCACAGACGGAGGCCGCCGGTGGCTATGGGGGTCTGGAGGCAAAGCCCCCAGCCGCTGGGCAATTTTTGTAAGTTTTTGGAAAAAAAGCTATTTTCATTCCACTGGATCACATTTCGCACGTGTTCGCAGCCCTTTGAAAGAACTAGATTTTTAACATTTGAAAGCCAATCGAAAAAATTTTATTGTTCAATCCTCCTTTTACTTACAATTCCAAAACACGTTTAGAATCTTGCATTATGGTGTAAAATTTTAATTGTAAGTGATTTGGTCAATAGGGGGAAGTGATGCACATTGCCTCTTGAAATTCTTTAATTAGCAGTAAATAATAATCCACTCAAAAATTTTCTTTAGAGATTTTTGTTTTGTCATGAAGTTAACCAGTTATAGGAGTACATGTGCGGCCAGGGGGCCCAGGCCCCCTCAATTGAAATTTAATATTTTGTTAAATGAGCATTTTTCCTAGCTATTTCCTTAGAAGTATTTTGTGCGGAAAAACTGGCGAGGTGAAAATGAATCGGTACTGAAAAATGGTACAATAGATAGTTATGCTTACTAAACATGTTATTCCCGGGCCGGATTTACATTGCGCTGCGCTCCTGGCACTTAGGGGATTTTTGCAACATCGTCCAGCCAAATGTAAATGAAGACCAAAAAAAGTCCTACTATCTGAGCGCGGGGCCCTGGCACTGTGCCATATGGCAAATACGGCGCTAGTTATTGCATTACGTTCATAAAAAGTTAAGATGAGGGCTTGACATACCAACTTTTAGTACAAAAACTCTTGATTTTACCCTGGTTATAAGTTTGAATTGGTTGGAAAAAATTGAATTAAGGGGGTGCGCCGGGCCCCCTGGTCTTCAATACTAATTATTGTTAATTACTGTTGTACGCGTGTACCGTTGTACGCAAAGATGCTAAAAGAAACTGAAAATTAAGAAACAAGGCTTCAGCGTTTTGAAACGTCCAAGAATTGCTTGACATTATTACGACGTGGACACGTGGTCGTCATTATTATTACTTAATTTTGTACACGTTAATCCTAAATTAAAGAAACCGCATTTCCGGACAAGGACAGCATACTGGCTATGCTCTCATTATATTTATCATTGGTAGTATTTCAATTTGGCGCAGGGGCGTATTTAGGGGGGCATGGTGCCATGGCCCCCCCTTTGGAAAGCCATTATAGTATGATTAGCATAGAATAGTACGCAAAATTGCGGCATGGCCCCCCCCCCCCTTTTGTAGCTTGGGCAGAAAGTTTGAGCACAAAACCGGACTAAATCTGAGAGAAGACCTTTTTTTGGGGGGAGTCTTCACCTAATTTCGGGCCTAAAACCGGACAAAATTTGAGTGAAGACCCTTTTTTTTGGTCTTCACCTACTTTTGGACCAAAAACCGGACTAAATTTGTGTGGAGAATTCTATCTATTGATCTTCATTATTCACAAATTTCCTGCCTCCCCTTTCGAAAATCCTGCGTACGCTTGTGATAGGGGGTTTGCATTACTGCCTGTGTTATAGCATCAAGTTCATAATAACGTTAAACAAGGGCCTGGAGTTGCAACTTTTAGGACAAAACTCTTAAATTTCTCCCAGGTTTTGCACATAAATTGTTAAAAATTTGAATTAAGGGGCCCCTGGCCCGGTACTCTTGGTCGTCAGTCCGCGGGCCCCCTGGTTGTCGGTCATAGACCCCACGGGCCCTGATAGTTAATTAGGGGTCCTGGAGCCCCCTGGTTGTTAGTTAGGGGCCCCCTGGTCGTCAGTTAGGTGTCCCGGGGCCCTCTGGTTGTTGATTAGGGGCTGCGTAACCCCCTGGTTGTCGGTTAGGGCTCCAGAGCCCCCTGGTTGTCAGGTTGTCAGTTAGGAGACCCGGGGCCCCCTAGTTGTTAGTAAGGTGCCTCAGAGCCCCCTGGTTGTTACTTAGGGGTTCTGGAGCCCTCTGGTTGTCAGTTAGGGCTCCAGAGCCCCCTGGTTGTCAGTTGGGAGTCCTGGGTCCCCCTGGTTGTTAGTTAGGGGCCCCGGCGCTCCCTCGTCATTAATATTATTGGTAATAACTGTTATGTGCGTAATTACTGAAAAAAAACTGCAACTAAACATGGCTAAGGCTATGTTGTCATAGTTTTTTTATCATTGGTGGTACAGTGGAACCCCGGTTGGCAACCACCTCACTAACACGATCACCCCGTTAACAGGACCACTTCATTGCCGTCCCAAATAATTTGCTATGTTGATGCATTGTAATTTGTTTCACTAACGCGACCACCCCACTATCCAGACCGCGACCACCATATTCTTTGTCCCACAATGCAAATTTAACTCCGCTAAAGCGACCACGTGTGCGCAATAATTTACTTTTGTGACCAAAATAAAAAGATAAGATCACTGTTTGCACACACAAACAAAGAAATTGGGTAACAAATAAACAGTGTGACGTAGGAAGTGCATGTGAATCCCAGTGCGTGCACACACAAACAAAAGAAACTGTGAAACAAATAAACAGTGTGACGTAGGGAAGTGCATGCAGACACTAACAAACAAAGAAACTACGCAACAAATGAAGTGCGATGTACAAAATGGCGTGCGAACTGATTAAAACCGCTTAACTTAAAAGTTTGAAACTCATTCTGTAAAACCCATTCTGGCGAGTTTAGTATGTTTTCAATCAGCAGTTGTTTTTAAAAAGATATGGCGCTTAGTAAAAAGAAATCGCGTGAACTTTCAATCAAAGAAAAAGTTTTGGTTATAAAGCAAAAGGAAAGTGAGGGAAAATCTCAAAGAGAACTCGCTAAGATTTTCGGCGTAAGCAAAACTCTGTATCAAATTGAAAAAGGACTGTGTGAAATGTCAACAGCTGCGATGAAACAAAAATCTATTCGCGATTTTTTTTAACACGTGTACAGTACCTGCAGTTGTGAATAAATACATGCATTTTGATGTTTTGTTCTTTTTCGCAAAGGGGGCCTGCATTTGAAATAGGCTATTATTTAAATAATCCGGAATATTTTTCTGAACACGTTATCGAAAGTTTCGTCCAGAAATTCCTCACCGTTCTTGAGATATCCTCTAAAATCCGCTAATACTCAGCTAATCCGTGACGTCACTTGCCCGAGTTTGGCTGAGTTTGTATGGGCTGTGTAAGGTATAGAGTAGGTAGGCAACAGTTTTGAAAGTTTATCCTTGTCTAAATTAAGTGAATTATACCCTATTTTATTCAAAACTGTCTACTCTATACCTTACACAGCCCATACAAACTCAGCCAAACTCGGGCAAGTGACGTCACGGATTAGCTGAGTATTAGCGGATTTTAGAGGATATCTCAAGAACGGTGAGGAATTTCTGGACGGAACTTTCGATAACGTGTTCAGAAAAATATTCCGGATTATTTAAATAATAGCCTATTTCAAATGCAGGCCCCCTTTAAGGGTGTAAGTCCAGTTGTTACAAATATGATGCTCAAAAGCAAAATTCACTAACCTGACCACCCCGCTAACCCGACCGCTTTAATGCGGTCCCATGGGTGGTCAGGTCAGCGGGGTTCCACTGTGCTTTAATTGGGGGCGGGCCGTGGGCTCTGCCCCCTCCCCTGGCTACGCCTATGCTATGAGAGTGGGCGTACGACGAGCATTTTTCATAGTTTTATTGAGCGCATTTTTAAAAAGTTTTACCATAATTTCCCAAACTCCCCCTTGACTAGGAGAGTAGGGAGGGATCTTGACCCAATTTACATCTGATTTATGCAGCGAGTTTTGAAATTCGGTAGAACTTAACAGTTCGGATAGTCGATCAGCTGCAGCTCAAAAGGTGGAGGCGTTGTCGGAGTAGAATGTGTCCACTGCTATACTTAGATTAGTAAAGCGTGAGAAAGCGAGGAGGAAGCTGTTCAAATCAAGAGTAGCTGTTCAATTCAAATCAAGACTAGTTCAAATCGCTAGTTCCACATGCAAACAGCAGGTACACAAACACGAGAACAACAAGCCCCAGGCCTTGCGATTGCTGCGCCCTTCTCGAAAATAATACGGACCATAATAGTCCAAGCCGCAAAATTTACTGTACATAGTTATTCGACACTCAAGCAAGTCGGCCATAAGCTGTCGCACCGGTTTAGCTTTTAGTATTGAGCATTTGCGCAATCTGAAAGATAATGTTTTACGCTTCCTATCCCATGAATTTTCCAGAATCGTTGGCGAATATTCATTAACGTATAGGAAGGTCCAGCGTGTCCAGCTTTAGCGTGCTTAGGAAGAATATTTAGTCGCGTCAAGGCATGCCTAGCTGGAAGTATTGGAGAATGTTTAGCATCAGTTGCGAGATCTGCATTCTCCAACCGACCGTCAATTCGCAACAACATGTTCTGTCCATAATCGGATGTAGATTACGTAATGTCTTAAGTTTATTAATGCGACGTTTTTCGTCGGGGTTAAGGTGAGTTTAGACTGGACGCGAAGCAGCGCGAAGCGACGCGAAGCTACCAAAATTTGACGTCATCGACAGCTCGAGAAAGGTTGCAACCGGTCGCAACCTTCGCGAGCAGTTGCGCAACATCGCTTGCTTGCAGGCTGTAGTAAGATAACCTACTAAATCACTGGTCGGATTTTTACGATCGCAGTTTGCTAGAAAATAATGTATATAGTATATTTGCAGGGTTTAGCGCCGATTTATCAGTCCAAAAAATAAGTTGTTGGCAAAGTTAGATTCGGGATAGTCGTAGGCTAGCCAAGTTAATTTGGATCTAGACAGCTAAGGCTGTAAATCCTAGAGTGATTTTTCTTGGCTATGCTTGATATCAGAGCTTCATTATAATGAATTCACCCAAGCAGTAGGCCTAGCCCCTCGGCATTTAGCTTTTAAAACAAAACTTTTTATTCTGTGCAACATAGCAGAAGCTATATTGCATCAGTCCAGTGGTTCTTTTGGCTGAGCAGCTTTTGCCTTTTTTTTTGTCTTAAACTAACATGGTGTTGTTCTTTTTTCAGAATATAAAATTTTTCAGAATATAAAAGTTCTTTTTTCAGAATATAAAAAAGTTCTTTTTTCAGAATATAAAATCCACCAGCAGGCTAGTTTTGAATGTGTTGATAATGTTTTTACCCATTGTTGGTTGGCTTGTTGTTTTAAAAGTAGCCACAATTGAACAATTGCTTGAATACTGGAAAATTTGCAAAAGTTTTTCGCTGTCTGCTTGGCCAAGCCAACTTGGTGAATAACACTGTATTTAGAATTGGTTTCAAGCTACAAACAAAAGCTAGATAGATACAAAAAAATCAAAAAATTTCTATGAACTTTTGGATTTGCCTAATTGGTAATCACTTGTTTGAATAGCCGAGCTACAAACGTGGAATTTTTTCTTCTGAATGTCTTCTTAAAAGTCTTCGTGTTTCTCAAGGTTTGTGACAGTGACCAAGTTGAACTGAAAGCAATGGGTTTGGACTCCCCCAAGTTTTATGATCATGAATATTGTAGTCTGGTAGTGATTTTTCACTCCAGTTCTATGTGATGAAAACAGAAGTGTCAAATGTGTTTAATATTCATTTACTGTGTCTTTGTATAATATCTGAATTTAGTTGTTTGTAAATTTCAAAACATTTTTAATGTCTCTTAAAATTTTAACTGCTTTACATGGTGAGTAAAGTGACAAAGTAAACAATTTCAAGTCTGAAGTTCAATCATTATAATTACAGTCAGTGAAATCAGATAGAACCAGGCGCGTAGCCAGGATTTGAAAAAGGGGGGGGCTATTTTGAAAGAGTGAGAAGTGTGAATACGACGTTGACTCGAATTTTCATTGACCTTGAATCAGTTTCAGACGGTTTGTCCGAAATTTGAGACGAAATGTCTCGGAAACATCGGAAATTCAAAGGTTTTTTCCGCCCAAAATTAGGTGATCTCCAAAAAAAAAAAAAAAAAAAAGGTCTTCGCCAAAATTCAGAGTGATTTTTCTCCCAAGTTTCGCAAGTTCAAACGTCTGAGGGGGGGCTCTTTTCGTATGGGGGGGCTATTTTCCATTTTTCACAGAAAATCGGCCTCAAAAGCACAAACTACATGCGTTTTTGCATACTTCACAAGCCAATGGGGAGGGCTCGAGCCCCCCCCGCCCCCCCCCTGGCTACGCTACTGGATAGAACTAGAAAGCCAATATATATCTAAGCAGTAGAAAGTGAGTTCTATTTTTTGCTGAAGTTACTGTTATTGGTATGTAGAGAAGTAACTGCCAAGCAAGTCCATTAATATTGTTCCATTCTCATTAGTCATCTCTAAAAACTTGATACAGCATTTATAATCATTGGACTTGGGAAAGAAGCGTCAGTTACATGAAAATGTGAGAACTAACACCACTTTTGTTCAGATGCTTGAATACAGTAGCGTACGCAGGATTTTGAAAAGGGGGTGGGGGGGCCAGAAACTTCAGAAAATTTGAGAGGAACAAAGATCAGAATTTGAAATTGTCACACTCAAATTTTGTCCATTTTTCGCCCAAAATCAAGTGAAGAGCAAAAAACAAAAAAAAAAAGGTCATCACTCAAATTTCGTCCAATTTTTCGCCCAAAATCAGGTTAAGAGCTAAAAATAGGTCTTCACTTAAATTTCGTCCCATTTTTCGTCCAAAATCAGGTGATTTCGAGCCCAACGCCTGATGCCCAACTTGCAAAGAGGGGGGGAGCATTTCTCAATTTTGCTCACTTTTCTATGCAATTTTGCAATCCTGGCTATCCAAAGGGGGGGACCATGGCTTAATGCCCCCCCCCTAAATACGCCCCTGCTTGAGTAACAATTTTCACATAAAAAAATCTAAATGTTTTTTTTATCAGGAGCATAACCGAAAAATTGCTGAGAAAAAGGGGCTTGACCTTACAGCTATAAATTTGTCTGTATCGTACAAACGGTGGTTTGGAGCGAAGCCCTTTGAGGTAAGCGCGACCGTCGCAACGTACTGTTACCGCAAGAAAATGCAAACTAATAAAATGCTCTCAAAAGCATTTAACTTCGCACTAAACATCGATAAGCGCTCCGCTAGCGAATAAAACACCAAACGTAGGTTTAGAGGCTGACTTTTCCTTTTAGCAACTGCTGGTATTACTGCGCTAAATTCTTGTCCTTCGATGATAGTGTCAAATCATGCAAAAACTGCAATGCTTTTTTGCTTTCTCCAGCAAATCAACACAGCAATCCATTGCACAATAAGCAAAAAATCCACTACATAACTAATGACAAATCCAGCTTTCAGATTCACTCATAGCGTTAACATTGGGAGTCTTCATAAACAGCACTAAATAGCAAACACAAACAACTGTTTAAGCTTACTACACAATACTACAGGTATCATAACATGCTTGCATGAAAAAGAAACATCACATTAAAAAATCAACATAGTTTACGCTTTATATGTACCTGTAGACTAGCCTATTGGTCTACACTCTACAAGAATGATCTACCAGTACCATAATGAGACATGGATGGTGAAAGCGTTTAAGGATTTGTTAACTGAGTAAACACCTAAAGAGAACTTTTGACATCTGCTTCCAGCTTTTTTCGATTCTGCATTAAAACCCAAAAGTGTCATCGTCAAAACAGATTATGGCAAGTTTTCAGTAGAAGGATCTAAGCAAAGCATTGATAGCCAGTAAAGAGGCTAAGTACTACTAAGTTTTTGAAGAAATGACTTGTCTTTTTCATTTCCAAATTCGATCTACTGTAGTTCGTTTTTCCCTTAGCTTGACAAACTTTTTTCTCAAGATTGTTTTGATACCTATGCTATTGGTCTAGACTCTTCTTCAGGGTTATTGCGTGATAACATAATACAAATCAATCTTCGTTTTAATTCCAGCGCGCTATGACGAAACAGAACCTGTGATTACTATAATAGCGCTTCAATAATAAAGTAGCCTACCCAACGCTTTCTGCTCATTGAATACATTTTAAAAGTAAGTTATTAAAATTAGCCTATGAAGCGACCTGTCGCGAAGATTAGCAACAACCTTCGCTTCGCGTTGCTTCGCGTCCAGTCTAAACGCGCCTTTACTCGGGTTTTTAGTTTCGCGTTTAAGGAAAGTCATGACTCAAAACGTCAATCGCGGCCGCGAAAGACTGTGATTGAACGTACTTCACACCTTTAATAAACGCCCGATCCAGATACTCTGCATTGAGATAGGTTTTTCAAATTTAATGCCTTCACTTTTTGCCAGAGTGTAAAAAGACTGCCAGCAGATTTAAATATCTTGTTGAGGCCGTTTTCGTCAAAATGTGAAGATTCAGTATTCAAAGTTCTACAAACTACAGGGACAGACTTGGGAGAGATATCAACATTTTCCTGCAACAAAAATTCTGGTCTTTCTAGCCATAACTTGACTGACTCCGGGTTTTTACTGGCAGTTTCACGAGTGCATACATCAGCAGGGTTTTGAGTCGTGTTAACCCTACTTCCACGTCTCACTAGGGGCCACACAAAGTATGCAGTCTACACTACGTTTAACCAAACGAGCAAGCTTTAAATCCGGATTAGAAATCCAACTAAGCACTACCATAGAATTCGTCCAAAAATGAGTACTACAATTAATATGACGTATTCACTCTCTAGCCTGTGACATCAATTCACTACAGATTTTTGCAGCTTCAAGTTCTTTGCGAGAAATCACCCAGTTAGCCTGATGCGTTAACACTAACCTAGACTTCCCTAAAAGAAAACCGACTTTTGGTTTACCGTCAACTAAACAGCGCAAGTATACTACGCAACAAAACGCAGAATTACTAGCGTCACAAAAACCATGAAGCTGAAACTTAACATCCTTATTATCTAAGGTTACGTTTTCTGGAAGACAGTTACGAGGAATGCTAAACTCCTGAAACAAATTCATGGTACCTAACCATTTTTTCCAACAATCTTGTATGTCCACCCTTAAAATTTCATACCAATCCACACCTAGAGCGGCCACTCGCTGCAATATCAGTTTACCACCAAGAAGGTGGGGCGCAGCCATACCTAGTGGATCGAATTGACTAGCCAGTTGACTTGACATTTCACGTTTAGTAGTCGCATTAACAAACTCTTTGCAATTAACACAAAATTTATCGTCCTGCGGATCCCATGCTAAACCAAGCGCTTTCGAATTTGGTTAAGGATCCGAGGAACCCAAATCAACCAGACTAAAATCTGTAGCCAAATCGCAATGCGGAACATGCGACAAAATTTCTTTTGCATGCAAGTTAGCAACCCACTTTCGAAGTTTAAACCCTCGACTACTGAAAAGTTCAATTCCTTCCAAAGCAATGACACGAAGACTCTGTACAGAGTTACTAGCAAAAAGCATATCATCCTTGTACCGGTTGCGTTCTATAGCCTTCAAAGTTAATTGACTAGCATCAGCAGGATTTTCTTCCACCAAACGTTTAATAGCCAGAAGAGCAACAAAGGGACAGGAGTTAATACCCCAAACATGTCTAGTAAATTAATAGATTTCAACATCATTATTCAAATCGGTATTTTTGAATCACACTATCCGAAACAAATCCTGTTGCTCAAGAGGTATTTTAACTTGAAAAAAGCATTTAGACAAATCAGCAACACAAACAAATTTACCCAATCGAAATCGAGTCTATACCTCAACCATGTTATTCAACAAGTTTTCACCGGACTTAACAGCTTGATTTAAGGACAGACCATCAACTACAGCTGATCCATCATTCACAACCCGAGGTTTTGCTGCCTTTGTAACAAAAAATGACAAATACCAGCAAGAAGTGGTCTTAAGTTCCTGGGCTTTGACGGGCTCGATCCATTTTTCGGATATTAGTTCTGCGAAGGTGTCAACTAAAGTTTGTTTGAGCGTCGAGTTGCGTAGTGCTGTTTTACGCAGTGACATGCTTCGATTTAAAGCATTTTTGTAGTTATCGGGCAGTTTTGCAAGTTTTTCCTGTTGAAAAGAAACAGGAATTTCGTATCGACCATCTTTAACCTTCACAAGTGGCTTTGTAAGGCCATAAGCAAGTTCATCATTTCTTAAAGGTTAAACCGCTTCGTCAACCAACTGATACTCGCGTATTGTTTGTTTTAATGCAGCATTTTCTGCTTTTAATGACTTGCAGTCATACGAGTCAAATTCTGAGGGGCCCACATTGACTTTCAGGGCAGTAGCAGAATTAGAAAAATCAACATTTTGGTCAACTCTGCCTTCACTTGCAATGGGCCCAAGTCGCGTCAGCATATAATTCGTCTCGTCCGGGTCCCCACTCTCGCGCTCCTTCAGGACAGTCAGCAACGCCTTGTCAGACTGACCGATCAGAACATCGATTCGTTTACGCCCCGGAGCGTAGGCTTAGCCAAGCGGGCCTCCTCCAATTGAAATTTCACCAATGACAAAAATGTACCAAAAAAGCCTACTGTTTTTTCAGTTTCAGTTTCTTTCCAGTAGCGAACAACAATATTGAAGACCAGGGGCCCCGGGACTCCCTCAAATCAATTTTTGCCGACCAATTTAAACGTAAACCTGTAAGAAATGGATAGTTTTTGTCCTAAAAGTTGCAATCTCAGGCCCACATCTAGCCTTTTTATGAACGTAATGCATTAACCAAGTCGGATTTACTACAATATGGCGCAGTACCAGCTAAGGGCCCTGCGCTCAAATCTTACGACTTTTTGTGGTCTTCACCTACATTTAGCTGAAAGATGTTGCGAAAATCTCCAAAGTGCCAGGGGCCCAGCGCGATGTAAATCCGGCCCGGCAATAACATGTTTAGTAAGCGTAACCATCTATTGTAATATTTTTCAATAACAATTCATTAATTCATCTCCACCTCGCCAGTTTTTACGCACAAGATATTTTTAAAGAAATTAGCCATGGAAAATGCTGATTGAACAAATCGTTGAACTTCAATTGAAGGGGTGTAGGCCCCCTGGCCTAACATGCACTTCTATAACTGGTTATTTTCATGACAAAACAAAAATCTCTAAGGAAAATCTTCGAGTGGGTTTTCATTTAATGCTAAAATTTTGCATGAGACAACGCACCTTACTTCCCCCTACCTGGACCAAATCACTTACAATTAAACTTTAACACCAAAATGCAAGATGTTTAACGTGTTTTGGATTTAAATTGCAACTAGAAGAAGGGTTAAACAATTTAATTTTTTTAATTGGCTTTCACATTTCAAAAATCTAGTGCTTTCAAATGGCTCTAATGTGCGAAATGTGATTCAATGGCATTAAAATAGCTTTTTTTCCAAAAAAATTACAAAAAATCGCCCAACAGACCCCCAAAGCTTCCCGCGGCAGGAGGCTCAGCTACACTGGCTTTCTCAAAACGCCTTCAAAGTTACGTATTTGCACTTTTCAACTTTATTAGTTTAAGCCCTCTCCTTTGCAAAATCCTGGTTAGGTGCCAACAGGCAAGTTTTTGATGACGTCATTGCATGTGATTTGTGGTTTAGGCCTCCCCAATCAAAAATTCTGGCTACGCCTATAAATTGGAGCTTGCCTGAAAAAAATTTTTGAAGACCTTTTTTTTGGA
>OZ014490.1:35158998-35326365 GCA_963965965.1 Trididemnum nubilum
ACGCTAGTTTATCTCGGAATTTGGTATTGCATATGCTGCGAAGAAAACCGCCCTTGGGGTGTAGCGTCCTCTCGTGTCTTTTTAAATCATCGTGTAGGCTATACAAAATTTTTTGCTGCATAAACTACATTTAAACTATTTTTCTCCCTGCACACTTCGGATATGACGTAATAAATCGTCTTTTACATACAAATTCTCGCGCGCATATATCACACTGAAGCCTTTTGAATGAAACCGCAGCGCTCCAGTCGCTTTATATAACCGATGTTGCGCCATACAAACAAATTTTAATCTGGTTAGTGAATTTGCGACAGGCCAGGTGGCCGCTGGTCCAAAGACCGATCCATGACCTGAGGTTGACAGACCTATTCTACATTGCTCTTTGAAAAGCTTTTGAAAGTTTCGCTCGTAAATTAACGAGAATTTTCCCCTTTGAGGAAATCACGAAAGCTCGCATACGATCACTCTCAGTTAGCGATTCCAATTAAAGTCTTAATTTCAATCTCATTAGTGCAAGCAGATGAAAAGAGTTTTTAAAGGTGAATTCACAACAGACCAGATGGTCACTGGCCCATGCCTTCACACTTTAGCCCAAACTTTAGACTCACCACCTTTGGTGGTTCGGTTCCCAGGAAAACTTTAGACTCATTACCCTTTGTGGCTCGGTTCCCAGGCAAACTTTAGACTCACCACCTTCGGTGGCTCGGTTCCCAGGCAAACTTTAGACTCACCACCTTTGGTGGCTCGGTTCTTAGATAAGCTATACTAATTTTAGACTCATCACCTTCGGTGGTTCGGTTCCCAGGCAAACTTTAGACTCACCACCTTTGGTGGCTCGGTTCTTAGATAAGCTATACTAATTTTAGACTCATCACCTTCGGTGGTTCGGTTCCCAGGCAAACTTTAGACTCACCGCCTTCGGTGCTCGGTTCTTAGGTAAGCCTTACTAATTTTAAACTTTAGGGTTAGGGATAGGGTTTGAGCCGCATTCCTCGGTTAGGGATTCAGTCCACCGCAGAAAAAGTCTCGCCGCATTGGAAACTCCGCCTCTGTCGCAATCCGCGATTGTTTGATATCCTTCATTACCTACTTCTGATTCTCCGAATTTTTATCCATAGATCAAGTTTGCTGTTTGCTCGAAACCATCTAGACAAAATACGGTACTACTTGAAGCTTCTCATGCAAGGACGCAACAACGTGACAATGGTGCGGGTTGAACCCAGATCATGCTATCAGAGTCGTAGTAAAAATGACGTTTTTGTCCTTTCGGCCACGCTGTCGACTGTGTAGCTAGGCCTACCAATTTCCACGGTTTGGGATGTGAGGCGGCGATTATCAGCCCATCTGCACAAAAAAGAAAGAAAATCTCCTCCTCGAAATATATCATTCAACAAACGGACCTTCTGATGAGCCAAATTAAGTTGGCAATCGCGTTGAAATTATTAATTTCAGCTATCCAGGCAATTAATGATGAAAGTGTGGTCTGTATAGATATCTTAAAAAAATCAGTGGACAGAGTTCAATTACTGACCATTTGTAATGGTAACGGCCTGTGCTACACACTCGAACTTGAACTCGAGTTAATTCAATATTTTTGCCGAACTCAAACTTGAACTCCAAAATACACTATACTGTATTAAGCAAGTTTAAGTTTGTTTTTAATTGTACATATTGTAATGACTATGCGCTGTTTCGATCCCATTACCCTTGTATTTGCTCAGAATCCATTCAGTGCGCCAGCTTCAGCATCGTTTTTTTTTTAACGCGCGCTGATAGAAACTTGCAATCTTGTGATAATCAGTCCGAAGGAACTGTCATGAAATAGCAAATTGCCATAATGGTTTAATATGGCTCTAATCAACTTAGAATACAGCATAAGTATAATCTGCAATACTAATAACACAATAGCACAATTAAAGTCTTACTGGTAATAAAAGCACTAACAAAATGTTGATCAAACTAAAACAAGCTACCGTACTAACAGCACAGCGCTGCTGATACTAGCACAAAACCGAAAACTGTGTAAACTGCAAGAATTGCAATTTCAAACAACGCAGAGATGACGTCACATTTTGTTTCATAACAAGAACTATTTTTTATGACTTGATTTTTGCTAAATGTAAAACTAAAATTGCAACAGCGTCAACACTTCGGAGTTTACCGTAGCCCTGTAAGGACGTAGGCCTACAGTTTTTCGTGTTTTTTTTTGTTTGTTTTGTTTTTTTAGAGTCACGTTTTACTGAACAATATAGAGGAGGTATTTAGTTAGTTTTTTTTTTAAATAAAAAAGAAAATATTTTACGAAAGACAAAGCGGTTTTCGTAAAAAACATACTGCCATGTTTTCTTTAATTAACGTTGTTACACAATGTTTTGAAAATATTGATAATAGATTGTACACTTGTGCCACTGCATTTGACATTAAAAAAGCTACCGTATCTCATTATGGTATATGAGGAGTTTGTTAAAAATTATTTGAAAGTTATTAGGCAAATCGAAAGCAATATGTTTTTGTAAATAATAAAATCTTTTCATTGCAAGAAATTAAAGCAGACATTCCACAAGGATCTGTACAGGGATCTAAAGTTTTTCTTTAGTATATTAATCATCTTCATTATCTTGTAAACCTCGTTTGTTCGTTGATGATATTTTATTATTGTATTCTTCAAAAGATTTGGAACAACTGAAAACTCGTTGTAATATTGAATTGTTGCTAGTTAAACAATGGATGGACGCTAACAAACTAAAAATAAATCCTAATAAATCACAAGCAATTGTTATTAATCACAAACTATGATCTTCAAAAAGTGATCTTTCCTCTGATCATATTCAAACTACTGAAGAATTGAGATACCTTGGAGAGTTATTTTATCACATACAAAAATGTTAGAAACTAAACTATATCGGAATTTTGTTTAAACTAAGTAAAAATTTGCCAACTTCTGTTTTGAAAACTTAATATTACACATTGATAGGCTACATCTTTTTTCTCCTGTGGAATAATTATATGGGGATGAAGCTACAAAACTTTTTCTGCTAAACAAAAATCGTAACAAAACAAAACTTTGAAAGCTATTGGACGTCATAATTGGCGCACTTCGCCCAAACATTTGTATCGCCGATTCGAAATTTTCAAGCTGGAAGGTTTATATAAATCGGAATTACGCAAATTCACGCACAGGTTTTTCAAAATAGCTCTGCCAAAATATTTTAAAACTTTCTATACAAAATTCAATTTTTTTAACACACATTACGGAAGTTCATCATCTCAACGTTTAACGTTGCCTTACAATTGAGCACAAAAATTGGTCAAATTTCAAGGGGCAATATTATGGAATTTTTTGTCTTATTCTTTGCTACAACTATCGTATCGTAAATTCATTAAAGAACACAAACGATGGACATTTCAAAATTACAATATATACTGTACTACGGTAGTCTTCTACACATTACCAGAACTTAAAAGGGCATTCAAACCGAATTTTAAAAAACTAAGAAAAAATCTTAAAAATATCTTTACTAACATGACCTCATTGCGATTCTTGCAACTCATCAGGTTAAGAAAGTCTAAGAGAAAAAATTTCATGTCTTCCTCTTAAAATCCAAATTTCGGCCATCTTGTTTCAAGTTGATCGCGCAATAAATCAATTTGTAACTTGTATTTAGAGTCTATCTAAAATAAGTACCGGGCTTCTTAGAACTAGGTGAGTGCTGAAGGTATAGCTAAATAAATTAGTGGAACAACTGTTGTTTGAATTCAGAAAGGTTAGATGCTTTCCTAGTGTACTATGTCCGCCAAGTGCTAGCAAAGTATTTGCAATCAAGATAAGAGTTTAGTGCTTTAGGCGTAGTACCCTATACGCTATTGTGACTATTGCTTACTATAGACAGCTTATCCGAAGAAATGATTGCATGTTGAAGGATAAAGCATCTTAGCTGACTAGATCTTAGACTAAGATTTCAGTTTTTAGTGAGCCAATAAAGACCTAATCACCCTGGCGTCGTGATGGCGTCACATGACGTGTCGCTTAGCGCTAGGCGATTTTGAAATGTCAGCATGACGCGACGAAGCGACGAGCTTTTTGCTTGCAATCAAGGCATGGTATGGAATGGAATGGAACGGAAATTTCAGTATCGAAAATGGAAGATGCCAGAATGGAACGGAATGGAAGATTTCAAGAGTGGAATGGAAGACAATCTTCCACACTTTCATACCAATTCCATATTAGATTTCGCTATTGGCATTTACAGAAAAAAAAATACGGATAGTGGTAACTAAAATTATGTGGAAGCGTTTGGTAGCTAATCATCTGCTACAAATTAATAGGGTAATTAGGATCATGATCATTGTGCAAACAGTGCAGACATTGCATCTTCAGATTATAGAATATGTTCATTGCAATTTGCAGCTGCAGTGATGCTGACAGGTTTAATTTTTCTTTTGAGAATGACAATTTGCCAAGTGACAAAGCTTGTACCTGCAAAAGCTAGCCCCCCTGGCTACGCTACTGTAAATATGTACCTACAACTGGAAAAATACCGTTGACTTCGAGCGTTTTTTCTCATGTAATTTATTTCAGGAATCGTTTGACTTGAAGACTTTGCGTCTCTTCACGATTCCTTGTCGCATCGTGCTATTTTTTTCTCGGGCTCTTTGGTAAAGGTGAATTTTGTTTCATTTCGTGTATTTTTTCGTGATGTTGACTTAGCAAATAAATTCTGTTCAGTTTTATGCTGAGGATTTGTTGTAAATTAATGGTGGTGTCCCATTGGCGATATTTTGCTCGCAACAAGGTATACGATTTTCTAATCGTACAATGTTGTGCATATAGACTTTAACATGGTCGTAGGCAGTCTTAGATTGTTGAAGTTGTCATGGTTTTTATGCGTTTTTGCCATGTTAAAAAAGACCACAAACAATGTACAATATTTAGCATAATAAGGTTAAAATCTAGCCTGAAAATTATCTTAATTTTTTCAAAAGTTTAGCGTTTACGTGATAGAAATGCAAAGCCAAGACCAATAAAAATCGACAGTTGTATTTTTTCCTAACTTTCGAACAAAAAAATTTATTAGCCTATTATTTTTTTCTTCATTGTTTATAATCAAGCTTGTGCAAAGCTGCGATTATTTGTTAGCTTTGAAATTATCAAAACTATTTAAGCAATCTACGATTATGTTTCATTGTCTATGCTAAGGTACGATTTTATTAGTGAGACAATAATACCCAAAAATTTAACAAAAAACAAACAGGCAAAAGTGCAGATTATTGTAGGTTGCTTGTTGAACCTTGTTGCAAGCAAATTATTGCCAGTGAGAAACCACCATGTCGATAAGTTGTAGACAGGGGCGTATTTAGGGGGGGCATTAGGCCATGGCCCCCCCTTTTGGGGCCCCAGGATAGTATAATTAGCATAGAATAGTATGCAAAATTGCTGCATGCCCCCCCCCCCTATGTAAGTTGGGCAGAAGGTTTGATCTTTGTATTTGGCCTTCACCCAATTTTGCGCCAAAAACCGGACTAAATTTCAGTGAAGACCTTTTTTTTATTATTGTTTGGTCTGCACCTGATTTTGGGCCAAAAACCGGACTAAATTTGAGTTATGACCTTTTTTTTTGGTCTTCACCTGATTTTGGGCAGGAAAACTGATTGATTCTGAGTTGAGAAACTTTTCATTTGCTCTTCATTATTCTCAAATTTTCTGACCCCCCCCTCCTTTCAAAAATTCTGCGTACGCTACTGGTCAGAGGTGGAGTCGAGGACAGAAGGCTCGAGGCCAAGGCCAAGGACAGCCTTTCCGAGGACAGACCCTCTCGAGGCCAAGGACGGGAATGCTCGAGGCCAAGGACCAAGGACACAGCCGCAAGTATTTTCCACAAAAAAAAGGTCTTCAAAAAGTTTTTCAGGCAGCCTCCAATTTATAGGCGTAGCCAGAATTTTTGATTGGGGAGGCCTAAACCACAAATCACATTCAATGACGTTTTCAAAAATTTGCCTGTTGGCACTTAAGCAGGATTTTGCAAATGGAGAGAGCCTCAACTAATATAGTTGAAAAGTGCAAATACGTAACTTTGGAGACGTTTTGAGAAAACCAGTGTAACTCAAACGTATCACAGACGGGGGTCTGGGGGCAAAGCCCCCAGCTGTTGGGCGATTTTTTGTAATTTTTTGGAAAAAAAAAGCTATTTTAATGTCATTGAATCACACTTCGCACATGTTTAGAGCCATTTAAAAAGCACTAGATTTTCGACATTTGAAAGCCAATTAAAAAAATTAAATTGTTTAATCCTCCTTCTAGTTGCAATTCAAGTTCAAAACACGTTTAACATCTTGCGTTTTGGTGTTAAAGTTTAATTGTGCGTGATTTGCTCCAGGTAGGGGAAATAAGGTGCATTGTCTCGTGCAACATTTTAGCAGTAGGCCTAAATGAAAACCCACTCGAAGATTTTCCTTAGACATTTTTGTTTTGTCATGAAAATATATGTTTCAAAAAATGGTTTTAATCACATTTTAGTCAATTCCAGTGCAAAAGACAGTCTCAGAAGAGCTAAAAACGTGGTGTTTTTCTTATTCTGCATTTTGGTTGACAGGCCAATGGGGGGGCTATAGCCCATCCCGCCTCTCCTCCCTGGCCACGCTACTGACCATGTTATTGCCGGGCCGGATTTCAATCGCGCTGGGCCTCTGGCACTTTGGAGATTTTCGCAACATCTTTCTGCCAAATGTAGGTGAAGACCATAAAAAGTCAAGATTTGAGCGCAGGGCCCTTAGCTGTATGGTACTGCGCCATATTGTGGTAAATCCGGCCTTTGTTAATGCATTACGTTCATAAAAAGGCTAGATGTGATCCTGAGATAGCAACTTTTAGGACGAAAACTATCCATTTCTTCCAGGTTTACGTTTAAATTGGCTGGCAAAAATTGATTTGAGAGGGTCCCGGGGCCCATGGTTTTCAATATTGTTGTTCGCTACTGGTGTAAGCGAAAAACGCTAAAAAGAAACTGAAACTGAAGAAACAATAGGCTTTTTTGTCACAATTTTGTCTTTGGTAAAATTTCAATTGGGGGGGGAGGCCCGCTTGGCTAAGCCTATGCTCCAATCGCGCAAAATAAAAAAGGCATTTACAAATTTTCCGCGAGGTTTCTGGCGTTTTCCGACAAAATTTCAACGGTTCAAAAATAGTGCTGTCCTCGAGCCGAGGACAGGGCAATTTTCGAGGACCTAAGGCTTCGAGGCCAAGGCCAAGGACTTCAAAATGTGTCCTCGAGGACGTCCTCGAGGCCTCATTCTATTTGAATAAGATCTTCTGTCCAATGTCAGTAGTGTCTAGTCTGTAGTGGTAGCCTACTGTCTAGTCTGCAGTTGATAGTTGCAGTAGTCGAGAACAGACGTGTTTTTTTTTGTTGCTCATTGCGAAATAGAAAATTGCGAAATATAGGCTTACCACGAAATGACACGTGGTAAAT
This sequence comes from Trididemnum nubilum, assembly GCA_963965965.1. Taxonomy (NCBI): domain Eukaryota; kingdom Metazoa; phylum Chordata; class Ascidiacea; order Aplousobranchia; family Didemnidae; genus Trididemnum; species Trididemnum nubilum. The sequence continues at coordinate 35,166,465 of OZ014490.1, forward strand.
CTAACAACTCAAGTTGCAGCTTCAATGAAGAGGATAGGGAACTATTGCAAAACATAAATAAAACAATGAAAGACTTAAAAGAAGAAATTAAATCATTACGTGATGAGCTCAACAAAAGTAAGAAAGATCTAAAAATGACTCAAAGTGAAAATCAAAGGCTAAAACAAGCTCTAAATCTAACCAACTTTAAACTTGATGAATTAGAGCAATATGGCAGAAGAGAAAACATACGCATTCATAATATTTCTGAATCTGAAAATGAAAATGACGATGGTGCAGATGCCCTATTTAAAGTAGCTGACGCCCTTAAAATTGAACTTGACGAACGCGACATACAACGTGTTCATAGAATTGGAGCAAAGAAAACCTCAAAAAATGCGAAACCACGCCCCGTTATTGCACGTTTGGTTTCTTTTCAAAAACGAAACCAATTTTTGTTTGAAAAAAGCAAGCTTAAAGGAAGTCGATATTTAAGCAATGCATTTATTACTGAAGATTTGACTCCTCTACGATCTAAACTGCTTAATTACATTAAATATGAATGCAATGATGAATTTGTGCTATGCCATTCATATAACGGCAAAATACGCATGAAAAAATCATCGATAAAAGCAGGTTTGCCACTAGACAAGAATGACAAGGACCAAGGGACAGGAAAATGGCTTACTGTATCATCAATTGATGATCTATTCAAGTATAATGTCGACATTGATTTTGAAAAACTGAACTACTTGCCTCTTAAATAGTATAAATACAACAATAACTTGGCTACTGATCAGTCTGATAGCGAGAGTGATAGTAAGGCTATTTAATAATATACATAATATTTTAATTGCGCGTAATTTTTTTGTCAGATATTGATATTACTCAACATAAAATGACTTCCTCATCTATCGAATTTGTTTGCAAAACTTGTTCTAATTTTGGTGTACTAAATGATAGCATTGTATGCGTCAATTGCCGATTACGTAATCATGTGACCTGTTCTACGCAAATTGATCAATTCCCAGATTCAGTCGCTCGATTTAAATGCAATGCTTGTTACAGTATCGAAGGTTACTTGGGGTCAACTCGGCATTGTTCTAGTGATACCTCTAACATTTCAAACACTGCTCATGATAATGCATCAATTGAAAGCCTTATCGATAATGAATACCAAGACGTGCTATTTAACGAATGTAAATATTTTACCACTTACTCCCTAAATAATGCGCTTCGCTATCGACTTGGTGACGTTTTAATAGTTCACTTTAATATTCGAAGTTTGCAAAAAAATATTGATAAAATGTCACAATATCTCAGTGAGCTTGAAAAACAACCGGAAATAATAGCTCTAACTGAAACTAAATTGAAAGAAAATTATATCAGTGGTAATATTGAGCTACCAGGTTATAAATTCATTCATGTGAATAGTTCGACGCTCGCTGGAGGTGTAGGGTTTTACATCAAAGAAAAAATCAAGTTTTCGATTCTCGAAGAATTTTCAATTAATGTAGATGCTGTAGAGAACATGTGGATAAGAATCGAGACAAAAAAAAAGCCTTTAGTACTGGGAGTTGTATACAGACATCCTGTTAGCACCGTGGAGCATATTAACTTATTTTCCGCTCAACTAACTAACATGTTTCATAAACTTAATCTTCAAAAACTTGAGTATTACGCAGTCGGTGATTTTAATATTGACCTGCTTCAATTAGAACAAAAACATCACGTAAAAATGTATGCTGATAGTTTAATAGGTTGCTCAGTAAAATGCACAACAAACAAACCAATTAGGATAACATCTTGTAGGGAAACTCTTTTAGACCACGTTTACACCAACAACCCAAGCAACAAGTATTTATCTGGTATAACTCTCAGCGCAGATTTATCAGATCACCTTGGTACTTTCATTTCTGTACCTACAAAAAAATTAGATATCATCCACAAGGAACCCATGTTAATTCGAGACATGTCTAAATTTGATGCTAAATTTTTTCTAGGAGATTCAAGTGCTGCGCTGGATATGCTGTATTTTAATGAGAAGGTTTGTGTAAATGAAAACTTTGAAAAATTTGTCTCGGTGTTTACCGAGACAATAAATAACCATGCACCTATGAGAAGAGCCAGTAGAAAAGAAAAGAAAATTAAATCAAAACCTTGGCTGTCATCGAGTTTATTAAAATCTATTCGTAAAAAAAATCAATTGTTTCAAAAATACTTAAAAACCAAAAATAGTTTGGTGAGCTCTGAATACAAAGCGTATCGTAATACATTAAACCGAACCATAAATGGTGCCAAACGAATGCATTATCATGAGTTGTTGAAAGATAACAAAGGTGATAGCAATAAAATATGGAAAATTGTGAACGAACTGGCAAGTATTAAAACAAAAGCTCGAGTTGACCCTACTGAGCTGATAGCCGAAAACGGAAAAATCCTTACCAACTCTGATGAAATTGCGGAAAGTTTGAATGAACACTTTGTTAATATCGGTCCCAAGATGGCAGAGTCGATATCCTCGGCTGATCTTGATGGCATATCATATACAAAATCATTTACCAGTACAAAAATAAACAACTCATTCTTCTTAGCACCATCTACTACCAATGAAATTATAAACATTATAGATTCTCTTTCTGCTAAAAAGGCAACTAGATCTAAGGATGTAGAGACAAAATTCCTTAAATTAAGCAAAGTAATTATTGCACCAATACTTAGCAAACTTTTTAATATGTGCTTTAAATCTGGTGTATTTCCTAATTGTTTAAAAGTTGCTGAGGTTGTTCCCATATTCAAAAAAGGAGATCAATCAAAAGCAACTAACTATAGACCAATATCGCGATTGTCTCAATTTGATAAAATATTGGAAAAAATTATTTACCATTGTTTAATACATTTTTTGGAAAAATATCATCTTCTAAATAAAAATCAATTCGGGTTTAGACAAAATTCATCCACAATACATGCAATTAGTAAAATATACGACCAACTACTTCAAAATATCGATAAAGATTTATACACTTGTTGCATATTTCTTGATTTATCTAAAGCCTTCGATACTATTAATCATACTATATTACTTGAAAAACTATATCGCTCATTTGGCATTAGAGGTGTAGCTCATGAACTCTTTCGGAGTTATTTAACAGATAGACTTCAATGTACTGTTGTTTCTAATTCTGTTTCATGTAATAGACCAGTTAGGTGTGGGATTCCACAAGGATCATGTTTAGGGCCTTTATTGTTTTTGTTATACGTAAATGATCTTCCCAATATATTTCAATTCCATATGACTCTATTTGCTGATGACACACTTTTGATGCTTGCTGATAAAAATTTAGAAACACTTGAAACAAAGGTAAATGAGCAAATTCGACACGTTGATTATTGGCTTTGCAAAAACAAATTGTCTTTAAATTATTCAAAAACGAATTATCTGTTGATACATAAACAAACAAAAAAAAACGGTGCATGAAAACTTCGTGATCCATCTAAATGACAAAACATTGAAATGCTCCTCTACGGTTAAATATTTAGGCTTGTTTATAGATGACACTTTAAACTGGTCTTCCCATGTTAATTACTTATCTCATCAGCTTGCTCGTTTTTCTGGAGTTTTTTACAGGTTGCGCAATTACGTAAACAAAGAAACTCTTTGCATGCTTTATTATAGCCTTGTATACAGCAGACTTCAATACAGCATTATTGTATGGGGGAAAGCTGACAAAACCCGTATAGAATGTCTACGAGTAAGATTAAATAGAATTCTAAGGATAATTTTATCATGTGGTATTGAAACCCCAACTACAAAATTATACAGCGCCTTACAATTCTTAAAAATTGATGAAATATACGAATTTGAACTTTACAAATTTATGTATCAATTACATCATGGTAAATTACCCGAAGTATTTTATAATTCGTTTACAAATATTAACTCTATATATGTTCATGATACAAGATTCAAAGATTCCGCTACGTATTTTCTACCTCGTGTTAATAAAAATTTTTGCAAAAACCAACTTTCATACAGAGGGAACAAATTATGGAGTGAATTGAACAGTAACTATAAAAGCAGTGCTGGGCACCGCAAGTTTTTTTTTAAGTCCGCAAATCCGCAACCGAATTTCAATTTTCTTAATTCGCAACCGCAAGTCCGCAATTAGACGTTTAAAAGCTTAGTCTGCAACCGCAAGTCCGCAGCGACGTTTCAGAATTCTTGAATCCGCAACCGCAAGTCCGCAACTTCTTGATTCTTGAAGTCCGCAACCGCAAGTCCGCAACTTCCTAATTCTTAAAGTCCGCTACCGCAAGTCCGCAACTTCGTAATATTTGAAGTCCGCAACGCAAGTCCGCAACTTTTTATCAACCGAGTAGAAGAGTTTTGCAATCAACCACGTCCCGAAGTGATCTGCTCAGAGTTGATTAGCAAAAATAAGTTAGTTGTGACTTGTGAGAAGTAGAGCAAGCGCATGGTGGATACATTCCACGCAATAGAAGAAATTACTCACAATCGTTGATTGTAGTAAATGTACCATAGCATGACTTGTTATTGAGCTGCTTTTTCGGATGGCAAACTTAAGAATAATTGCCCAGCCCGCTTACTTTCCGGTCCAACTCAAAACAGATTTAAACGCTGTAATTTCGCTGAAAGTTTTTAAGCGACTTGGCTTAGGGTTTGTAGCCCCCAGCGCTCCTGGTTGCGCTACTGCTTATACAGTACGTGCCTAAACTGCATGGAAGCATAGTGCACAACCCATTGACAAACCCTTAAAAATGCTAAAATGAAGCTAGGGATTCGGAGATTAAAAGCCATTGGATTACAGTGAGAAGCCATCAAATAGCAAAGCACAATCCGCATTTCCGCTTGCAACAAAATATTCTAAGAAAATAATTTTTTTCAAGGGCAGGAAAAGGCAAAGGCAGTAGAAGGCAAAAAAAACATTCATATCACTAATCGTATTACTAAATTTTCAGTCCCTAGTTTCTATAAATACTGTAGGAACGAGATAACCACACGCTACCAGCAGTGCCGTCGCCAAACCAAACGAAGTGAGAGGACCCTAGTCGAAAATGGGGAGGCACAATACAATGAACTGAACTTTTGCACGTAAAAACTGATATTTTAAAGCTACAATTTCGTATTTATCTTTGAAAAAAGATACATATAAGCCCGGCACAGAGTTGTAAACAGGCCGCCTAGTTCAGGCCCGAACCCGGCCCGAACCCGAAAATATAAGCCCAAACCCGGCCCTAACCGAAAACTAATTTGAAGTCCAAATCATGCCCGAAAAAAACAGAAAGTTAAGTTATGTCTGAAAAATTTAGCAATTTTGCCTAGTTATTTTGATTATATTTTTGTGCACCTAAGAGAAAAGGTACATCTCAAGCCGGAATTAAGCCCGAAATTTTTGTCAGCTTTAGACCCGAACCCGACTCGAACCCGAACCCGACCCGAAAAGCCCGGCCCGACTTACAACTCTGGCCCGGCAGCGTTTATTAGCTTGTTTCGTATGCGACCTGTATAATCGCTTGAAAAATATGTCTGCAGGAGTGAATGCGACCAGAAGCGCAACCAGGGTTTTGGCAAGAGAGAGGGGCTTGAACCAAAAGTAAATGTTTTTTGCACAAAAGTTGTCTAATTTAGGTCCCGTGCTGAACAAACCGTTGCTACCTACTCAAACGTGGTACAGAGGGGCCAGAGCCCCCAGCTGCTGCGTGATTTTTTGCAATTTTGCGGCAAAAATAGCAATTTAAACGCCATTTAAATCTTATTTCGCACGTTTTAAAACCAAACCAATAATTACAGTAAATCGCTAAAATTCAGAAGTCCTTGAAAGATTTAAATTGTCTAGCCTCTTGAGCCCCCATATACTTCAGGTCAAGTCCAAAACACGTTTAAACGCTTATTCTTTTTTTGATTATATCTTCTAAATGACCGGACTAAAAGGGGCTGATGATCCCTTAGCCCCTTCCCCCTGGTTGCGCCACTGACTGCGATCTAAAATAAATCTTGAGTGTGCTCTAAAAAAAAAACAGCTGGTCTTTTAAAAAAATGTTTTCACGTTCAGGTCATAATCACTAACGATTTCACGTCATAATCACTAACGAAATACCGGTAACGCTTCTATAGACATACATCCCTATTCCGCGACACGTCCGTAAAGGCGTGTTAATAAGACGGATTGTTGGGTCGCATTTATGTAAAGCAGTTGGTGGCCAGGAATTTTGCTAACAATCGAGAAAACTTCAAACGACAATCATGTTTGAAAATTATTATTCCTTTTTCCATTATTGCCCTTTGTCTTGTCGTTACGTGATGCTCCAAAAAAGCATTCTGAGTGAATCGAAATGGGGGGGGGGCACAAGCAGTCGTTAGGGGGAAACGGCGCCCCTGGCCCCGCCGTAGCGACGGCACCCCTGGCCCCACTGTAGCGACGGCACTGGCTATCAGTACAAAAAATGATACCCCAGTGACTAATTTTGTGAACTCACGGTAAAAAACAACAAAGCAATACTTTGAACCAGGGCTGCAAATTCGAACTTAAACTCAAAAAAAGTTGGTTGTTTTGCCGAACTCGAAAAACAGTGTTGACTCCAATTTTAATCAGGTTAGACCCTTTTCTAATAGCCTGTCTCGCCGCGCGCCTTATCCTTTATATTTCTGCAGTCATACCACACTTTGAATATACATATAACAATGTTATTCCTCACAGAACCCCAAAAATTTGATTTATCTAAAGGAGCACAACACAACAAAAAGTCAATTATCAGCTAGCCAAATCAATATCAATTAACAAAAATTTACTTGACCAAAATTTACGCTATTGATTATACTAACACTATGCTAGACTATACTACCAAAAAACTGCTTCGAGGTCGCACTATAGAAATAGAAACATCAGCACGTTAACATTTTAGTACATAACCAACTTACTACATAGCTAACTTGATACTCTAAGCTACGAAAATTTGAGACACCATATCACTTGTGCTGTCAAAGACTATCTAATTTGAGCAATAGTTGCACACTTAAAGATTATGAGATTAAAGGTCTAAAGACAATACAGTTAATATTACCACAAAGACAGTTCTTAAAAGATTCTTAAAACAAGCACAAAAGGGGGTTCTAAAAAGTTCTAAAAATTAATCAACTATTTGCATAAAACATCTCAATTGTTGTCACCAGGAATATAAATTAAACGAAGTTTATTAGTTCAACTGGTGGGGCAGAAAACTTTTTGCCAACGTTTCGATAGGCTATGCTCAAGGCATGTACTACCTATCTTCGTCAGGGCTAGACTGCAAAGTTGAAAAACAAGCATACGATAGATGCGAAAAATTACGTCACAAGTGAATCATACGTTAACGCAAAAATTATAACAAATTGGAAGCGAAAAACTGACAGATTGGCGGAGCGTGAAAAAACAATAATATTACGTCATGTGGTTTAAAGTAGAGTGGCCGAATAAATGCTAGGGAACTTGTCATTTTGCTTGTCATTCATAGTGTTGGGAATTTGGTTAATGAAATACGACTCGATAAAACGGCGTTTTGTGAAGTCAAGTTCGAAATCTAGAATTTTAGCGTTGGTCCAATCCATGGAATGTTCGTTGTCAAAAACATGCTTAGTTAGTGCTGACTTATCGAATCGTAGATGCCCAATGTCTGCTAAGTGTTCTTTTTTGCGGATGGAAAAACTGCGTTTTGTTTCGCCGATGTACGAGAAGTCGCAGTCATGGCAGGGAATTTGATATACTGCTCCTTGTCGCATATTAGGGTCCACTGAGTCTTTGTGATGAGCGAGTTTCTTGCCAATGGTGTTGCACGGTTTTAATACGGTTTTAACATTATGGTTAGACAAACAACGCCGTATTTTTTCTGTCAGTCCGGGGTAGTATGGTATAACGGCAAAGCCTTTGAATTGTTGTTCTGTGCGGTTTGAAGGTTTCTTGATGAGGGTCGTGTTTGGGTACGAGTTCAATTTTAAAGTATCTTTTACGTGCTTGATTTCATGTTGACGGTTTTTCGTGGTAGAGCAAAGAGCATTGGCCCGGTCAATTAGTGATCGTACAACGGATTGTTTGTGTTCCAAAGGATGGTCAGATCGAAAGTTTAAATATCGGTTGCTGTTGGTTTGTTTTCGGTAGACTTCTTGGTCAGTGGAGGATATTTGCAAAGGCCTTCAAATTTGCTTAAATGCTACCAACTTAACCTTTCGAGGAAAACACTACAAACAAATTTTTGGCACGGCACGGCAATGGGCTCCCCCGTTTTCCACTGTAATCGCCAACCTACTCATGGAAGATGTTGAAAAAAGAGCCCTGTCGACATTCCACTCGCCACCGAAAATCTGAAACGCTATGTAGACGACACCTTCGTCATAATCCACAAAACTCGGTTGAAGATTTTTTGGACCATTTAAATACGATTGAAAACTCAATCAAATTCACAATCGAAAAAGAAGCCGACCACACACTCCCTTTTTAGACACATTGGTCCGACGAAATCAACATGGCAAATTCTCCACATCAGTCTACCGAAAACAAACCAACAGCAACCGATATTTAAACTTTCGATCTGACCATCCTTTGGAACACAAACAATCCGTTGTACGATCACTAATTGACCGGGGCCAATGCTCTTTGCTCTACACGAAAAACCGTCAACATGAAATCAAGCACGTAAAAGATACTTTAAAATTGAACTCGTACCCAAACACGACCCTCATCAAGAAACCTTCAAACCGCACAGAACAACAATTCAAAGGCTTTGCCGTTATACCATACTACCCCGGACTGACAGAAAAAATACGGCGTTGTTTGTCTAACCATAATGTTAAAACCGTATTAAAACCGTGCAACACCATTGGCAAGAAACTCGCTCATCACAAAGACTCAGTGGACCCTAATATGCGACAAGGAGCAGTATATCAAATTCCCTGCCATGACTGCTGACTTCTCGTACATCGGCGAAACAAAACGCAGTTTTTCCATCCGCAAAAAAGAACACTTAGCAGACATTGGGCATCTACGATTCGATAAGTCAGCACTAACTAAGCATGTTTTTGACAACGAACATTCCATGGATTGGACCAACGCTAAATTCTAGATTTCGAACTTGACTTCACAAAACGCCGTTTTATCTGAGTCGTATTTCATTAACCAAATTCCCAACACTATGAATGACAAGCAAAATGACAAGTTCCCTAGCATTTATTCGGCCACTCTACTTTAAACCACATGACGTAATATTATTGTTTTTTCACGCTCCGCCAATCTGTCAGTTTTTCGCTTCCAATTTGTTATAATTTTTGCGTTAACGTATGATTCACTTGTGACGTAATTTTTCGCATCTATCGTATGCTTGTTTTTGCAACTTTGCCAGTCTAGCCCTGACGAAGATAGGTAGTACATGCCTTGAGCATAGCCTATCGAAACGTTGGCAAAAAGTTTCTGCCCCACCAGTTGAACTAATAAACTTCGTTTATTTGCATAAAAGATGAGAACGCGGCATGATTCGTTTCTCACGTTACCAAACAGCATGTCAACAAAAAGAAAGCGACTAAGACGAAAAGCAGACTTAGTATTTATGTCAGCCTGAACTCGAAAAACTTGATTTTTTTGCCGAACTTGAACTCGAAAAAATTTAATGGATTTCTCTTGTTGATTGGGTAAAAACATAAAAACTTTACGAAAATAGAAAGGGATTTCAATATTTCTAAAAAACTTGCGAAATTGCGGACTAAAATTTAAAATAGTCCGCAACCGCAAGTCCGCAATTTAAACTGCTAAAGTCCGCATGTCCGCAAGTTTTTTCGTTAGTCCGCAATTGCGGATTTGCGGACTAACTTGCGGACTTGCCCAGCTCTGTATAAAAGTATGCATTGGGTTTCTTCTAAAAATAAATTCAAAAAAAATCTCTAAATCGTTATTAACTATTATTTACTTCTTTTTTTTTATCTCGTCGATTTATTTATTTTCTTTTGATTTATTAATGTTCTAGATTAACTGCTGACTGCATCTACATCAGGGAGCATCTTGACTTGATAACCTAACGGTTTTTTCGGTGCTTCTGCCATTATGCACATTTACTTATTCTTTAGTCATTTCGTGTTTCATGTTTGCGATAATTGGCAAATAAAAATACTTACTTACTTACTTACTTACAAGGACGTCCTCGAGGACTCCACCTCTGCTACTGGTTGTAGACTGCGGTACTAATTTGGAGGAATTAAGAACGAACTCGAGCAAAAAAACTCAAGATAGGATTGGGGTTCATCTAATCTAGTAGTTCTTAGCCTGTGGTAGGTGAGCAACTTCCGTTATTTTTTTACAAAAAGTTCGGATTCACAAAAGCATTTAGTATTATTTTAGCAGTTTTTTTCCCATAAATAGATTTTTCAAAGGCCTGCAATTTATATTCCCTTGCTTTGTTTGTGCTGCTTGCGATCTCCATTTATATTGCTTTTTTTTTACCTCTTATTTTTTTTTCTCGTTTTGGTGTAAAGTTGCATCGAGAGTAAATAAGTAAGAGTTTTGGCGGACAAATTTATCAGATTTTATCCGTCTTAATCGACGTGATTTTTTTTCACTTTTATCGGCGCGGCGCAGATAACACTGGCCAACAAAAAAATTTTGGCATATAAGGTAAGAGCGGTTTTAGGGTATATTGGGGGCGCTGAGTTTGAAAATGACCTTATTTTTTTCAGATTGGCTCTAGTTTTTGAGATATTTTAATATTTAGGTTTATTTTATACCGTTAGTGACTACTTTTAAATGAACATTTATATAAGGCTGGTCAATGAACAATATGTTAGTTTAGGGTAACTGATAGATATATGCCTGGAAAGAATGGCTACTGAGCCAATGCTGGCAAAGCTCTTAATTTGCGGGATAAAAAAAGCATACTATGTAGTAAACATACTGCAATCAACATCACTAAAAATACAAATACTTGTATTGGTCCATTATTTGCAAAACAAGCACGTCACATTGGCTTGCAAGTCCAATTCCATTTTAACTGTTCATGTGAAGGAAAGTTCGCTTGTACGATTTCCGCCTATGGCTTTGTTCGGTACAATCCCGGATCAAAGTTCAGCAATAATCCGCCATCATGTGAACGTCCCAACGACCGTGATATCTTTCTTCCATTGTCCTAATGTCTTGATGGAACGTCTCCCCTTGTTCCTCGCTAACATCGCCAAGATTGCCTGGGAAATAGTCTAGATGGCTGAATAGATAGTGAAGTTTTATGCTCATCCTTGCGCCAAGAGCTTGAAAGTTCTGAAGCATCACATCCACAAGGATCCGGTAGTTGGAAGATTTTGTGTTACCTAGAAACTCTCGTATCACTGAGACATATAAGCACCAGGCAGCCCTCTCGACTACTGTCATACGAGTAGTGAAGGTTTGATCTTGCATTAGTTTTCGAATTTGGGGTCCATCAAAGATACCTCCTTTAAGCTTTTCTATGCTGAGGCCGGGAAAGGTTTGGGCGATGTAATTAAAACAATCGCCATCTTTATCAAGAGCCTTCACGAATTGTTTCATCAGACCCAGCTTTATGTGTAGTGGTGGCAGAATAATGCGATCACGATTTACAAGTGGCTCATTGATGATATTTTTATCTCCGACTGCAAGATCTTGTCGTGATGGCCAATCCTTCTTTACCCAGTGCTGATCAGTAGCGCGACTATCCCAGTAACAGAGAAAGCAAGGGTGTTTGGTGTATCCCCCTGCTGTCCTAGCAAAAAATTGACCATTTTAAAGTCTACACAAAGGGCCCAGTTGTGCTCACTGTAACGCAGTTTTTCCAAACACATCTTCACATTTTGATAGTGTTCTTTAAGAACCACGGAATGTCCGATCGGAACACATGCAAACATGTTACGATTGTGAAATAACACACATTTCAAACTACGTTTGGAGCTGTCGCTAAACAATCTCCAATCATCTGGATTGTACTCTGGAAGACCCATTTTTGAAAGAAGGCCTTGGACGGTAGGTTTATTTATCGAAACTGACCGAAACTGGCCGAAACTGAACGAAACTGAACGAAACTGACCGAAACTGACCTGAAATAATTTGAAATAGAATAATATCTAAGTTGTAGTGCATGTTGCTAGTAATAAATAGTAATTTTTTAATCTTTAGTTGGAATTTTTTCCTTCAATTTTGCAAAAATTGGCCAGTTTCGATAAATAAACTTTTTGCGACATTTATCGAAACTGGCCGAAACTGACTTAAACTGGTCAAAACTGACCCAAAATACTTCAAACTCGTATGCTATTTATGTTGTGTTGTGTTTGCTGATTGTAAGTAATAACTTTTCAATCTTTAGTTCGAGTTTTTTCCGATTAATTCAACAACGGTAGGCCAGTTTCGATAAATAAACTTTTTGCGACATTTATCGAAACTGGCCAAAACTGACCCAAAATACTTCAAACTCGTATCTTATTTATGTTTTGTTGTGTTTGTTTATCATGAATAATAATTTTTCCTTGTTTAGTTCGAGTTTTTTCCCGTTAATTCAACAATTGTAGGCCAGTTTCGATAAATAAACTTTTTGCGACATTTATCAAAACTGGTCAAAACTGATTAAACGTGCATGTTTTTTGTTTGTTTTTATTACGTTTGGTTAGTGCTAAATAATAATTTAAAAACTTTAATTTAAATTTTTTCGATTAATTTAGTAAAACCTAAAGTAGTTAAGGCAGTTTCGATGAAAAAACTTTTGCGAGATTTATGAAAACTGACCCAAAATAGTTTAAACGCGGATGATTTTTTATGTTTATTTTCTAATAATTAATTTTTCAAATTTGGAATGTATTTTTTTGATCAATGAGAATGTAAGCCAGTTACGATAAATAACCTTTTTGCAAAAATGTATCTATCAAATGGTTTAAAAGTGGCTTCAAACCACTTTGGAGTCAATATCACTGCAAAAGAGTGTCACATTAGGGCAAAAAACGTACATTTTCCTTGTTGTGCATTTTTGTCCACAGGCCAATGAGGAAGTTATGCTCATTGCCCTCCTCCCTTTGGCTACCCTACTTATGACAAGTTAATAAGATGTTTGTATCAAATTTTTTGGCAATAGATCACATGGCTTCGGCTTTAAAGCCCGAAAACCGCCCCAATTTGAGGTCGAAACCGATCTCCTGCGAAAACAGCTGAAGTGGACCTCAAAAAATACTTCATATGGTTACAGTCTTAAGATAGGTATCTTTTCATAAATCATCCCTACCAATCCACTTAATTTTGACTGCTATAAGATTTTTTTCTTCTGACTCAAAAACTTGCCTAAACTACTATTACTATGTTGTTAATTTGTTATGTTAGGGAGCATGGGCGTAGGAGTTCAAAATGACTTGGGGGGCACCAAACTTTTGCCCGAAAAATGACTTGATGCATTGAATTAAGGTGATCTCCGAAATAAAAAAAAACAGGTCTTCACTAATATTGTGACGGTTTTGCTGTCCAAATTAAGATCTCCAACAAAAAAAATTTTGCCCAGAAAATATGAAATTGCCGAAAATTTTGACGCAAAATTGCCCAAAACGTATGAAATCGCCCAAATTTTGACGCAAAATTGCCCAAAATTTTGACGCACGATCGACACCTTAAATTCAAGCGGGAGAGCCAGTGCCCCCCGCCCCCCCCCCCCCCCCACCTCCTACGCCACTGTTTGGGAGTTTTAGTTTTTTCCGTTAATTGAACGAATGCAAGCCAGTTAATTTCGACAAATAAACCTTGATGCTTTGTTCATATAGTTGTTATATCAATAACGAGTATACAACCGATATTTTGTTTTGCATATTAACATCGTTTTTGCATTGTTTTTTACATTATTTTATTTTATTTTTGCAGAAATCGGATACATGAGCGCCAGCATCAACGATGCATCTGTCTGCAGCAGAATTAACGATCGACAAAAATTGTTGTGTCATACCGTTGTTGAGGCCAAAACAGCTATTTTTGCTTGCCATTGAGTTTTTAGTGTTGGTATCCAATTTCCAAAAAAGAAATGGAAAGTAAATGCAATTTATTGCATGTTTATTGGGGATCAAAATAATGTCAAAAAAAAGAACATTCCAGTGAAAAAACTTTTAAAGGAACTTTGAACAAATCATTTTTGAACTTTTTTATACCTTGTAAATAAAGTTTTGGTTATGTTTGCCGGTTTTTGCCTATCGTTACACAATACGCAACAAAAGCTGGAAAATGAAAATACATAACGAAGGAGCATAGAAATCGTAATCTGCCTTTTTACCTTTTGTAGTGTAAATATATTTATCTCTTGCACTTCTTTTTTGAGCAAAAGTCATTAACCCTAAAGAACCTCATTAGAGAACTCTGATGCCATATTCCCGCCTCATGTCTCCGGCAAATAATAACCTCAAAATGTGGTTTTATAGTCACGGTTGGCAAGAGTTTTTACTTGGTGACTCAAGTTATATAACAGAGGTGGATTCGAGGACCCAAAGTTTGAGGCCAAGGACTAAAAAAAAGTCCAAAACCAAGGAAAGGACCGACTTCTTGAGGACAGACCCTCTCGAGGCCAAGGACAGAAATGCTCGAGGTCAAGGACCAAGGACACAACGCGTATAGGCTTAGATCCAGGATTTTTGATTGGGGGGGGGACAAACCACAAATCACTTGCAATGACGTCATCAGGAATTTTCAAAAGAGGAAGTTTTTGTGGGACAAAGATATCGTAGAATAAAAGATTTGAAGCTGTGGCCTGTTGACACTTAACCAAGATTTTGTTAAAGGGAGAGAACTTAAACTAATAGTTAAAAAGTGCAAATGTCTAACTTGCGAGTCATATTGAGTAAGCTAGTGTAACTTCACCTTATCACAGACGGGGGTCTGGGGGCAGAGCCCCCAGCCGCTGAGTGATTTTTTTGTTATTTTTTGGTAAAAAATCACATTTCGCACGTGTTCAGAGCCGTTTGAAAGAACTAGATTTTTAACATTTGAAAGCCAATTGAAAAGACTAACTTATCCAATCCTCTTTTTATTTGCAATTTGTCCAAAGCTCATTCAAAATCTTGAATTTTGGTGTTAAATTTTAATTGTAAATGATGTGGCCCTTGTAGGGATAAGTAAAAAGCATCGCCTCTTACAATATTTTAGCCGTAAATCGCAGTGTAGCAGTCCCTGCTCCAACCAATGACGTCGCCGAACGAAGCAACGGATTAGCAGCAACCAAGACGTAGAGCCAACAGAATAGCGTAGTAACTCAACAGACCATACAGTTCGTAGGATGCGCAGTCAAGCCGATTAACCGCAATCGGAGAGTTCTCTTTTTGACTCGCTACAATAAGCCCAATTCACTTGAAGACGTTCCTTAGAGATTTTTGTTTTGTCGTAAAATTAACCAGTTATAAGAGTACATGTACGGTTAGGGGACCCAGGCCTCCTTAATTAAAATTCAATAATTTGTTCAATGAGCATTTTCCCTAGATAATTTTTTTTTTTTAAGTATTTTGTGCATAAAAACTGGCGAGGTGGAGGTAAATTGTTATTAAGAAATGGTATAAAAAATGGTTACGTCTACCAACCATGTAATTCTCGGGGCCGGATATACATTGCGCGGTGCCCCTGGCACTTTGGGGATTATCGCAACATCTTCCTGCCAAATATAGGTGAAGACCAAAAAAAGTCTTACCATCTAAGCGCTGGGCCCCTGCTGGCACTGTGCCATATGGTATATTTGGCCCTGGTCAGAGGCGGATCTAGTAAATTTTGGTGGGGGGGAGATGATAAAATTCATAAGCACAAATTGTGTATTTACTATAATGTAAAATTTCGAATGTATATGATTAATAATGCTGGTATTATTTTCTCCAGATCTCGAAGCGATCTAAAAAAAAAAAGGTCTTCACAGTTCAACGAGCTGATTTTACCCGCAAATGGCTGATTGTTGTTTTTGCTCTAATCCAAACAAGTTTAATAATATTCATATGCACGTTAGTTTAGGCTGGTAGAGGAGGGGTGCATCCCCCTCATCCCCCCTAAATCCGCTCCTGGACCTGGTTATTGCATTACGTTCATAAAAAGGTAAAATGTGGGCCTGAGGTAGCAACTCTTAAGAAAAAAACGTTTAATGTCATCTGGGATAGCCTACACTTAAAATAGCTGGCAAAATTGAATTGAGGGGGCCCAGGCCCTCTGAATTTTGCTATACAACAGTAATTAACAATAAATGTTTTTGTTAATTATTGTTGTATACGTGTGTACTCTTGTACGCGAAGTTGCTAAAAAAAACTGAAACTGAAGAAATAAGGCTTTTTTGTCCCATTATTTTCACTTGTGGCATTTCGATTGAGGGTAGGCCCGGACTCCCTGGCTATGCGTAGGACAACGCGCAAGTGTTCTCCAAAAAAAAAGTAATCGCGTAAGAAACAAAAATTTTCCGCAAAATTTCAGACGTTGTCAAAAAAAAAGGTCTTCACAAATTTTCTGGCGTTCTTCAAGATGACGCAAAAAAAGTCATGACCATGGCCCATTTTTAACGTTTCAAAAAATAGTGCTGTCCTCGGCTGAGGACAGGGCATTTTCAAGAACTTGTAGGCTTCGAGTCCAAGGGCTTGACATTTCAGGCCAACGCCAGGGACTTCAAAATGTGTCCTCGAGGCCAAGGACTTCCTTGAGGACTCCAACTCTGTTAAATAACGTCGATATGTAGTTCGAGTCGAGTACTTTGAACAAAAGCGACTCGAGTCGATTCGCGACGAGTCATTTACAAACAGAAAAAACAAAAAAAAACAGATGAAATAACAAAAAAAGACTCATTGGAACGACCGACGATGGCGTAACGTGTTTTTATTTTTACGTAGCCATTTTGCAACAACCGAGAAAAAAATTCAGACTTTTGCCTGTAACCCATCAATAGTTTGGTCTATAGCTACATGAAATTTGGACTGCAATTTAAAATAAAATGTCTTAGTTTCCTTTTTCAAGGCAATAGGCCTAAATCAGTTTGGTTTAGGGCCCTGAAGGCCGCACCCTGATTTCTGGTTTTTAGTTGAAATCTTGAACAGACAATGAAAAGGTCCATTGATGCAGCTCGAACCAAATTATTGATATCAATTTTTTCTAAACAAGTTTAAAAATGAATATTTTCACCGCAATAATTACAACTATCGAAAAATGGCTGGGACGGAAAAGATATGCCTGATCCCTTGTTATTACGTTAGAATAAGTAAGATTTTCAAGATTTGCGGATTGTACAAAGCCACTTAGCAGTAGGGAGTACCAATTATGGATGAATGTCACCGATTCTCATAAGTCTTCCAAAAAGTTGCCAAACCACCCAACTAAGGCTCACGTGAAGTTTAAGAGTCACCGGATATCGTTTGATGTTTGTTTACGCCCAATTAATGGGTTTTCGCGTACGCGCGGAGGGGTTTACCGCCTTTATGCTTTATCTCCTTATATATTGGTGGAAGTGGCATACGGTGAGCATGTTTTCAGGGTGTGCGCTGACACTTCAGTTTAAGTAAACGGGTTATTTTCCCAAAAATATTGCAAAAGAGTTGTTTTCTGTTCAAGCTAATTTCCGATACAAAATTTACTGACAATACACATATTTCACGCAGAAGTGACAATTACCGGCGATGTTAAAATACAAATGTAATCGCAAGATGTCGCCTAGCTTGTCATTAAAATTTAGAAGCGTTAAAACTAAATAATTAAATAAACACCTAATAAAGTAACAAACATATCATTGGAATGACGCATAGAGTTCACAGTTTGGGAAACATTCACCTTTAGAGTTGATACTTAATAATATGGTTTGGTACTTAATAGTAGGCTATGCTATTAGAGGTGGAGTCGAGGACACAAAGCTCGAGGCCAAAGCCAAGGCCAAAGAAACAAAAAAATTTCGAGGCCAAAACCAAAGACAAACCCTCTCGAGGCCAAGGCCAAGGACCAAGGACACAGGCGCAAGCATTCTCCAAAAAAAAAGGTTTTTAAAAAAATTTTCAAGTAATCTCAAAAAAAAGGTCTTCAAAAATTTTTTTCAGGCGAAAAAGGTCTTCAAAAAATTTTTTTCCGGCGATTTCCACTTGAGGAAAACAAAAAAAGGTCTACGCAAATTTACTGCTAGGTTTCTGGCGCTTTCCAACAAAATTTCAACGGTTCAAAAAATAGTGCTGTCCTCGAGCCGAGGACAGGCCAATTTTCGAGGACTTGAGGCTTCGAGGCCAAGGCCAAGGACTTGAAAATATGTCCTCGAGGCCAAGGACGTCCTCGAGGACTCCACCTCTGTATGATACTGCTTTTATGAAATGCAGCTTGGTAGATGAAATGGTATTTACCAGACAGCAAAAAATAAAAATCCAAGTTTATATTAAGCCATGCATGGCAATGAAGGCGACAAAAACGGTCACCTTAGGATGCTTTAATTGTTTTTCTGTGACTTTTACTGGTTGCTTGAACATATGATTTGGATTCATACCAAAATTGGATTTTTGTTTTTTGTAGTTCAGTAAATAAATACCAATTTATAGAGCTAGTTGCATTTCATGCATAAGAAATAACATACCATTAACTGCAAAACCTGAAAAATAAACAGACTATGTAGAAAAATACAGAGAAGTCCTCGAGGACGTCCTTGGCCTCGAGAACACAATTTGAAGTCCTTAGCCTAAGCCTCGAAGGTGAAGTCCTTAGCTTTGGCCTCCAACCCTGCAAGTCCTCGGCTCGAGGACAGCACTATTTTTTGACCTGTTGAAAACGTGCCAAAGTCATGAGCAATGTTGTTTCGTCTTGGAGCACGCAAGAGAACTTGCAAAAACAATTTTTGACGAACGAACTTTGTGGAAAATTTGTGAATTTGTGGGCGAAAACCTTTTTTTTTTTGAGATTGCCTGAAGTTTTCGGAAAACTTGCAAACATTTTGAGCGTAGACCTTTTTTTTGGAAAACAATTCCGCGCTGTGTCCTTGGCAGTAATGGGCACAGCGGCGCTGTTCACCAGCGGGCGCTACTAGCGCCGCTACTTTTTCGGTGGCGGTAGCGCCGCTGCTTTTTTTCGTCACCAGCGACAAGCGGCAGCGCCGCTGTTTTTTTAGCAGAAAAAGCGGCAGCGCTTCAGCGCTGTTTTTTAAGCAAATTTTCTGCCGCTGCCGCTACTGCTAATAAACTCCTTCCAAGACTTTTTCAATTCACATTTTCACACGTTACCGTTTGGAGTCTTTACTCCCCGCTTGTTTTCACTCTGCTCTTGCTACCTCGTTATTTCAGTTTAGCAGAACATACAAGACCTTTGTGACGTTTCGTCGTTGCTCTTATACTGTATGTATAGGCAAGTTTCATCGCACATGGTGCGATTTTTTCTCAATCGAAGTTGAACAAATAATGTGGTCTAGTAGGGGGTCAATTTGAACTGATAAAACCGATTTCAATTTAGCCGATTTCGAGCAGTATCTCTTTAAGGAAAATGCAATAATTAGAGTTCGATAAATTGCTAAAAACTTGCAGATTGCAAAGACGGCTTTCCGCGATATTTCCTCAAAATGCTAGCATTTAGTGCAACAAATGAAGATGATTTGTTGGCTATCTGGTCGCAGACCACATTATAGATCGTGCACTGCGAATAGAACAGTACAGTACCTGGCACGGAGCCAGAGTAGTGTGTTTGGGGAGGGGGCACAAAAACTTGGGCGGGGGGACGCTTACGCAGCCGAGATCAGACGAATTCAGAATGCGGCAGCGATCTGGTGAATATTTTGCTTCAAATCCTGTGTTATCCTTCTTTGGTATGGATTTTGCCCTCAAATTTGGAGGTGAAGACTAAAAAAATAAAAAAAAGGTCTTCATCGCAAAATCTAAGGCTACTTAATTACGTTCACTTGATCTGTCTTGCTGTTTCATAGAAAAAAGCGTTGGTGGTTACCTGTTTTTGGGCAAAAGTTTGCTAGTTGTGCTACTGCAAAAGTTTACTCTCGCTTGCGGAGCTCAAGCGGTGATTTGGAGGGACACGGATCGAAATGGCATCCCCCGTGCATAGGCGTAGCCAGGATTTTTAATTGGAAGGGGGGCCAAACCAAAAATCACATGCAATGAAGTCATCAGAAATTTTCGAAAGAGGAATTTTTGGGGGACAAAGATATCGTAGAATGGAAGATCAGAAGCCGGGGCCTGGTTTGGCACTTTACCGAGAGTTTTCTAAAGGGAGAGGGCTTAAACCGAAAGTTACAAATGAAAATATCTAAATTGGGAGACTTGTGTAAGTAAACTAGTTTATTCAAACGTATCACAGACGGGGATCTGGGGACGATGCCCCCAGTCGCTGGGCGATTTTTTGAAATTTTTTTGAAATAAAAGCTATTTTAATGCCATTGGATCACATTTCGCACGTGTTTAGAACCATTTGAAAGAAGTAGATTATTAACATTCGAAAGCCAATCGAAAAAAATTAAATTGTTTCAATTCTCCTTTTACTTATAATTTGGTCGAAAATACGTTTGTAATTTTGCTGTTTGGGGTTAAATTTTTATAAGTATTTTAGTAGTAAATAATCCACTCGAAGATTTTCCTTAGAGATTTTTGTTTTGACATGAAAATAACCAGTTGTAGAAGTACATGTACGGTTAAGAGGCCCCAGGCTCCTCAATTTAAATTCAATAACTTGTTCAATGAGCATTTCTAGATAATTTTTTTTTCAAACGCATTTTTTAGCGTAAAAACTAGCAAGGTGAATGGTTACTGAAAACCGTACAATAGATGGTTACGCTTAATTACCATGTTATTGCCCGGGCCGGATTTACATTGCGCGGTGCCCCTGGCACGTTAAAGATTTTCGCAACATCTTCCTGCCAAACATAAATGCAGACCAAAAATAAAGTCTTACCATCTGAGCGCAGGGCTCCTGGCACTGGGCCATATGGTAAATCCCGCCCTGTTATTGCATTACGTTTTTAAAAAGATTAGATGAGAGCCCGAGATAGCAACTTTTATGATAAACACCCTTTATTTCAGCCGGTTATACATTTTAATTGATTGGCAAAAATTGAATTTAGCGGGCCCGGGCCCCCTGGTCGTCAATATTATTGTTAATTACTGTTGTAGGCAAAAAATGCTAAAAGAAACTGAAATTGAGGAAACAATAGTTTTTTTTTTGTCACATTTTTATCATAGGTAGCATTTCAATTGGAGGGGGCCCGGGCCCCCTGGGCCCCCCTCCGGCTACGCCTATGCTCCGTGGCGCCGGGCCTGAGTAGTTACGTCAATGCGTAGTAAAATAAATTTTGCTACAACAGTTAACAGTAAAACTAAGAATTGAATTTATAGTGCGCTGAGAATTGAACAAAAAACAGAACCAGGTAATTAATAAGCTTCAAAGACAACTTAGTTAAGGAGTTGTACTCGTAGAAAAAATACTCGGTGTAACATGAATCGCATTGAGCATCATTTGCTTAACATGTGCATCATTACTACGTATCTCCTTCGACTTCGTAAACACCAATATCTTAAACGCTCGATCTATTTTTGTGTCAAAGTTGGACGAAATCATCGCATGGACGTGAATCACCTACCATTTCTAAAAAACTCCAAGAAATGTTTTGGAACTCGGTCGATTGATAAATTTTCCTTTCGGATCTCTACGCGAGGAATTATTTTATTGGTTGAGGGCCGAGAGTGTGATAAACAAATCGACTACTTCAGAGCTATAAGAGCCGGGGCAGAATTGTATAGAAGCTGAATACTGTATGTCATTGTGCTTTAATGGCAAAACCTTAACTTATTTGAGTCGATATTTCTTATTGCCTTTTGTTTGTGTAGAAAATGCGATAAGGAATTTAACTTCCTAGTGTAACTTCCAAGGGTAACTTCCTAAGTAATTTCTAAAGCACTGGTTTAACCAATCAGCATTTTGAAATGCTTGTTTTTTTGAAAGGAGCAAGCCAACACCTAATTGAATGGTGATTTGCTTACTTGTCTACCATTTAAGCCTGCTAATGCCGATTGTAACCTGAACCAACATCTAAAAGGCTTGAATAATTAACTTTCGTAAATAAAGTTGAAATTTCACCATTAGATACCGTATTTGAATGCCATCGTTCTTTGTACTATTTATTTTTTTAAAGTAGCGGCAGCGACAAACGGCAGCGGCCGCTGTTTTGCATGCAAGTAGCGGCAGCGCCGCTACTTTTCATATAGCGGGTGATCAGCTCTGGTCCTTGGCCTTGGCCTGGAGCAATCCTGTCCTTGGCCTCGAGAGAATCTATCCTTGGAAGGTGTATCCTAGGTCTTGGATTTTTTGTGTCCTTGATCTTGGCCACGAGCCTTGCGTCTTGGACTTCACCTCTGCCACATGTATTATGCAAGATTTGAAACGTGTTTAGGACTTGATCCGCCAATAAAGAGGGGTTGAAAAGGCTAGGCAATTTAGCTTTTTTGACTTGATTCCAGATCCTAGCAACTTTGTTCGTTTAAATGGTTTTAAAAACGTTTGAAATATGATCCAAATGACGTTAAAATGGTTATTTTTTTGAAAAATTGCAAAAATTGCCCAACGACTGTTGGATTAGCCCGCAAACTCCCGTCTACCCTATCCTTGAATTGAACCAGTGTGCTCAACATGCTGTCCAATTGCGACCTTTTTCAAACAGGAACATTCTAACTTTTGTTTCAAGCACCCTCCCTCCCCTTTGCAAAATCCTGGTAGCGCACATGGTTGCAGTTGCAAAGTTTTATTTGACCCTGTAGGCAACGGATAAGCGGCGTGCCACTCCAGCCCAACGGAAAATAAAATTGCGTGCAGCGCCTCTACTATCAGGGATGAGGAAGAGCTGATTTTCCCGAAACTTTTGCTTCCATCACTTGTTGTACTGCACAATCTTTTCTCAAAAGTTGTGCTTTTCATTTGATGTGCCGGACCTGTTAATATGGAATACGTCGTCATCATGATGATATAAAAGCAACTTCACAATTGTCGTGTTTTTTGATTTTTTTTGCTACCTCAAGCCAGACCACAATATGCAAACGAAAGACATTTTACACTCATGTTATTTCCCATAATTGGGCCAAGCCAGTAGCGTAGCCAGAGGGGGGCGGGGGGGGCAACAGCCCTACCCATTGGCCTGAAAAGTATGCAAAATAGCAAGTGTTTAGTGCTTTTGAGGCCGAATTTTGCGCCGAAAATGAAAACAGCCCCCCCAACGGGATTGGGGAGCAGAAGTTGTGAAGGGCTTGCTGTTATGAAGGACTTGTTGTTATTTGGACCAGACATGTGGAGTTTTTTTGTTTTCTGGAGCTCACCCAATGTTGGTCAGGAGAAGTGACTGAATTTTGGTAAAGACTTTCTTTCTTTTTTTTGGAGATCACCTAATCTCGGCTGGAAAAACCGTTTCAATTTTGGTGAAGACCTTTTTTTTTGGAGATCACCTGGTTTTGACGGAAAAACTGCCTCAATCTGATTCAAGACAGATGAAAATTTGGGTCAAGTCCGTTTACTGTTGATTTCACCTCCCAAAAAAGCTCCCCCTTTGCGAAATTCTGGCTACGCGCCTGGGCCAATACAGACTCGCTCATTTTTGGCCAGTTGCGATAGTAGTAGTAACCAGTACTTAAATTTTAGGGGGGATGCGAGTTAGCGTTCCCCCATTGAGATTTAGCGTCCCCCATCGAGATTTAGACGTCCACTCATAGAGATTTGAGCGCTGGGTTATGAAACGATCAAGAGCCAGCCAACACGAATAAATCCTACAAATTCCGGCCAAATATAGTCCCAAATTGCGATGAAGACCTTTTTTTTTGGTCTTCACTTGATTTCAAGGAAAAAAACACTTTAATTTTTGGCAAAGACCTTTCTTTTTTTTGGTCTTCACCTGGTTTCGGGGAAAAAACACTTCAACTGCGGGGACAGAATTACACAATTTCCACAAAAGCGTCCCCCCACGCAAAATTTTACAATTTAATTACTGGTAGTAGCACTATAGTAAGTAACCATTTGGGCTTGACTTCGGAGGTCGAAAACCAACGCTCCCGTAAAACACTGATAGTTTTTGTATTTCAGTAGTGATTTACTAAGAACGATCCATGCACTGAAAAAGAAACGATAAGCAACAAACAGTATCCTGGGTCTTAGAGGCACAATGAAACCTATGATAAACAGTCTCGACCAACAAGTTGGTCGAGCGGTAACGCGTTCGTTTCTGCGTTTCTGGAGCGGGATGTCTGAGATTCAAATCTCTGGCCGATCAAATCAAACACAGTGTTGCCAACGGTTCGCCACCATTGTGACAATTGTTCAAAAGGAGCTGTGTTGCTCGGGCGTCAGGGGCGCCGAGAGCCGAACGTGGGCCAGGGCCAGCTCCAACATGACGGAATTCTGGTTGTGTGAAGTCCAAAATAGACGGAGAAAATGCTGCTGTTTGATCCGAAAACATGTGATCTCCAAAAGAAAACAAAAAAAAAGGGTTTTCACCGGAATTTCAACGGTTTTTTCCGGCCAAAATCAAGTGATCTCCAAAAAAAAAGAAAAGAAAGGTCTTCATCGAAATTTTAACGATTTTTCCGCCTTCACATGAGATTTCGATGGGCCTTTCACTTCTAAATGTCATTTGGATGGGCCCCCTCTCAAGCTCATGGGCCCCCTAAACTCCATGGGCCCCGGGGTCATTGTCCCCCCTGTCCCCTCCTCTCGGTGGCCCTGCCGGGCGTAATGACGGGGAGATGGGCTGCGCAAACTTCTTACACGCTTCAGTGTAATTCAGTAAGTACATATATAATGAAATATTTGATTTGATTAACAGCCTAAGACATCTTATTTTGGGATACACTTTCGTCTCTTATTCTCGAAAATGAGCGTAGAAAAGCAATTAAAGAATCGCAAATTAATGAGATGCTGTGATAAGATTGTAATGAAATATTAAAAAATTTATATTTTTTCTTATAGAAAATATTAGGTACCCGTAATCACAATATTACGAGAGATACACTAGTCTGCCATCTTTTTTGATGTCACGGAAATTCGAAAACGTAGGTTTGCCAATGGTGCGGAGTCAAACGGATTAAATTTATTTTTCGGGTAAGGGGAGGGGAGTAGAGTGAAAAAAGGTCTGTAGCACCTCCTTATTATCTCTAGCAATAAGTACCGTCGTCGGGGGTGACTTTGATCAGCGGGGTGACTTTGATCACCTGGGGTGACTTTGATCTGTACCAGAAAACAACTTCAAATTGCAAAATCCGTTGTCGATATAAAGTCACGTTGTACTTTGAGTTATATGTGGTTGCTTGGTCACGTGATTACGTTGCTTGGTCACGTGATTACTATTTTTATCGCCAAAATTTTATGTGGCGCCAATTTTGGCTTTTAGAATGTGGTGGCTCGCCACTCCCGCGCAAATGCAGATTAATCCCACGTGAATGAAAAACAAAAATAAAGAAAATACTCAAATAATATTCGGCAGCACTTTTTTGGCAACGTGGTTCACTTTTCCTAGTCAGTCTTCGCTTTCCCTTGTTAAGTTTGCTATCGCTAGTCTTCAGGTCTTCATTTTCGAAATCGAACACACATTATCAAGCCACCTAGCGCAAATGTGCTACGCAGTTGTGGTTGCAAGTTAATATTAACAACAACAAGTGCTATATTTGATCAGTTCAGAGGAAATCGAACCCCCTGAACCCGAGGTAGAAGTGAGATGCCCAAATTACCTGTAGCAAACCTCCTGTAATTGTGCTTCAATCCAATAAAAACTAAATTTTAGTCCCCGACAACTTTTTAAAAATATAAAAATGAACAAAGTCACCCTTCAGATGAGTTTACTTTGATAAAACGGCAGTTTTGTATGAGTGATCAAAGTCACCCCTGGCACGGGGTGACTTTGATCAAGCATTAGGTGGCAGTATGCTCACATCACGTGACACATATCGAAAAAAGCAATGTGTCATAAGAAAGCTCAGCCACAGAGTGTTACGATCAGTCGATAGAGAAAGATGGAACGGTAGTGTTGTAGTAGATCAGAGCACTTGAAGTTTAACGGGTGATCAAAGTCACCCCCGTCGACGGTAAGTTGTTCTCATTCCTTCAACAAAACCGATCTTGAGCAGTATCTCTTCAAACTATTGTAATTTGCTTTTGAATCACAATTGAACAGTTTCAATAAATCTCGCCAAAAGTTTAATTATCAAAAGTGGCCTAAATTATTTTGTTACATTACCAAGAAAAAATAAAAGTAATGATTGAAAAGTTATTATTTATAGGATAAAAATAAAATACCAATAAAAAATAAAAAAAGATAAAAGATAAGAATAAAAATTTTGTTTCAGTTTCAACAAATCTCGCAAAATTTTTTTCATCGAAACTGGTTTATTTAGCTTACATTTTGCCAAATCCATCGAACAAATTTTAATTGAAGATTTAAAATTTTTATTTGTAACAACCAAACACAACAAAAAAAAAAACAAAAAACTTGCACGTTTAATCAGTTTTGACCAGTTTCGATAAATGTCGCAAAAAGTTTATTTATCGAAACTGGCCTACAATTGTTGAATTAACGGGAAAAAACTCGAACTAAACATGGAAAAATTATTATTCATAATAAACAAACACAACAAAACATAAATAAGATACGAGTTTGAAGTATTTTGTGTCAGTTTTGGCCAGTTTCGATAAATGTCGCAAAAAGTTTATTTATCGAAACTGGCCTGCATTTGCTGAATTAATCGGAAAAAAACTCGAACTAAAGATTGAAAAGTTATTACTTACAATCAACAAACACAACAAAACATAAATAGCATACGAGTTTGAAGTATTTTGGGTCAGTTTTGACCAGTTTAAGTCAGTTTCGGCCAGTTTCGATAAATGTCGCAAAAAGTTTATTTATCGAAACTGGCCAATTTTTGCA
The DNA here is from genome assembly GCA_963965965.1 of Trididemnum nubilum. Lineage (NCBI taxonomy): Eukaryota > Metazoa > Chordata > Ascidiacea > Aplousobranchia > Didemnidae > Trididemnum > Trididemnum nubilum. The sequence continues at coordinate 35,193,315 of OZ014490.1, forward strand.
AAATTGAAGGAAAAAATTCCAACTAAAGATTAAAAAATTACTATTTATTACTAGCAACATGCACTACAACTTAGATATTATTCTATTTCAAATTATTTCAGATCAGTTTCGGTCAGTTTCGATAAATAAACCTACCCGGCCTTGGATGTCGTTACAATAAACAAAGTTATCTTCCATAGTAAAATAACGGATCAACATGTCAATCCCTATTACAGTAGAATGTAATTTTAGTTTCGAACCTAGTATGCCATGTTCATCAAGACGAGATGCCAAAATCTCAGAAGATTCCTTAGATAGGCCGAGATCACGAATTAGATCATTCAGTTGTCCTTGACTAAACGGTTTTGGCTTTGAACTGGGCGAAGATTCTACACCAACCATGCTGGAGGAGCTACTGATGCTACTGTCTCCACTATCAGTATCATCCATTGCCTCCAGCATTTCATCTGCAGCAGTGAGTGCAGGCAAGGAAGTGAAAGCAGGAACTGGAACTTCAGCACAATGTGGTATGGGTCGTCGAGCAGACTCAATATCAGGGTAATACCAGTCTTTCTTCTTTCGCTGATTCCATCCAGACATGTTCACTATCATATACAAAAATAACAATCGTCATGGTGATTTTTAGGTTTACGCCATACCATAGGAATCCCAAACCGCATCGAATTGACTTTGCCTTGGGTCCAAAAGCGCAGCATTTCACTACAATGTTTGCACACTTTGTGAGGTGCCCAAGGCTTGTCTTGGTCCCCTAACTTCATGCCAAAGTAGGCTTCATAAGCTCTCTTTGTAAAGTCTCTCACGTTAAATATGCAGTTTGCCATCATGTAATCACCACAAATGTAGCAAATTGCGTCTGGATTGTTTCGGCACTGCCTTCTCTTAATACTCATCTTTACTAGTCACGTAAAAATTTACAGCTTAATTCAGTAAAGTGTAACTCAAGTTTCCTGCAATAAAATACAAAGCAACCCTTTTAAGTTTTTTGCAAAAAAAACTCTAAATTTACAAGATCTAGCACATTAGCTAACTGAGTGATGCCTGCGCTTTTCACAATGTACTCCTGTACTGCCTTCTAGGCTTAATCATAGCTGTTTTATTGCACAGGGGAGGGCAAATGTATTAAAACTGATACTCTTTGAAGAAATGATTCTGAATTGTTTGAAGAAATGTGAACGTACTAAGAGAAACATTTAATAGGGAATCGTAAATGTTACATAAGTCGTAATTGTACTGATATTAGCTGTTAGCAATGCTCTAAACCAAACGACATCAGACTTTCAGTTTCATGAATCATCAATATTCCCATTAAACAAAATTAACCGAATTAGCAAGGATTCAACGTCGTCAGGCATTGAATCAGCGTAAAATCGTAGATTTTGTGCTGTTCTTCTTACAGGGTTATGACCTAGTCTTCGTTTATCAATATACATATAACTTGCATGGAGTAAATGGGCACTAAACTTTGAATGGGAAACCAGTAACATTACAAGAAAGGTGCTTTGTGTGCTTCAGAATGCACTATGCTCAAGCAAATATGTAAAAAGTAAAATATCTCAAAAACTAGAGCCAATTCGGCAAAACTAAGTGCATTTTCGGACTCAGCACCCCCGATTTACCCTAAAAATGATCCAACATCTTCTGCCTTTTGAAAAAAATTTTTTTTTGTTGGCCTGTGTAATTAATCAAACCTTTTTAGAGGTTTTGCAATGGTGTTCGTAAACAAAATCAACACCATTTCGTCATAAAAGATAGATATTACGGTTGTTATGAAGACTTTTGTGAGGTAATACTATTCGTGATACAAGCTTTTGTGATGCAATAGGCAATATTTTTGACGAAATAGTGTTGAAAATTTTCATTAACACCATTGCAAACCTGATGTATTTTGCAAAAAAGATGTAAAAACCTTATGTAAATATTGTTTTGGTTTGTTTGATGCATAAGTGATGTTATGTGTACTGTGTAGGCCCAAAGTCACTTTAATTGACATATGTGTAGGCCTAGTGCATTTAGCCTAAAGCTTGGCACTTTCGTTGGTAGTTGCTATGACTGTGTAAGGACAGGTTCTTATTTGTTTTTATTGTGCTCCAACCTACAAGTCTATACTATAGCACAGGTTACCTATGGACCAGCGAACTCCTATTCTGCAGAGCTTCTCTGAAACCAAAAGAAAGGTAAGATTAGGCTAGTGCAGGACATTAGTAAGCTTTTTCAGATCTGGTATGATGTTCATAAGACTGTTTTAATGTCTTGAACAGATCAAGCTTGTCAATCATGAATTGGTTTACCACAAAATTTCAACTTCAAAGTCCTAAAGCATGTTGTCAGTAGTGCTGTTTTCTTGGTAAACTGTCTTTTTAACGTTCCGTTAGTGTTATGATAATCTGTAGCTTAATTTAGAATTCTTTATCAGTGTGCCACTCTGTCAGATATGACCATGTAAGGTACGTTGTGGTATGTCGTACTGTTAGTTATGTGCTTTTTGTGCTGGTATAAAAATATTTGGTCAAGCCAGGTCAACTGCCCGCGAACCAACGGTTTCCTCACAGTGATTTGGTCACTGATTTCGTCACAAACTAAAGTGAGGGTTTGGGCAAGGTGGCTCTGGGATAGTCAAATATACTGATGATCGTTCTCAGCTAATTGGTGTCCATTTGGTTTGCGGTCAGTTGTGGACCCTTTGTGGTTGGTGTTGTTCCCAGGTTCTCAGTTATTCAGATTATGAATATTGCACCTGGCTACAATATCTAATTACGCATAGGAAGAGCCTTGGTAAATGTTCCATTCGCGCAAACATTTTGAAATAAAGCCTAAAAAAACTAACCCTAAGCTCTAACCTTAACCCTAATCCTAGCCCTGACCCTAAGTCTTAACCTAAACCCTAACCCAAACCTATAAGTGTAATAATAAAAATAAAAATTTTCGAAAACAAGTGATGTCACAGGAATCTTTGTTTATTTATCCGCGCGTGTTCCATTCGCCAAGTCACTTCGTTAGGCTATGCATATTGCACCAGGCTACAATATCTGATTGCTACAGAAAATACGGTGACTTACTGGTAGGTACCGGTAGTCTGGTAGTAATTCTTACCGGTATATGTTTTGAGTTAGGCTAGGCTATTGATACTAAAAGTGCTTGATAATGTAATGTCAAATTTATCCAGCAGTTGTTGATTTCAGAAAGTTTGGACGCAGCAGAACTTCAGTCTAGCATTCATTAATCACCCAGGTTTATAGTACCAGTAAATGGCCTAAATTAGGCCTGCCCAACCTTTTTCTGCTATGGGCCACATTTACTAGAGAAAAGTTATTGAGGGCCTTATGTACCGTAGAAAAGTTATTGGGGACTACATGCATGTTTGTCTAGATTGAACTCCAATCAATTGCTAGTTTATTGTACAAAATCGTGTGCTCACTTTGGCCAGTAGTACGGGAATCTGTCCCCAAAAGTAGGTGAAGACCAAAAAAAAGTCTTCGTCACAAATCTGTGTCGATTTCGGTCAGTTTCATGGAAATCTGTCCCTATAAGAAGTAGGTGTAGACCAAAAAAAAAGTCTTCATTGCAAATCCGAGCTGATTATGAAAACCAAACAGCAGAACTAATAAGGTTTTGGTTTAGACTGTCTTTTTATTTGCCACAAAATGGTAAGCCTTTCCTAGTTTCCATGAGGAAATCAACCTCACGAAAAGGCTTAGCCGGCCACACAAAACAGCTTTGCGGGCCGTGAGTTGGGCAGCCCTGGCGTAGACTAAGCGTAGCAAATCTTTTTCAAATCTGAAATAAAATCATTAGAATGCATGCAAAACTAAGCACTCAACCTCCAACTGAATCACAGTTCAAACTTTTCCCTCAGTTACCAAACAAACTCAATTTAAACTGTCAAAGGTCTAATATTTAGCTTAAAATAAATCCTAATAGAGAGAACACAGTCCTAGTGCCTAACTAATCTGAACTCAGCACAAACCTTAACCTAACTCTGAACAATGTATATATGTTATTCAACATTTACTTCAAGGGTCGGCAACCTTCAGCCTGTGGGCCAGATCCAGCTCACCAAGAAAATTCATCCGACCTGTGACCTCTGCAAATCTTGTGGCAAATAAAATTGGTTGAGCTGCAGAGCTGGAGCAGTTAAGAGTTAAAAGCGAAATATTACTTCTTGATGTTTCTAAAAGTATTTTAATTAAAAACAATTAAGCCAAAAAAGAATATTACGTACTGTACTGGTATCAATGTTTTGCACTACTTATACCAGATTCATACTGAGCAAAACATTGTGAACATATTAGCCTAGGTATCCTTAGTTTATTTCAAACAAAGTTCTTTACAGCATTAGCAGCATAGAAGCTGCCAGTTGGTTAAAATAAGGGAAGGCTTTATTTCCCCAGAAATTTTTATCTACTTCTTTATCAATTCTGACTCAAGTCTAACCTAAACTGAAATGCTTACTCTAAAACTATCCCTAAATCAAACCCTAACTTAAACCCTGATCTTAACTTCTAGCAAAGCAAATGAAAAAAGCATGCAATGAATATTTCTCATTTTCATTTTATTCTCTTTTACTTGAAAATTTTTGGTGAAATAGTCACTACCTAAAATAAATGACGGGTACGCTCATATGCATATGATCAGTGGTATAACCAGGGAGGGCTAATAGGTCTTCAACCCTCCCTGTTAGCTGAGTTATTGACAATATTTAACCCTGAATTTCAAGCGTTTAAAAATGTTCTGGGGTTGACCTGTAATTGTAAGTGAAATGGATTGAAGAGGCGGGGCAATAAAATTCTACAATATCTTCAGCTGGCTTTTAATTTTTAGTTCCAAAGAGATGATAAAAACGTTTGAAAAGTGATCCAAATGGCTATTTTTTTCGAAAAATTAGAAAAATTGCTTAGCAGCTGGGTTTTCGTCTACTGCCTCCCATGGGCTGGCCACCGTCTATGATACACTTAAAGTTGATCCAGTTTGCTCAACACCTTAAATTGAAACATTTTTCGAACAAAAAATACCGTTTATGATTCTAAGCTCAGTGTAGACCTAAGCTTTTATGAATTCTCATTTTCTACACAATAGTTTTAAAACAAAATCTACATATTTTGGTAATTTATAGTCTGCGGTGGCTTAGGTCCCGCTCCCCAGACAATGCAAGTTGTGCACTAGCTTATTTATCCCTCTTGATCAAAAACAAATCTGGCAATGTTACACAGTGTTTGCTTTGTTTGGTTTGTCAAAAGCAACAGCAGAGTCATTGAATTCACACCCAAATAAATTACTTCAAATTGTCATAAATCCTAAAATGCCAAAAATCTGAACACTTTTAAGGACCAAGTTATTAGGTAAAATTTATTCCAGCCACTGAGACCGTGCTTAATTTGTTTATGGCTTGCGGCCACAAAGAGGTTGCTTACCCCTGATTTACTTCAAACCTCATTAATATCTTGCAATGAAACACTAATACTGCACTTATCACATACCTGAAAAACCTTTACCTGTCGTTAACTGGATGGAAATACAAAATGGCTGCACAACTATGTGGCACAAATGGAGTTTACAAATGTCAGTAGTGGATCGTCACAATACAATGACAAAAAGATGCCCTAATTCTCACTTGGACAGTTAGTTCTGCCAAGTTTTAAAAGAAAGCATCAGTGTGTGTCAGACTGTTACCAATCCTAGGCCTATACAATTAAGTGCAAAGGCATACTAGAAAAACTTGTATCCTATCATTGGCTATAATGCAGTACTATATTTTTTTACAATCACAATTTATGCAGTATATATTGTTAGTTTTTTAGAACTGTCAATCTTGAAAGAGAAACTAAAGTCATCATGGCACTGGCAGATTGGATTTTACATGTCAATCAACTTGTATTTTATTGTTTTTTAGACAAACAAGTATGTATATATTCTTACGTTCTTTTCAACAATTGGAGGATTTTTGTTTGGCTATGATACTGGAGTTATTAGTGGAGCAATGATCATTCTGAAGAAACGGTTTATGCTTGACAATATATGGCAGGTACAATTAACCAAGTTGCCTGTTAAATACAAAATAAATGATTTAAATGAGTTTTATGAATCGCCACTACCCTATAGGTGATCATCTTATCATAAGTCAACATTTACACTTCTCATGAAACCATTGGTGAATACTGAATTGCTGACTATTATTATTTTTTAAGCAAATAAATTTTTTATTCACTGATTTTTATTTTTAGAAAAACGCAACTGATAAGAGCTATCACCTGTCATTTTTTATGTATTCAAACTAAACATTTAATATCAAAACTAATTCCTGTAGTCACTACAGACTATACAGGAATATGAGCTGTAAAACTTTAAATGAAGTCTGAAGTAGCCTGCTATTATGAAATGTTTTTTAATATATAACCGTACCATATGAAGGGGGTAACTCTCTAACAGCTGGAAATGTAGAGGTTTGGTGAAAAAATGATGATTTTTGGCAGAATTTTTTCTATAAATGATGATGGCTTTGCTATGAGCCAAAATCAATATCTTGTTTTTTTTATTTAACAGTTTAATTGACTTTTTGTTTAAAAAGAGCATTCAAGATGTTTCTATTTCAAAAATTTTACAGTGCAGCTATCGCAGATTGTGAAGCATATTTGGCAATTTTTTAGAATTTTCGTGCACCAATTTTGATTCTCATAGGCCGAGAAATCATAAGAAAATCACAGTTATTTTTCCTCTTAGACGAGGGAGAAATGCTTTTGAACATCACCGAACCAAACAGAAGTTCATCAAAATCGTTCCAAATGATTGACTACAGCTGCTGTCTAGGCAGTGGCTTTGTAGGTACCTGCTGATAACCATAGCAAACCTATCCGCCCTGACTTTTTTTCTACGAAAATGAGCACCAACTTGCTAAAATCTTGAAAACATCTAAAGTGCTTTGCATTAACTAAAGTTTACAATTGCATCATTACGTGAAAAACTAACTGGCCTTCTGACCTTCAGGCCTAAACTAATCGTGAGATAGTTGCTTAAAACTTACTAGCTTGCCTGAAATTAAAATCTTGGTCTAAGGTCTAGTCAGCTCTGATGCTTTAGCCTTCAGCATGCAATCATTTCTTTGGATAGGTTACTTGTAGTAAGCAATAGTGACGATAGGCTAGGCTACTTCATCAAAAGCACTAAACCTTATCTTGATTCTGAATACTTTGCTAGTTCTTGGCAGCCAATACACTCTAAGAAAACATCTAACCTCTCTAAATTCAAACAGCAGCTGCTCCACTATTTCATTTATCTATACCTCCAGCACTCACCAGCTCCTACAAGCCCGCTACTTAGCAAGACTCGAAATAGGAAAAATTTACAGAACTAATTTATTGCTTAATCTATTTGAAACAAGATGGCCGAAATTTGGAGTCTTAGAGGAAAGCATGAAATTGTTTCTGTTAAACTTTCTTAACCTAGTGAGTTGCAAGAATTGCAATAAGTTCATGTCGGTAAACTTATTTTTTAAGATTGTACGTAGAAGTTGAAATGTGCACTTTTACTTCCATTATTATATACTCATATTTTCACGTGTGTCAATGTCTTTTTTTAAAGGAAATGTTGGTTGCCATAACCGTTGGATTTGCTGCTGTATTTTCTCTGCTTGGTGGAGTTTTTAATAACTGGAGTGGACGACGAGTAGTCATTTTAACTGCGAGTTTAATTTTTCTTGTTGGCTCTGTACTTTTGGCAGTTGCCTATAACAAATATATGCTGCTGGTTGGAAGAGCTATTGTTGGAGCTGGCATTGGTTAGTATTTTTATTGAGGTTTTTGCTTAACTTTTTATTTGGCTTTGTAGCCTTCTGCTGTAACATTGTGATGGCAGCATCTATGCATTTTATCCGAAATTTTTAAAAAAGTGGCCAAGTTGGGAATGTTTTAAGGAGTTATTATCCTTGCAACAAGCTTAGGTTTGCTGCGTGTTCAATGCAGCAATGTGCTGACTACTTTTGAAAAGAAAAAAACAAATTCTTTTTGGTGGTTTTGTTGCAGTAACTGTGGTGTGTAACATAAATGATATTAGTAAAAACAGCTTGCCACACTAATCAAAATGATTGTATAGATTTGAAGAGCTGATTTTCAAAACGCCTCATATCCACTTTTGATGTTTTCGAGAAAGCCACAAAAAACCGTATTGAAGCTTTTTTTTTGCGAATATTTTGTTAATTTCACTTTCTGGGGATTGCAGACGTATACTTCTTCAAAACCAAAAAGTTTGAAAAATTAACGATATTTAGTTGTTTTATTTTGGTTTATTTAAATTTAAAAAAGTGGAAACATGCGTTGTTTACTCTACCAACGAGCTTCTCTCCACTACAAGCAAGGTTGTCAAGCCTGCTTTACAGAAAAGCAATGTGATGTATCAATTCGCATGCTGCTGCAACAGTCAGTATGTAGGCCGTCTTTCCAAAAGGCTCCAGGACAGAATTAAACAACACATTTCCAAATCTATTAGCTCTTTCTCTTCTTACCAGAAACGCTTACTTCCCGCCCGTCGATGCAGATCTTCCATCCAGACTAATACCCAGTCTTTCACTTCCGATTCAGCCATTGGATTTCATCTTTTACAAAATCCAGTCTATGCTCAACATTATGATGACAGTAGATTCTCTGTTCTTGCCCAAAGCCGCTCCTCCTTTCCATCTATCTGCTCTTGAAGCTACTTTTATCAAAACTTCCAACCCTGCCCTCTGCTGACAAAACGAATTGGTGTACAGCTTAAAGTTGGTGCTATGCACTAATGACGCTCTTTCATTAGTCTTTTTCTTGCCATTCACGGCTCGACTTTTTCCTATAAATAGACGCTCTTTTTCCTGTGCTTTCTATTTTGACGATTCTTCTTGACAAGTGTCAGACAAGAAGCTTCGAAAACATGAACATTTTGAGTCATAGTATTTTATCATTTAAAAATCAAATTACTGTATTTACCGTCCAAAAACTTGTCGTATGCTTGAACTGAAGTAAATCATTTTCCCATCATTGATCATGCATAATCAATAAATGTGACACTTCGAGAAGTAGCTAACTCTTGTGGGTTGCAAATAAACGTATTTAGTTCTTTGTTATAGCTTATGAACATCTCGATAAGCAAAAGCAAAAAAAACTCATTGGATATAAGGCACTTTGGAACTAAACCCAGAGTGGATACAAGGCGTTTTGGAAATAAACACAATATTCGTAAATGCTTTTGACAGGGATAGAAAGCGATTTGGAACAAAATTTTTACATAGAAACGTGCGCATGGTCATCTCTACATTTTTCAATAAAAAAGTCCATTTTGAAAAATATGGTCTCTAAGGCGTTTTGGAAATGAACTCTTCATATAATGAAATAAATCTTTGAACAGTTCAATGATTTTATTTTTATCTATCAAAGTAAATTGAAATCCATTGACATTGAAAATATGTGCTTGATAGTTTTTTTTTACTTTCCCACTGCTTTGTGGTTGGGCTAGCAAGCTTAACATGCTGCAGTATCGAGATGTTTAAAGTCTCAACACATGCATCAAACTCAGCACTGTTCCAGAGTATTGCTATTCCAGATTATCAGGCATATTTATAACACTTTTTCAAATTTCAGATAAAAAACTACAATGTTGTAGAATAGCACTGCTTGCTTGCCATGCAGTCATCTTTTGCTAGCTCAGCTGACTTCAAGCTTCACTGACTTTCTGTTTAATTTTGTAGTTTAGGATGTACAGCATGTTGATATGCTTACAATGTATTTTTAAATACTTGTGATGTTCGTGAGTAATATGTACTATTGTGAGCACTACTGAAGTGAGATATTTATTGCTCGTGTTTGTAATCATCATTTGTAGCTGAACCCTAAAAAGTGCCATTACTAACTTGATAGTTTGCTGCGTTATATCTGAATTTTTTGAACTTCTTTTGTAGGTTTGGCTTCAATGACTGTCCCCATGTATATAGCAGAAGTAGCACCAGCACATGTGAGGGGTCGGTTGGTGGTAATAAATAATGTCTTCATAACTGGTGGCCAGTTCGTTGCCTCCTGTGTGGATGGCTTTTTTAGTAATGATGAAATTAATGGATGGAGGTAGGTTTCAACCCCTAAGATACTGGGCTTGTATTATCAATTAAGTTTGTTTTTTTAAGCCTATTGTATTTATGTTGTGAATTCTTCCAATTTTTGATAATACTTGCTGCAGCTCCACTCATGGTTCAACTTCTTTTAGTGAATTCACAGAAGCATGTTTAGGAAGTGGAAATTTATTATGACCGTTGCTCAGCATTTGTGTGAAACAATTTTTTAGTAATACCATCAGTCACTTATGCATCAAATTTTAAAGTATTTATTTTAAGGATTACCGCTTTTAATACTGCTGATTACTTGCAAGAACTCTCAATGTAATTGCCCTATTAGTTGACATCGAATAGTGTATATACCGATATTATTTATCAGCCCAAAAAGTTTTAAAACAATGAAATGCATTTTTAATTGTCAGGTACATGCTTGGGTTAGCTGCTATTCCAGCTTTTATTCAATTGGTTGGTTTTCTGTTTCTGCCTGAAAGCCCGCGGTGGCTGATGGAAAAGAAAAAATACGACAAAGCAGTTTCTTCATTGCAAAAGGTAAATATTATACTCATACTGCATTCTGGTTCAAGTTTTTGTTTCTGACATTGTTATGTAATTAGGCAATACCATGTACAGTATATAACTGTATACGTTTTCAAGGTTCACTCAGATCGTCATGGTTTTCAAAACCGCACCAACTGGAAGCCAAATTTTCAAAAGCCATTTCTTGCATTACTTTATATTTTTTCAAAAGCTTTTTTACATCTAATCCTGCCATTAACTTCAATGAGCATCGCTTTTTCAATTGATTTAGCACTAAGGTGCTTTCTGGGACTGGTTAGTATTCAATTACACTTCTTGAAGTTGAGGGAAGTTCAGTTAATTACATTTTCTTTTAAAGGACTGGTTGGTAAGTTATATTCATTGCAAACTTTTCTGCAAGTGTATATGCGGAGGAAAAGAAAAACCCCTTTTACCTTTTCCTCTTTCAAGTGTTAATCTATAGATGATATTGCCATTTACATACGTTTATCCTCGCGTGCTTTTCCATCTGACGATAATATCAACCGCTATCAATTTATAAATGACATTGAATTGCTAGGACTATTAGAAATTTACATTCAATTGTAATTGGTTGGAAATACAATGCTGCTGATTTTTTTAGATTATTGGTGATGATGTTGCTGCTCAGAAGGAATTTGAAATGTTGCGAACCTTTGTGGAAGAGGAAAAGCAAGGTATGGTTGGTGAAATCGGAATACTATAGAATCACAATTGCATTTTTACATGTGACTTTTCAGACCTGGGTTCTTGCTTCCGATGACTCCTTGCTGCTGAGTCATATCGAAAAAGTGACGAATAAGGAAACAACTGCGCCAATCAAAGATTTTATATGTTTCCAGAAGAACACGCTGACACCTCAACTCTTTGATTGGACTATCCTTTCGTAATTTGGCACTTTTTTGGTATGACGCAGCATTAGGCGCACACTGGAGGCAAGAACCATGTCTGAAAAGTAGAGGTGTTGAAACGTTATAAAGCTTCAATGGATGCTGTTGACCTAAAATCGTGATGGTTTCAGACACAATGTCAAGCTAATAAAATTCTGGTTGGGTTGCTTATGTGTGGTTTATGTGCTGAGTTGTATCAATGCTGGAGACGTTAAGGTGTCAAATCATAAATTGTCTCTCGTACATAAACGACCCAATACCTAACTAAACGATCGCGCTTAAAAGTTTTATAGCTGTGAGTATAATGTATAGATGGAGCGGCTATCAAATGCTAACATCAGGTTTGGAGACAAGATTGCTGGCCATGGTGGAATTATCTGTGTAGTGTGTACCGTATATAGCGAGTTTGTTTGACACGCTAACATGTGTCTTTATTCTAATTCTTGAATATGAGATTTGTTGCAACTTAATACCGATATGTCTTATCTTGGTGAAAGTAAGTGTTTTTGGTTCACCATGTTGAATGTGAAATCGTACAACCGAATTCTGAAGACTGAACCTTACACCTGAGTGAAAATTATGACTAGTCCACAGGATCATAGCGTATTCTGTGTAGATACTGCAACTATTTGCGATAAAGCTTGTGGGTTAGGATCTGCGGTAGTGTAGTATATGTAATTGCGAGGTAGCTAAGCAAAGGTTGACATTTTTGAGGCTAGGGTGGTTTAATTGATTTGAGAAATTGAAAGTAAAAGTAGAAAATTTGAACCGACAGCTAAGAGCGGTGTTATTTTGTCGAAAATATGTTTTGTATTTTGCTAATGTTGCGAAGCATACTTGTACGTTTGGTCTCGGTGGTTCATCCAAATGCTTAATGTTTCAGCCCAAAGATCTGGCGGTTTGTGTCAAGTTTTACGCAATCGCAGTGTTAGAAGAGCACTTATTGTCGGATGTGGTTTGCAGATGTTTCAGCAGCTGGCCGGGATTAACACGGTCATGTGAGTCAATTTAAAAAAGATAAGAATTGCGCAATAAGGTCACTGGTACGTTTCGTCAGCAGCACTCTAATTCTGCTCGATTGTTTTAATCCGTAAAAAGTAACTCAAATAAAACGACAGATTTATGGATTTTCTGAGCCTAAATATGCCATTACTTGTAAGTTTCAACGCTTCATTGTGTTCGGCATTGGCTTCTCCAAACCGAAGAAACTTGTATTAGTGATCGGTTGTCCATTCTCTGGCAATCAACAGGTTTAGCAATAATTATATTGTTTGCAACCTGTTTTGTTTTGTTTTTTCTTACTTGCTATCACTGCTTTAATGGATAACGATGGCTGGTACTGTTCATGACTGGTTATGGCTCTGGTTTAATTCCTGGTCGGGTCAAAAGAAAAGAATAAAAGTTGGCCCCAACTGTTGATCTGCTTTATGTTCTACATTGATAGGAACAGTATGAAGCCAACGTCTGTGGAAGTGTGGCACTAGTGTGGCTCTAGCCAACGTCTGTGGCACTAGACTGTCTCTTTGACTACTTGACTAAATGCTGTTAACATATGAGTGGTATATGTTGAAACAATATTTTGCTTGCAGGTATTACTCTGCCACAATTGTGCAAATGTCTGGTGTGCAGGACGACTCGCTCGCAATTTGGCTCGCGGCAGCGACAGCGTTTGTTAATTTCATTTTCACCTTCGTCGGTTTGTGGTTGGTTGAGCGAATGGGACGAAGATTACTAACATTACTCAGTATTGCCGGTTTGTGAAATAAAAGTTAATATTTGAACATCAAAAGTCTCAGTCGGTAATACGCTTTGTGTGCGAAAATACATAGCATTTCGTATGTGCGAAAATATTTGATTACACAATGTGATCAATGATCGAGTGGATACAGCGTGTGCTACCGAAACGATAGACTCTGGTTCGATTCTCGGTCGGATCAAACCAAATACGATGAGAATTGGTATTACAGCTTCCCTGCTTGACGCTCAGCAATTAAAAAGGACAGTGTGAAGACTCCACCGTGTGTGGGTAGACAGGCTTCTTGACTCGAAGACCGAAGGTCCCTTCGCTGTCTTCTGGCCAAGGCAACTTGGTGAAAAAGATGCAATTACATAATATATAAAATTCTGTTCGAAGCTGTGAAAGTTTCTGTATTTTGGAAGGAGTTAGCACTGGACTTAACTGAAAACTTTGCATCCTTAATGATACTTTTTATCGAAGTTTATGACTAATAGCTGGTGTTTGTTTAGGCGTTACTTTGTCATTATTTTTTCTTTCTACTGGTTTTTATCTTGCATCAGTTCACTCCCCTCCGGTTTCCTATAACATTTCATCAAAATTCGACAATTCATTATGTTGCTACAGGTAAGAAATTCTAAACTCAACCCAGGAAGTTTGTGAAGCTATCTTTCTAATGCAGTACTAGTTGATTTTGGATTGTGATCAGCATGTGTTTTGTTAAGTTAGTTTGCGGAAGGGCATACATTTGAAATTATGCACAATCCTTAGTGATAAATTACAAATTTTTGACCACACTGGCTACAGGGTTTTCAATAGAAAGGAGGTATTCGGAGGCTGAACGTTGTATCCTCTTGAAAAAGAATTGAGAAGTCCTTTCGTTAACGCTGTGCTTTCTGGTTTAGCGTTGGTTCCACTTGGTGGAAATTTTGCTTTCCTATCAGATCAAGAAGTGACTTCATGTGGTAGTGAGGTGATATCCATAGCTTCCTGCTGTAGAACATTAGCTAGAAACTTGAAAAGCATTCCTATCACGTATTTTTTCCACATTTGCTCACACCAAAATAACGCTGAATTTTCCCACCATTTAGAAGACTGGCCGTACCAAATTTTGGTGAGTTTCTTCAATTTCTTAGGAACTCTCCCAAAAGTTGTGGTTCAACTACCAATTCAGTTTACCACCAAAGTTTTTTGATTAAATTTTTGTTTTACGCCTCCTCAAAACGTGTTTCCATAGCAACGCGACAAAAATCAAAAAAATGGCCATAACTTCGCAACCACTCTTGCTAGATGCATAAAAAAAATTTTTTTTTGGTGAAGATGCAGAATACCCAAGTTCTTACCTGCTCTCAATACATTATATCAGTCTAACTGCTCAATTTTTCAAGTATAATCAAGAAAACATTTTTTTTCACTAATTTTATTGAATTTTCTGTAATATATCTCATTGCATAGAGTTGTTACGGAATTTGTGTAGTAATATATGGTAACTTTCGATTAGCTATACAGTCGTTATAGAGTAATTGTTATATTAGAGCATGTTAATTGATTCTCATTGCGTTCACTGATAGGATAGCTAATTCTGTAAATGTTGAAACGCGAAAAATCATTTCGACAGATTTTAATGTATCAACTTATTTATAATCACTGACTGTATTCTTGTTATTTTCACATCTTAATTCTTTATGATTGTTTTAAACAAGCATGGTATTTTGGCTCTGGGCAATAGCATGCTTATTATGCCTAGGTTTAGCAATTCTAAATAGGTGTAGAATAGTATGCTCCCAAGTCAACATGCTTTTGTTAGGCATCATGCTACAATTTAGGAAAACAACGTAATTCTCTTTGTTTAAAAAATGTTCAAAATTTTAGTAAGATTTGGCTGCTTTCTGCCCACAAAAGAACCAAAATAGTGCAGCATGTGCTGCTGAAAAGTCTGCTTTCAAAGTGAAGGATTGATGGATAAAAATTGATGTTAATTTGGCATTACATGATACAAGCCATGCTTTTCTAAGATCTTTGAAAAATCAGGCTAACTTGAGAGTCAAAACAACTGTTTCTAGAAAGCCGTAAACAAATATATTGTGCTGCATCTGGAAAGTTTAAATTAAAAGCTATGCGTATCAAGTAACTTGACATTCTAATGCTTACAACATTGAAAGCCTATTACATCATCACGAAAAAGGATGTGAAAACTAGAAAAGCTTTTGAAAATATTAGTTCAGGAGTAAAGAGTAGAAAAAAGAATGAGTGTTAACATGTCCAAGTCAGCCAGCATCCAAGAGTAGAACATAGAGCTTCAGCAGAATTAGTGGTTGCTAAAAGTGTAACAATTAAAGAGTCCGAAACAGATTGCTGTTAATCTTGCTTCTGGATACAGCATTGAGACTTTTTTTGTTTTTTACTGCATTGCAGTAGTAAAATGCTTCAAGATATGCAACACAACCTCAAGAGTGTTGAGCATTAGTCAAGTATCCTTTATTCCAATAATACCTCAATCACATACTTGATAAGCTGACTTCGTTTTCATCACAAAGCAAGTACTAAAACCCTTAATGATTTTAGATTAATTGCAAGCTGTTTATCAAGCTTATTTAAAGGATTTTCAGATATATCCCAATGCATAGGGTGGGTCTTAAGTTGTGCAGTGTGCATAAAAAAATATGTGGCAAGTGATGTGAAATACTATAAAATCAACAGGGTAAGATATCTTTTCCTTTTCTTGGGCATAGGGTACATGTTTTTTGTAGAGTAGTGAAACATTGTTTGCATTTATCAGTTCAATTAACTTATTGGGATTGCTTTAAATGCTTTGGTGCAGGACTTACGGGCCTACCCTGTATTTGTCTTTTTTAATCTCGAGTTCTGATTTACTTGCGTTTCTGAAAAACTATCTAGTGTATGGTATGCATCAGGTGATGCCAAAAGTTTTTTTATTAAACCTTGTTATAGTATAAGTCAAAATCATAGTTTAAACACCAGCCCCTTAATCTAAAACCAGTCTTTTCAGCAGCACCTGTTGCTTTTGATTGGTGTTTTTATTTATTGAAGTTTAGCGTGCTAACTTTTAAAATTCATGAGCAGTTGAGTGCATCTTTAACTGCAAAGGAATTTGTGCTGAGAAATGCAGTTCTGTCAAAGTCATTTTCTTTTGTGGGCAGAGCAGCCAAATTTTTATTGACATTTCAACATTTTTCAAAACCCACACATATATGGTGTGAAAATAACAGAATACAGCAGTGATTAATAATTAAGTAAACATTACATTTCTGTCATGATTTTACTGCTTTACAATACTTACAATGCTAGCTATCCCATCAGTGAACACTTTAAGAAGCAATCAACATTTGTTCGAATACAATAATTACTCTAGTAGCAGTATAGCCAATAAAAAGTTACAATATGTTATTTGAAAATTCCATAACAACTCTATGCAATGAGATATATCATAGAAAATTCACAAAAACATGTTTTCTTAATTTTACTTGAAAAATTGAGCAGTTAAACTGATATGATGTATTGAGAGCAGGTAAGAACTTGGGTATTCTGCATCTTCACCAAAAAAAAAAAAAAATTTTTGCATTTACCGTAAGTGGTTGCGAAGTTACGACCATTTTTTTGATTTTTGTCACGTTGCCATGGAAACGCATTTTGAGGAGGCATAAAACAAAAATTTAATCAAAAAACCTTGGTGGTAAACTGAATTGGTAGTTGAACCACAACTTTTGGGAGAGTTTCTAAGAAATTGAAAAAACTCACCAAAATTTAGTACGGCCTACTGTTTATGTTTACCATACGTGGACGAAACAGTAGAAATAACGAAAACTTAGACCAGTGGTTCTCAACCCGGGGCCAATGGCCTTCTTAGGGGGTCACAGGACATTAGACGAAAAAATCCCTTGGAAATTTGAGGAAAATCCCTTCGATTTGAGTTGAAGACCTTTTATTGGTCGTCAGTGAAAATTCGGGGAAAAATCCCTTCGGTTTGAGGTGAAGATCTTTTTTATGGAAATTCAGGGAAAATGCTTGCGATTTGAGTTGAAGACCTTTTTTTTGGTCTTCAATGGAAATTCGGGGGAAAAAATCCCTCGGATTTGTGATAAAGATCATTGGGACTAACAATTTTATAGCCACGCAGGGGACCACTGGTGTTGAGAGTCTCTAGAAGGGCGCCACAGACCTTCAAAGGTTGAGAACCACTGACTTACACATGCGATTTGTGTGTGAACCCCGCGCTCACAAAATCAATTCCACGTGTGTTCTAAATACTCGGATGCGGAAAATTTTCTCGCGACGAGCAAAAACGTTTTTTGGTTTTCCATCATTTTCAATATTGTTGTTGTAACGCATATTTATCCTCCTGTTACCGCACAGCGTCGGACGCTACCTGTTGCAGGAATCCGCACCAGCTTAGAAGTTTCTACTGATCCAATGTTCCTGTGGATTTCTTCGAATTCTTGTCCACTGAATTTGCTGCTTGTTCGAAGCCACCAAGTAGACATAATCATTGTAAAGCGTTTTGTCCAAGGACGCAACAATATAATATCGTACACAATTAGTATGATTCAAAACCTTGGTGTTATCAGTCTTACACAAATCTGTTTGAATGCCCAGCTCAGACGCCAGTTTGTTTTTGTTTTTTTTATTTATGTATTTAGTTTCGCTTACTTGTCGCTTATTGGCCTAAATTTTTAATGAATAACGTATAGGAAAAATGAGACGTATAAGATTTTTGCATTCACGACCTAAAATCATTTCTGCAATGATGAAAATGACTGAAATAAACTCTTAAACGACCGAAAAATCAGGTTGCGATTCAGCGAGCCTTCGTTTTCAAATACCAGTTGCGCTCTTTGAGCTATGCACGCTGCAATGCTGAGTCAAATCAACCAACGTAATGTGTTAAACAAGCAAAAGATCGCGGGTACGCCTAGATTTTACGCCATGTATAGTTCCGGCCTAATAAAGCGCGCAGCCGTTGAAATATACTGTACGTCTTAACGATTCATACGCTTCAGCTCATGTTCTGCCTGTATTGAATCATACGATTGCGGTTACTGTTATATGCCAAAAGGGAAGTGGGAAGTGTACAATGCAACATGTCTACCTCTTAATGCGACCAATAACCAGGTAAACTAAAGGTTAAAAAATTAGTACATAGATAATCGTTTACTAGGTGGAATTTAAGATCAGATTCGACGTAGAAAGATTTCAGCCACAAGGAATTTCTTGAAGGACGATTATAGATCTAGGCCGATTGTGAAAAATGTTGAGTTGCAAAAAATATTCTTCCTATTGTTTCTGCTTTTTCAAAATTTATATTTGTTCAAATAATGTTTCAAATGTATGCAGTTCGCTTCTGCTTGATTTTCCAAATTTTAGTCTTTAACACATCAGTTAAAATCTGCTCTGATAAACCAAGAATTATCCTAGTTTAGAAAGTAGAAAGATTAACGCCATAAGCTTGTTTGCTTTCGGGTGTTTATTTGCTTCAGGTTTCGCTTTCAACATTGTATGTGTACCTTAATTTCATCATTGCAAACGTAACGCTAGTGGTAAAGAAAATTTCGCTCAAGTTGTAATTTTGCTAACACAACATACTCCCTAGTACTTATGGACCGAACAACAAACAAACTCAAATCGTTATTACACTCGCTGAAAGCGTGTAACGAATTGGCGTGGCCCATATCCGCGTCATTGCGCCAGAGCAACATAACTTTTTTCAAAAAATTCGAAGCTGTGGCGTTGGCAAAACTATGTTCAATTTGACCGGCTCGAGAATTGTTCTTCAGACCTTCAGCTCCATAGGCGAACGCGCTTACCACTCGACCAACTGACCGACACGAACCGCACAACGAAAATAAATCGATTGATAGCAGTGATAGTACGAAAATTAAAAGCGTCTTTGTATTTGCTGCGAGCTTTTTCCTGTTTTGTTGGTTTGTGGCACTGTTTTACGTATCGTTTCGGAAGATATTACAAGTTTGCTGCAGCTACTTGATGAAACCATATCTTGTTATTAGTTATCCACATTTGGACCATGTCATGAAAAGCACAATGCCGGCCCATACTTCGCTTCCAATTATTGTCCCACGGATTTTTCATGGATGGCATTAGCAGGGATGATTCTATACCTGGCATTCTTTGCTCCAGGTATTGATGCGTAGTTTGTTTCGCTTAGAATGCGGCCGAACGTCTGTCGCTATCTAAAGTGAAGAAGTTAATTTGAAGCGACATCTAGTAGCTTATTTTTGACAAAAAGTCGGTAAGAAACATTGCTCTTCGCTTGACGTAAAATTTCTAACTACTAGCTTGGTAACTTTTTTCGTTTCTATTTTTAAAACTTTTAAATTTCCTTATTTCTGGCCGATAATCAAGCCTAGATTTTCTGCATGTAGAAGCTTCTAACCCTTTAACTGCTAGAAAAAGCAAAGAGGTCAAAGAAAAAATGCTATACCATGGATTTGTAAATCCGGTTGTGTTTTACGAGTATTATTTTTGTTATTTTCTTCGAAGCTAATTCAGATTTACTCTTACATCAAAAGTTTTACCAGTTTTTATCAAAGAAAAATTGTTGATATCAAGTTACCAATTTCATTTCTTCTTAGGCATGGGACCTATGCCGTGGACAATCAACTCCGAGATCTATCCTCAGTGGGCAAGAAGTACAGGCAATGCACTTAGCACAACAACGAATTGGATGTTCAATGTTATAGTATCTCTAACGTTTTTAGACATCACACGTGCTTTTACTACACAAGGTAATACTCGTGAATTTTTTCAATGGTCGAGTTTTAGATTGGTTAGGGCTGCTTCTTAGTGTTTGAAATTTGGGATGAAGTAGCTTGAGCGGGTGGTTTTTTGATTTGTACTACCCCACCCATTCCGTGAAAAAAAAAAGAAATACTGTAGAAAAATACACTGGTTAATTCGATGACAGCAAGGTCGTTTTGCGAGTTCCAGTCATAATTGTTCCAATTTGTTCTCGGTTCTTGATTCAATTATTAATTTAGCATGTCGGTTCAATGCCAGGCAGAAGATCAATGAGGCCTTGTGTTTAAAACCACAGATGCCAAAGAAAACAACTCCTGGTTTATTCTTCGTAAATAGGAGAAACTGAGGAGGCAGTGCTCAAAGCAGCAAAGAAATGAGTTTTCTTCAAAAAAGATTAGTTAATCCTGTAAATTAGATTTTATTGAGAAACTTAAAACTTAGTTTTTACTTGTTGCAGGAGCGTTTTTATTTTACGGGTTATTGTCGTTTGCTGGTTTTGCGTTTATTTTATTGTTTCTTCCTGAAACGAAGGGAAAACCTTTGGAAGAAGTTGAACGATTGTTTGAAAGTCACTTTGTTGTGTGCTGCAGGAAAGAATCGACAGGTACAGTTGACTTTTTTTTATTAATCCGTCGCCTAATTTTTATTGGACAAGGTCCTGGTCAAATGTGAACTGATTGTATATTACCGAAGTGTTGTTGTGCATATTTATTCTCCTGTCTCCGGACAGCGTCAGACGCTAATTATTGGATGATCCGCGCACTTTTCATTGCAATGACTACTTCGTGCGTAAAGGATTCAGCTCCTGCCTAGGAGTTTCTAGTGATCCAATGTTCCTGTGGATTTCTGGGAATTCTTGTCCACTAAATTTGCTGCTTGTTTGAAGCCACCAAGCAGAGATAATCATCGTAAAGCGTTTTAAATCCAAAGACGCAACTACGTGACCACTGACCTGGGTGCGGGTTGAACTCAAATCATGCAATTAGGGTTGTCGTAAAACTGACACTTTTTCCTCTCGGCCTTGCTACCGACTGTTCTCTGTTTTACTACATTGTTTGCTTTCTCTAAGAATAGCAGTTCTGTCCGAATCCTAGCTCCAATGCAAGGTTTTGCAAAAAAATGATAAAAGAACTCGATGCGAATCAACCTCGTGGCGTAATTGTAATCACATTTTATTCACCAAGTTGCCTTGGCCAGGAGACAGCAAGAGGAATCTTTCAGTCTTCGAGTCAAGCTGCCACCGGTATACCACACACGGCGGAAGTTTCACACTGTCCCTTTTATTTCTGAGCGTCAAGCAGGGAAGCTGCGAATACCAATGTTTATAGCCTTTGGTTTGACCCTACGGGGAATCGAACCCGAGTCTACCGCTTCAGTAGCAGACGCTCTATCCACTGGACCACTGATCGGTTGATGGTGGTGTGTTTTGTCAAGCGCTTCACCATCATGCCACTGGGACGATGCTGTCAGTTTTTTGAAATGTATTTAAATCAATAGAAAGAGAAAAATAGATTCTTTTGCCTCCTGAATGCTCCTTTCCACCACTTTGTACGATCTAAAGCTTCCTCTTCCACCAACCCTAACCTCTTTTTTGCGAACCTTCTGTTTTCTTTTTGTATGCTGTGTTAATGTTCAAAGGCGGTGTATCATTCTTCCCATTTTGATATTCTGCAATAGCTAAATCAATATTTTTTATCTATCTTGTTCTCAATTTGGTGTTATGTTTTTTAAAATATTTAAACAGAAATATCTCCCTTTTTTATTTTGGCTTCGCCGTTACTGAAATCCAATCCACTCGTTACTTCGCCGTTGCTGAAATCCACTCGTTAATTTCCGACATTTGTGATTGTTTTGCACTATCGATGGGATTTGTTTTGTACTAGCGATGGTACATGGAATTGTTTTGTTTTGCACTATCGATGGGACATCAAATCCAATATTATACTCGCTGTATATTGCCGAAGCGTAACGTGTTGGCGGAGCCGATTTCCGCATCACTGCGCCTGTGGGCTCACAGCTCCTTACCAAGAAATGTCGCAGCGGTGGCGATCCATTGGCAACACTGTGTCCGATTTGACCGGTCCGAGATTTGAACTTTAAACTTCCCGCTCCTGAGACGAACGCGTGAGCGCTCGAGCAACTGGCCGGTTGACATTTAATCATGAAATGACGTATTTTCAGGCTCTTATCACGTCATATTAAATCAACCACCACCTCAGGATGAAAGCGACGGAGAAGATACGTTATTTTCCAAATAAATTTTGGTTTTGAAATCAACCGAGCTCTAAAGTAAAAAATCATA
Organism: Trididemnum nubilum; assembly: GCA_963965965.1. Taxonomy (NCBI): domain Eukaryota; kingdom Metazoa; phylum Chordata; class Ascidiacea; order Aplousobranchia; family Didemnidae; genus Trididemnum; species Trididemnum nubilum. The sequence goes on from OZ014490.1 coordinate 35,215,634, forward strand.
TCAATCGACCAATGAACCTGTTTTATTTCATCCTAGATGCACTTGAATTTGTGCTTACACGTTTTTTATTCAAGTGTTTTATCCCACGATTGACTTTTGTGATTTAACTTTTTGCTTATTTTAAGCTAATACTTTTTTATTTTACAGCAAAAATTGCTTTATCATTGAAATCGGTTTTGCCATTTATTTTACTGTTTTTATAACTGTATCACATATGAACAGTTTCTTCCTAATTGTAGTTGTAATGCAATGTTTTGATCGTGTCGTTTTCTTAAAGTTGCACTGTTGTTACATCATACAAAATTGCCACTCTTATGTAGATCTCCCTATTGCAGAGAGTAGCGGGTACATGGAAAGTAGTAACGTAGAGAAACTTGGCGCAAAATTCAATTGAGTTAAACTGCCGTACAAAATATTAAGCATCTTGGTGTGTGGCAAACAATTGTATTTCCCACTGTGTTATCAAGTGAGCAAATGAACGGTAGTTTTGCTATTCATTGCTAGAGCGATTGTCGTTATGCAGTGTTGTGTTGTAAACGTAACTTTACAACAGCATTGTGTGGAATACATTAGCTTTTTGATGAATTGTTTTAACACTAGTTCGAAATCCATTGTGTTATTTGTAATGGTACTAAGCTTTCCTTCATTTCATCATATAAAACCCAATAAAAGCGCGAATGCACCGCAATGTGGTTTTCGACCAGACCTTTGACGTAAACTTTACACTTAGATGTGGGAAAACAAGTTGCTGAGTTAAAGGTGTAATACATTTATCGTTTAATTAGTCAATTTTATGAGAATTTGAGACTCAATTTTCAAAATTTAAGATTGATGCCAGCCTCAGCATGAAAAAATTAACTAACGAAGAACACCGGCTGGTACAGCGCACCTAACCAATCAGGAAAATTTCCATGCCTTTTCTATTTTGTCGTTGCTGATTTATTTAACAGTGATCAACTGATCATGATCAACAGGTTTAAGAAATGATAACTTTTGCCCAAGCTGGGATGAATTTGCGTCACTTTATTCTCCGACCAAGTCAGGAGCAAATGAGGCTGAAATTCGTGAAAAATTAGGGGCCTTAACCCCAAAATTCTTTTGATAAAGTGTAAAGCATGCCAATAATTTCGTCGGAACCAGGGATGTAATTTTTTGCTTTTGTTTCAGATTAAATGGTGCAAATGTTCATGTTCCCTTATAAGTACCACGCATTATTTTGACTGGTCACTGCTATGAGCGTTTATTAATTTTGACGAGAAAGCAATTAGTGGAATGATCCTATGGCCCATTTATCTTTTCGATGCCGTGGTACGTTTCCACTGCTGAACGAGCAGGGAAGCTGTGAGTACCAGATTTAAAGTCTTGAATCAAATCGAACCCGCGGCTCTACTACGTCCGTAGAAGGTTTTTTATTATCTTTAAGTCGTCGACTGGTCGATTATGAAATGTTATTATTTGTGCAATTTTAACGTGAAATCAAGTTTTCTTAACCATGAGGTGTTTAAGATAGCAAATTGTTTTACGTTGTAAAATTCCAGTTTCGGCTGGTATACGTCTGTTGAGAATTGCAGTATTGACAGTAAGGAAAGAAGCTGCATCTAAAACCTGATTTTCATCAGAGCCAAGCAGTATGCTCGTCATAGTGGTTTGACCTGACGAAAGTCTTGCTAGTAAAACCAAAAGAACGAAAAAAGACATTTTGCGTAACGTAGTAAGAGACGCAACATGCCTCGTTATATGCATGAATGAGCGCAGTTCTCTCCTGGATTCTCGTGCTGCACTACTCCGTGAATGAGCCTACTGTCATGGTTTTTTCCTGTTCATTTTAAATTGTGTTTTTAATATTATAATGTTACTTTACCGAGAGCTTCTATTCTTCAAAGACAAAAGATTTCTTGATGAAGATGATGGTTTGAAACGTGCATTGGTTGATGACATTGTGAATTACGCTTTTATCTGTTACTAAGTTTTTTAATTTCAGTAATTCGATAATGCGAACAATATGCTTTATGGGGATCCAAAAAGACCTTTGTCGAATTAGGTGGTGATGAATTAAAGGAAACTGCAATGCGCACAAACAGATAGGATGTTTGTAGGATGAAGAAAATTGTGACGAATTAGACAAATTCAACTGCGTAATGGCGTTATCTGTCATCATGTATCAAGTTTAAACGTCCAAAGCAATATTTCATTAAGAAATTTTTTGCATTTTTAAAACATTTTTAGTAATATTAACTTTTCACTTTGGTTGCCGTTTATGGTTGCTTATTTTCGAAAATTATTTTTGTTGAATCGTTTGGTACGGTCGTAATTGTTTTCATGATGGTGATTTTCAATAGCTTTTAAAAAGTGATGATTTTACGTCGCAAATAGCCTGGTTTTAAGCTTGTAAAGCTGAAAGTGAGCGTTCAGTTGTTTAAAATGTTTGGTAAACGTTCTCGGTCAGTTTCAGAAGTTCGTAAACGGTGACGGTTTCCATATTTAGGTTTTGCACTCATTTTTAACATCGCTTTGTTATTTCCAAAGCTGGGGATGCTGCTCGGACCCAACCCGCAGACAACTTATTGATATTGAAGTGTTAATAGTGTCGAGTAAAATGTAGGTTAACGAGCTGGCACGCATGTCACGCTCAAAGCAAGCATTCACCCGGATAGAAGGTTTTGCTGAACAAAATCTATTCAATTTAAAGTTTGTTTGGCTGAATGCTACGAAAATGTGCATTGCGCTGGCTTGAAATAGCGAAAGACCAGTTAGTCACCAAAGTGTACGCTACAATACGACGCGGCATTATTTACGTGAAGTTTAAGAAGCACACTTGAATACCGAACGAAAACACTTACAACAAGCAACACATTCACAAACGTACAAAACTATCGCGTGGCGTTGAATGAAGGTCTGCAGTAGGAAACTGAACGTACGTTGAATTTTGCGTGTTGCAATTGCGGTGGTGCCGAAACCCGGGGGGAGGGATATATCCCCCCAATAATTTGGCTGTATCCCCCCAATAGTTTGAGAATGGTCCACTTCTGCATCCCCCCCAATAATTTGAATGGGTTTACAGCGGAGCGTAAATTTAGGGAAAAAGTGTTCTATTCTTGCTGAAGACCTTTATTTTTGTTTTTGGTCTTCACCTGATTTCGGGGAGAAAAAGTGTTCTGTTTGCATTTTTCTTTTGGTCTTCCCTAAATTTCCACTCCTGAGCAAAATCTTGGTCGAGGTTCATCCCCCCAATGTTGAAAATAGGGCAAAATTGGGGTAAAATTGCAAATTACCCCCCCCAATGCTCAACAAAGATCGGCTCCACTGTGCAATTGTCATTGCCTAGAATCATTAATCACTACAATTAGTAATCTTCGCCCCATCGCTGCGGTATCGCGCTAAAAATATGCGGCAAACCTTACTGATTATTACGGATTCGATTTAAGCTACGCAGTTCTTGACATGTGACTTGTTTGCAAAACAATCTGTTATTCGTCGGCAGTTTCTTTAGAAAAACAAGCTTTAAGTAACTCAAAAAGCACTATAAATAGTTCACAAAAAAAGTGAAGCTTAAAGTTGTACTGTAACAACAAAAAAAAAACTGGAAAGCTGTAACCAAAACAAAAAAGAACTTTCGCGCTTTACTCGTCATCGACATAGTTGACACTAGAAATTGAAATAACTTGAACAGGAATTAGCACACACCAATGAATTTTACGATACAGACGTAGTAGATCATGAAAGAAAATTGGAGCGGAGTTGAGTCAGTAAGCCGGTTAGTCGGAATCGAAAGGGTGTCAGAATTGGTACGCATGAAACTTTCATCGGTATTTTAGTTACAACGATTAAATTTAATTTCGCTGATGAATCTATCAAAAATTGCAGAGTATTAAAACAAAAGTCCTGCGGGCATTCCTACACATCTCAAAGTTCGAAATACTTATGTACAAAAAATCATCCAGAAACAGGAGCGTATTTAGGGGGGTGCCATGCCCCCCCCCCCCTTTGGGTCGTCAGAATAGTATAATTCGCATAGAATTGTATGCAAAAGTGCGGCATGGCCCCTCCCCTTTGTAACTTGGGCAGAAAGTTTGAGCACAAATGGACATAATCTCGGTGAAGACTTTTTGGGTAGCCAAAAACCGGACTAAATTCGAGGGAAGATTTTTTTTGGTCTTCACCCAATTTTGGGCCAAAAACCGGACTAAATTTGAGTGAAGACTCTTTTTTTTGGTCGTCACCTAATTTTGGGCAGAAAAACGGACAGATTCTGAGTGGAGAACATTTTTTTTGCTCTTCATTATTCTCAAATTTCCTGCCCCCCCTTTCAAAAAACTTGCGTACGCTACTGTCAACAAACTACCGTGTTAAGTAAACTTCGGAATTTATACGTAATTAAATCACGGTGAATTGTCTGGGATATATCCCCCATCTAAGGCCTTAAGTGCCGGGGAATTTATATGTGTGATTTCTCAGAAAAAAAAGCACTTTTCAAACCTACTCAGACTCCCTGAACTCAAAATTTATTGAGTCCAACTCTAACACAGCGCATGAATACTACCCGACACATAAATATTCGTTAATGCACAGAAAATTAGCTATTGTGCAAGAATGGAGGGGGGGCTGAGAATTGAGGACCCGTTAGGCCTTTAAGAAGTAACCATTCTTTACAGTATGCTGGCTGACTATTAGCTGGTTTATTCAAAGAAAAGCTAATAGATATTCCCAGCTACTTGCTATACAGTACATTTTACATTGACATAGGCCTACTCACCCGAATTCATCTACAATCAATCATTTATAGTAGCAATCTGATGCAGTCAGCCTATCTTAATTTAATTTTGGAATTTCCAAAAGGGTTTTTTCTTCTATCAGAAAAAACGTTGCTCCAAATAGTAACGGCTTAATTGAACGGTGCATTTATGGGGCGCCGAATCGAAAAAAATGATTAAAAATTTTACACCGGTTTTTCAAACACTTTACAGAACAAAATTGTCATAGTCGTAATTATTTCGACAATTCTGTTCTCTAAAGTGCAACAAAAACAACTGCAAGCTTGAGGAAGATTTAACGATTTAACGATATAAATTAAACGGTTAAATAGTCGTAATTATTTTGACAATTCTGTTTTCTAAAGTGCTACAAAAACATCAGCCAGGTTGTGGATAATATAACGATATAAATTACATTGACAATTTTGTTCAGTAAAGTGCTTGAAAAACCGGTGTAAAATTTTAAATCATTTTTTTCGATTCGGCGCCCCATATGCATTCCGGAAGTTTTTTTTGTATTAACTGATGAAATCCAATAATTGCGACCAGTCACTTGTCTCCTAGTGTCCATGGTTCCTGGACAACTGTATTCTGAACAAATCGGTTTTGGACAAAATGATTTGAAGTAAAATGGCGGACAAATTATTAGTATTGAAGTGTTAATGGTGTCGAGTAAAATGTAGGTTAATGAGCTGGCACGCTTGTCACGCTCAAAGCAAACATTGGAACCGGAGTGGAACTGTTCGATCAGTGGTCCAGTGGATAGAGGGTCTGCTACTGAAGCGGTAGACTCGGGTTCAATTCCCGGTCGGGTCAAACTAAAGACTATAAAAATTGGTATTCACAGCTTTCCTGCTTGACGTTCAGCAATAAAAGGGACTGTGTGAAGCCTCCGCCGTGTGTGGTAGACAGGTGGGCAGGTGGCAGCTTGACTCGAAGACCGAAAGTTCCATTCGCTGTCTCCTAGCCAAGGCAACTTGGAGAATAAAATGTTATTACAATTACAATGTTCAAATCTCAGTGCAGCCAGTCAGTCAAATGATCCAGTTATCGACTTTACTTCTATTTTCTTGAATGATGCATACAATCTGAGATACCTCATTGTATGGCTGCTATGAGTGTTTATGGTGAACAATTTTTTCTAATTCAATCCTGACTAAATTGTTTATTTTGAGAATGTTTAGCTTTTTTTATGTTGCAGTGCTTCGCTCCTCAAAGTTGTAAGTCGGGCCAGGCTTTTTGGGTCGGGTTTGACAAAATTTCGAGGTTATTTCGGGTCTGGTGCGTAGCCTACCTTGTGTTTTACGTGCTATAAAAACGCAATCAAAATAACTTTCCAGCACTGAATGAAGACACCATTTTAGCATCAGAACCTAATAATTAGTGTTATTGCGTCACATTTATCAATTTTATGAGGTCACAGCGTGGGATGTGGAAACGGCATTCTTTGAATCGCTTCCACCACGTGATGACGAAATTTTTGCTTAAATTTTTTTGATCGTAAAATTTTTTGGTAAAAATTTTTTCCAGACAAGTCAAAATAAAACAGCTTTGTTATCATGTTATGATCTAAAAAACTTCATATGAAACCAAATTATACTATTGTATTCAATGGTTTGCCATCGCAAGAATTTGCGCTTGATCGTAGTCAGGAATTCGGATTTGGAGCGTCCCTGAAGCGAAAAGTCCTATTAATTACATATTTGGGTCAGGGGTTAGATTTGCAAGCGCTCGAGACAACTTATTCAACTACATCAGCGCTGTTAAGCACAAATCTTTACTAGGTTATAATTAGGTAGCCCTATGGCAAAGCTTCCACATTTGCCGAATTTTTTTTTAATCACTTGTTTTATTGTGTATGTGGCTGGCTCCAAAATTTTACTAGCAACGCCTGTATTTTTAGCGCAGCAAAATAAAAAACATTGCAAGGATTATGCGGTTGTAGGCACTACCATAATAGAATAATTCTTGTCGCTAACGATACTTAACTATAATTAAGACAAGCTTCAATGCTCTCATCTGTTTGCTGTTCGAGAACATATTATCGCAGAGAAAGAAATTAAAATGATGGACCTGAAAACTTTGTTTATGTTGGTGAATGCTCTTTTGTACGAGTATGGCCCCAAAAATTGAGCAAAGCTCCATTTAGAAGTATTTTTGAGAATATCTTTGAATTTAAGGACTAAAATAGCGAATTTTGAACACTTATAATTAAAAAAATGACTTGGTTAGCTTTATTGTTCGTATTTGAGTTGATAGGGGTGGGTGCTGCCCTGGATCTAGGTCAGGGGTCGGCAACCTTTTGCATTTAAAGAGCCATTTTAACCGACTTTCGATTAAATAAAAATCCCTTGGAGCCCAAAACTATTTTCACCACAATTAAATAACAAACTGTGGATTTTTTTATTCTTTTGGTCTCAGTAAAAAAACTGTCATGTTTCGCATTTTAAAAAGCAGTTAATGCAATCAGACTTAATGTGATTTTTGCTCTTGCATCTCATTTGTCAAAGCATCTGCGCATGAGGGCTGCCATCTTCACACATGATTGTAAGCAGTCATCCGTGATTCCTGTGCGATATTTGTTTTTAATGTAATGTTCGGGAGAAATTGCCCACGTACGTATGGTCGCAAGTGGATCGAAAGATCAACAGATTTTCAAGTCCATGCTTTTTCATGCTGTCTTTCGAAAATCAATTTGGTCGGTTTGGAGATGTTTTGAATTTTACTCCAATTGTGACCCTGAGAAAGATCGGCCTTCTGATGGCTAACTCTTCAAGGTAAAACATGAACTAAAGCGATAAAATCAGGCTCTCAACCAGAATTTTGCAAAGGGGGGCTTGAACCAACAGTTAGAATATCTTTGTTCGAAAAACATCGCATTTGAGCGGAGTGCTGACCAAATCCGTACAACTCAAGCATACCATAAACGGGGGTTTGGGGGCAAAGCCCCCAGCCGCTGAGCAATTTTTTTCATTTTACCAAAAAAATAACCATTGTAAAACCATTTGAATGACATTTCGTGCGATTGTAGAGCCATTTGAAAGCACTAAATTGCTAAACTTGAAAATCATATGAAAGAGTAAATTGTCCAGCCCATTCAGTCTCCCCTCAGTTACAAGTCAAGTCGGATTAAACATCTTTAAACGCTTGTATTAGTGGGTAAATGCTCTAAGTAACTTGGCTCAGGGAGGTAGCCCCTCTGGTTGCGCCACTGAGCAGAATGAACAAATCACAAACTAAATTAAGCGCTCGCTACTGCAGCAATTAACTTTTAATAGTGTTCATATAAAACTAAATTATCCTTCATTTTGTAAGAGTCACAAAGAGCCGCAACATAAGAATCAAAATGACGCATGCGGCACCGGAACCGCAGGTCGCCGACCCCTGATAAGCTTCTCAAACTGTTTTTTTGCAAATGATGATCGATCAAACATTCACGTTTAGTCGTATATTCCACAAAAAATTGCACATCATTCAAGTTTTAGCGTTTGATATAAATGGCCAAAGTTGGAATCGGTGCCCTTTCACCGCTTATACGAAAATTTGCCGCTTCCACGGTTTACGCTTCCAGCTTCCGCTTCCACATTTAATTGTTAACGCACGTTGTTTTATTTGTTTCATTTTTCATTAGTTGGCGGGCCCTGGAATTGAACTCATTCTTTTCATATTTTACAAATTGCTCATCTTGTGTTGCTGCCAACTTTAGTTGACCTTTAACGTTGCACTTTTTTTACCAAATTTACATATAAGGCTATTGGCGATTTAATTTTCAAAATCCTTACTTCCTTTTAGCAAGTTGGCAACACATAATCAGTTTTCTGTTCTCACGTTGTTGGCCTGTCGACTTGGACTGCGCTGGTCGCACGCAAGTACTGTAGTCAGCACCGCAGCGTTCTCAGTAACGTTGAAAGGTTGGTAAGCAAAAAATTAATATACAATATACATTACTGTAGGCAGGCGCGTAGCCAGGATTTGGAAAAAGGGGGGGGCTTTTTTGAAAGAGTGAGAAAAGTGCAAACAACCTTGACCCGAATTTTCATTGTTCTTGAATCAGAATCACACGGTTTGTCCGAAAATTGCGACGGAATTTCTCGAAAAGCTCGGAAATTCGATCGTTTTTTCAGCCCAAAAACAGGTGGTCTCTAAAAAAAAAAAAGGTCTTCACCAAAATTGAGACTGATTTTTCGGCCAAAATCGGAAATTCAATCGTTTTTTCAGCCAAAAACAGGTGGTCTCCAAAAAAAAAAGGTCTTCACCGAAATTGAAACTGATTTTTCGGCTGAAATCGGAAATTCAAACGCTGTTTCAGGCCACATCACGACATATACTTCACAACTTCGACAGCCAATTTCCTTTGGGGTGGGGCTGTTTTCAATTTTTCACCAAAAATCTGCCTCAAAAGCACCAAAAACGTGCGATTTTGCAGACTTCACAAGTCAATGGGGGGGCTCGAGCCCCCCCCCGCCCCCCCTGGCTACGCTACTGACTGTAGGTACCGGTACCTTTCAAGTTATAGTATAGCATAGAGTGGGGCAAAAGGCCAAGTGGGGTAAAACGCCTTTTGCCAATAGCTCTCATACTGAGCGTAACGGCGTCATATTACCACGCTATTATCATGTCTGTCTGAATATACTTTAGATCATATTTGGAATAAAGAAAGAAGAAGCAGGTCAATTTTATGATTATAAACAACTTTTTTACTCTTTTCTTGTAAGCATAGCGGGTTAATTGATGAGCTATTTGATCGCCTTCAAGGCATCCAAATAATTTGTGTCTTTTCAGTGAAAGAGAAAACCATAATTGATATAAGAATTGGTTATATTTTTGATCAATTGCCTCAACCCAATAAGTTTAGCATAACCAAAAATGACTACTGGTGGGCAGTCGCGTAGTCAGGATTTCAGAAAGGGGGATGGGGGCTTTTTTTGAAGTTTGATTCAACCGTCAACGAACTTGATTCGAATTTTCATTTGTTTTGAATTGGATTGAGGCAAATTCAAAGCGTTTTTCTGTCCAAAATCAAGTGATATCCAAAAAAAAAAGGTTTTGAAGTGCCCAGACACCCACTTTTACTTCGCATCTCACGAGCTTTGGGGGGCTATTCGTTTTTAGAGCAAAAATCAACCTCAAAACTGCAAAAAACATGCTATTTTGCTTACTTTTCCGGCCAATGGAGGGGGGCTATAGCACCATTTGCCCTTCTACCAGCTACGCTACTGCTGGTTGGGTAAAAAACCTTTACATATATGGGGTAAAACGGGTAAACCATTTTTATCAACCTATGAAACCGATAAAAGCTAGAATAACGGCTTGCTATCAGCAATGCAGTAATAATTACAGTAAACATAGTTGCATATTTATACTTGAGTTCAACAATAACCTATTCTATTGCTTGAATGGCATGAGATGGCGCATTCATCTATCACATATTTATACAATACGTCATCTCTCATTTTGATGTGCCCTTGAATTACAAGTAATTTTGCAGTAACTGACTGAGGTTGATATATACTGGTATTGGAAATTGTACCAATACTAATAACATATTGGCAAACAATACAAAACAAAGCAAGAACTTTTTTTTTCACTCCAATTGCCCACTTTAAATTCTATAAAACATAAATAAGCATTTTGAACTTGATTGATTTATTTTTTATCCAATCTGTAGTTACAGTATTTTTTTTACTGTTTTTTAGTATGCTTAAAGTTAGAACGATTCTAATGTTGCCTTGCATTTTCTTCATATTGACTGTGAGTTTTGTGTATACACTGTACAAAGTGTACATATCTTTGCAACACTTTGTTTTAATTTTGCATAAAATTTTTATCATAGATAGTATCATACTGAGAAAATCTAGGAGCTGCTTTTTTAACCTTAACTTGGTGAGGTGACAGTAGACTTTGATGACCTTTCGGTCCTTCGCTGTCTTCTCACCAAGTGACTAAATATCGCTTTGACTCTGCAAGTTTGTGTGTTGGTTTTAAAGGAATTGCATATTTCGATGTTTTGGTGATAGATCTATAGGAAGTTGCAGTTTTTTCTTGTGATATGACGTCACTTGGTAAATAAATAAATATGATGATGATGATGACTTTCAGAGATGGGGTAAAACGCCTCCCTGTAGGCGTTTTGCCCCAGGTGCCGGTTAAAACGCCCAATTTTTTTCAAAAATTAATAAAAATCGATTTTTAGCTGAACTACAAAGTTGTCGAAATCCTAAATGCGTGAGTTGATAGAGCTTCAGTCGGTGCACACATACAGCGAAAAAACTTTTATTTTTCAGCGCTAATGCTGCTGATAACAGCATATTTTCGTTAAGGTAGGCTGCTTACCTCACTCTACCCTAAACGTGCGTTTAGAGTGGACGCGAAGCAACCAAAATTTGACGTCATCGACAGCTCGAGAAAGGTTGCAACCGCTCGCAATCTTCGTGAGCAGTTGCGCAACATCGCTTGCTTGCAGGCTGTAGTAAGATAACCTACTAAATCACTGATTGGATTTTCACGATCGCAGTTTGCTAGAAAATAATGTAAATAGTATATTTGTATGGTTTAGCGCCTATTTATCGATCCAAAAAGTAGGATGTCGGCAAAGTTAGATTCGGAATAGCCCTAGCCTCTAGGCTAGCCAAGTTAATTTGGATCTAGACAGCTAAGGCTGTAAATCCTAGAGTGATTTTTCATAGCTATGCTTGATCTCAGAGCTTCATTACATGGAATTCACCAAAGCAGTTGGCCTAGCCCCACGCAACGTTACTTAACAAGTGTTTTTCAGTGACGTTGGCCCCACAACATCGAGCTTTTAAAACAAAACTTTTTATTCTGTGCAGCATAGCAAAAGCTATTGTATCAGTCCAGTGGTTCTTTTGGCTGAGTCAGTGGTGTCGCTTGGGGGGCAACCCGCCCCGATGTCATCACTTTAAGGTGACATCATTTGTTGCTTTTTTTCTTTCGAGACCAAAATCCCACTGATTGGTAGCCAAAGAACTTTTTTTTTGGGTCATCACATACCGTACTTTCGGACTAAAAACCAACTCGTTTTGAGCGAAGACCTTTTTTTTTTTGGTCTTCGCCTATTTTTTGGCCAATAAAGGGTGCCACCACGAAATCCCGCCCCGGGTGCCACCATTCATAGTGACGCCTCTGGGCTGAGTAGCTTATGCTTTTTTATCTTAAACTAACTTAGTGTTGTTGTTTTTTTCAGAATATAAAATAACCCATCAACTGGCTAGTTTTGAATGTGTTGATAGTGTTTTTACCCATTGTTTGTTAGCTTGTTGTTTTAAAAGTAGCCACAATTGAACAATTACTTGAATACTGGAAAATTCGCAAAAGTTTTTTCGCTGTGTGCTTGGCCAAGCCAACTTGGTGAATAACACTGTATTTAGAATTGGTTTCAAGCTACAAACAAAAGCTAGATAGATACAAAAAAATCAAAAAATTTCTATGAACTTTTGGATTGGCCTGATTCCTGAATTATTAATCACTTCTTTGAATAGCTACAAACATGGAATTTTTTCTTCTAAATGTCTTCTTAAAAGTCTTCGTGTTTCTCAAGGTTTGTGACAGTGATCAAGTTGAACTGAAAGCAATGGTTTGGACTCCCCCAAGTTTTATAATTATGAATATTGTCGTCTGGTAGTGATTTTTCACTCCAGTTCTATGTGATGAAAATAGAAGTGTCAAATGTGCTTAATATTCATTTACTGTGCGTTTGTGTAATATCTGAATTTAGTTGTTTGTAAATTTCAAAACATTTTTACTGTCTCTTAAAATTTTAACTGCTTTACATGGTGAGTAAAGTGACAAAGTAAACAATTTCAAGTCTGAAGTTCAATCATTACAATTACAGTTAGTGTAATCAGATAGAACTAGAAGGCCAATGTATATCTAAGCAGTAGAAAGTGAGTTCTATTTTTTGCTGAGGTTACTGTTATTGGTAGGTAGAGAAGTAACTGCCAAGCAAGTCCATTGATATTGTTCCATTCTCTTTAGTCACCACTAAACAAAAAACTTGATACAGCATTTATAATCATTGGACTGGGGAAGGAAGCGTCAGTTACATAAAATTGTGAAAACTAACACCACTTTTATTCGGATGCTTGAGTAACAATTTTCACATAAAAAAATCTAAATGTTTTTTTATCAGGGGCATAACCAAAAAATTGCTGAGAAAAAGGGGCTTGACCTTATAGCTATAAATTTGTCTGTATCTTACAAACGGTGGTTTGGAACGAAGCCCTTTGAGGTAAACGCGACCTTCGCAACATACTGTTACCGCAAGAAAATGCAAACTAATAAAATGCTCTCGAAAGCATTTAGCTTTGCACTAAGCATCGATAAGCGCTCCGCTAGCGAATAAAACACCAAACGTAGGTTTAGAGGCTGACTTTTCCTCTTAGCAACTGCTGGTATTACTGCGCTAAATTCTTGTCCTTCGATGATAGTGTCAAATCATGCAAAAACTGCAATGTTTTTTTGCTTTCTCCAGCAAATCAACACAGCAATCCATTGCACAATAAGCAAAAAATCCACTACATAACTAATGACAAATCCAGCTTTCAGATTCACTCATAGCGTTAACATTGGGAGTCTTCATAACAGTGTATTTTCCGAAGGATGTTATTGCATGATAGATAAACCAACTCGGATTACACCACATTCTTCTACTTTACTTGATCATGTTTACTCAAACATTCTCAATAAGACATTAACTTCAAATATTTTACTGTATGAAATTTCTGATCATTTACCCACCACATGCTCAGTATTTCTAAAACCTGATAGAATTAACAATGAACAGATATACAGATGCACTGCTAAATTTAATTGTGATAGTTTTACCGATGATGTTTGCTGCTTAGCAGACAGATTAGCAATTGACTTACACTCGATGAAACAAAACTTTGAAATTAATCTTGAAAACATTTGTACAAATTTTATTGATGGCTTTGCTGACATTGTTAATGTACATGCTCCACTAAAACACGTAACAGAAGACAGCAGAAACAAAAATTGAAACCTTGGCTGACTAAAGCAATACTTAAGTGTATCAAAACTAAAAACAAATTATACACTAAATGTTACAAACAAAATAATCCAGAATTAATTGCTTATTACAAAAAGTATCTCAATAAGCTAACCTTCATAAAAAGACTAGCAAAAGAACAATATTACACATCACAACTACTAAAGCATAAACAAGACATATCAAAACAATGGTCAATAATCAATGAATTGGTTGATCAAAACAAACGATGCAGCAGTACTACTCTTCATAAGCTTACTACTATGGCTAATGAGAATATAGAGTCAAAATCTGAAATAAGCAATATGTTAAATAATTATTTTGTAAATGTTGGAGCTAACTTGAGTGCTCAAGCAGGCACTGGTAACGTTAAAGCTTCGTTTATTAATAAAATGCCATTAAATACGCATTCTTGTTTTTTTCAACCAATTGTACCAGTAGAAGTTTATCAAGCAATTCAAAATCAAAATTTAAAAAAAGCAGCTGGTCCCGAAAATATTCCTATTAAATTTTACAAAATTGCTGGTGAATGGATAGTTAACTTTTTACGTGAATATTTTCACAAGTGCTTAGAACATGGATATTTTCCTAGTGCACTAAAACTCGCCAAAGTTAAACCCATTTTCAAATCAGGTAAACGCAGCTCTATGAACAATTATAGACCTATATCATTATTGTCTCCTTTAGCCAAAGTTTTTGAAAAATTGATTTTAATAAGATTAAACAAATTCCTGGAACAAAATAATATACTTGCAGACCAACAACTAGGCTTTCGCAAAGGTCATTCTACAACCCATGCAGTTACTGATCTCTATTCTCATATCTGCAATAACCTAGATAATGGTAAACATTCTTGTGTACTGTTATTAGATCTCAAAAAAGCTTTCGATACAGTCAATCATGAGATATTGTTACGGAAATTAGATAAGTATGGTATTAGAGGAAGTAGTAATAAACTCTTTCAAAGTTATTTGTCAAAAAGATTTCAGTTCGTATGCGTTAATGGAATTGCTTCTAGCAAGCAAAAAGTGACATGTGGAGTGCCTCAGGGTTCAATTCTAGGACCCACTTTATTTTCTTTGTACGTTAATGACCTCCCTAAAATCACTGAGTTTAGTGTCAGACTATTTGCTGATGACACAGCTTTGATTATGAGTGACAATAGTTTAGAGAAATTAAACAATGCAGCAAAAAATGAGGCTTAAGATAATTGATGAATGGACAACTTCAAACAAATTAACCCTAAATACATCCAAAACTAGTTTTATGCTTTTCTCACCTAAGGAAATGAGTATCGACAAGTTTTCCTTAAATATACGAGGAGAAAGAATCAACAGAACGCATGTTGCCAAATATTTAGGATTACTTATTGATGAAAAGCTTAAGTTTGATGCCCATATTAAGCATGTTTGCAAAAAATTGTCCCAAATTCGCGGTGTATTTTGTTATCTTCGACACTACATCTGTAAGAAAACACTTCTAATGTTGTATTATAGTTTAGTGAACTCGCATATACTTTATGGGATTTTAGTATGGGGCTCAACAAACCATTCAATCTTACAGCCATTACAAGTCCTTCAAAATAAAATTTTAAGAATTATCTGCAATGTCAGCAAAAACGAACATGTAAGAAACAACAGCTTGTATCATGAATTGAAACTTTTAAAAGTCAAGGATATGTATCATTTTGAAATGGCAAAATTTATGTATCTCTTTCAACACAATAAACTTCCAAATCTATACAATCAATATTTCACATCTACTAAAACAGTACACAAGTACAACACAAGATGCACTAGTTACAGCAACTTTTATTTACATTCTATAAACTCGAATGCTGCAAAAAAGGCATTGCAATTTAGTGGTGCCCAAATTTGGAATAGTTTGCAACCGAAGTGGAAAGATCTTTCTTATCACAAATTTAAAGAAGCAGTTAAAGGAGATCTCATCTTAAAGTACAAATAAAATTAGGCATGTTTTTCTAATTTTCAAAATATTGCTAAATTTAATTCTTTTGCTTGCGATTGTGTGAAAATCTAAATTTGTCAATGCAACATGTTGTAACAAGTTATTTGCATTTTGGGGGGAGGGGGGTGGGCTAGCAGAAGCAAAGTCTGTTTTTTCTGCGTAATTTTTTTTCTCTTCTAAAAAAATTCAGTTACAATTGCAAGGATTGTTGTGAAGAAGTGCATGGCCTAAAAAATGAATATTATACCTTAATACTAGTTCGAAGCCCAAATCCATTTATATTGTGTTGACTATAACGAGAAAATGAGATTGTTCTAGTGTTTTACTCTACTTAAAAGAACTGTGAATGAATATTTCGTCAATGCTATGTATGTCATCGTGACGACTTAAAATGAAACGCTGTGCACTACTTCATAAAAGTAAAAATATGTGAAATAGAGTGGCCATGACTCGGTGAGCGTTTCGCTCTTTCGTGGTCTCCCTATGTACCGTACTTTATATACATTGTACATGCCAAATATGAATTTTTCTTGCTTGCGTGTACTGGTACATGAATAAACTGATACTGACTGACTGACTGATCATAAACAGCACTAAATAGCAAACACAAACAACTGTTTAAGCTTACTACACAATACTACAGGTATCATAACATGCTTGCATGAAAAAGAAACATCACATTAAAAAATCAACATAGTTTACGCTTTATATGTACCTGTAGACTAGCCTATTGGTCTACACTCTACAAGAATGATCTACCAGTACCATAATGAGACATGGATGGTGAAAGCGTTTAAGGATTTGTTAACTGAGTAAACACCTAAAGAGAACTTTTGACATCTGCTTCCAGCTTTTTTCGATTCTGCATTAAAACCCAAAAGTGTCATCGTCAAAACAGATTATGGCAAGTTTTCAGTAGAAGGATCTAAGCAAAGCATTGATAGCCAGTAAAGAGGCTAAGTACTACTAAGTTTTTGAAGAAATGACTTGTCTTTTTCATTTCCAAATTCGATCTACTGTAGTTCGTTTTTCCCTTAGCTTGACAAACTTTTTTCTCAAGATTGTTTTGTTTCCAAGGCTATTAGTCTAGACTCTTCTTCAGGGTCATTGCGTGATAACATATAATACATACTCAATCTTCGTTTTAATTCCAGCACGCTATGACGAAACAGAACTTGTTGTGGCTGCATTCAAGTACGCTTTTGTGTTAACGCGTCAGTCTTATTTCTTGATGGTAACTAAAAAAAGTTACACCAGCATAAACAAAAATTACAAAAAGCATTAACAAAGTTACCGGTACCATAAAAAAGACAAATCTAAGACGTAACACATTCACACGAATATAAATGTTCAGCTTAATATCAATTAGTAAATCAGGCGAATTCAAAAATCGTATCGGTTCAGCAATTCTAATTAGGCCTATAGATTATGCAGAGTCGCCATGTTCTACAGGTAAAGAAACAGTCAGCCGAATAATACTAATTGAAGTCATCAGTAAATCAATTATTCAACGACCAATGACAACCGACAATTGCAAACAGCATATACCTGCTTTTCACCTACGCGGCGGGTATGTCTACTAATCACTCAGTGTACAAGTGTAAAAAAATCCAAGTCTGCAATAAAATAACACACTGTGGCTACTGGCTACTATTTAGGCAACACAAACACCACTGGGACAATATACCGGTAATACCACTTGTAGCACCAGACCATGCTAATTCAGACATATACATAAAAGAAATCAGACCAAATGTGATTACGCTGAACATAAAGCAGTACAGTATCAGCAGTCTGCTTTTGAGTCAACGAAACAATTCAGCAACAAAAAAGGCAATTATGTACAGAACCACACTGATAAAGAACAACAGCTTCAAGGCTAGAAGCAAGAAGGTTATCAGGACAGGTAAGTTTTACTCTGTGTTACTTTAAGCAGTTTTGTGCGTACACTACCGTAAACATCAAATCACAATTTATAGCAATATACTCAATTTTTAAGGCATCTTACCAATATTGTCAATGTAGTTCCTAATCATAAATAATCAGCAGAACAGAAGATCCATGTCATAATAAATCCAAGAATATTAAATTGTAACTCCAAATTATTCGTAAATTCAACTTAAAACTTCTTTTACGTTACTCAAAACCAATTAATATAAAATAACCAACACACCTAACTTAGTTTTAGCCTAAAATGACCAAAAAACTTCATTTACCCACAATGCACTATCGCAGTGTTTCCAATTTTTGAACAAAAGACTAAAGCGGAGTAAAAAGAGAAATCACGGCAGTCACACCTGTGATTACTATAATAGCGCTTCAATAATAAAGTGCACAACGCTTTCTACTCACTGAATACATTTTAAAAGTAAGTTATTAAAATTAGCCTATGAAGCGACCAGTCGCGAAGATTAGCAACCACTGGCGAAGGTTGGCAACCTTCGCGAGTGACGTCATCAACCACTCGCGAAGGTTGGCGAAGGTCGCCAACCTACGCTTCGCGTTACTTCGCGTCCAGTGTAAACGCACCTTAACGCTACGGCTTTGGCAGCATGCCGCTGTCTAGTGCATCTGAAAATCAGTACATTGATGCTGAAGGTTTTTCGGTTGTCACTAGCTAAAGGAGTTTGAAACGTAAATCGCAAAAGCACAAGTCATATCCGAACAGCTCTAGTGACGAACTTCCAAATTCCCAAAAAAAAGGCAGCTACTACCCAGCTACGGCCTGTTATTTTGCAAGCAAATTTAGGTGACAAAGGAGGTAGACCTCTCTTGCCTCTTATAACCTGGTTACAATCGATAAGTGTTTAGGAAAAGCTATTGGGCAAAATGAATCTTGCAAGCCAATTTGAAACGGCAATTTGTTGATAATTTGCAAGACTAGTAATCAGGTTAAGACACAGTTAGATCTGGATTCTCTACCTGATTCTGAAGGTAATGCTATGCCAATAATTACATCTACAATCAAACCTCCTGGTGCAAGAGGGCGAGGGGTTATTTATACTGTACCTCTTGACATCTCGAATGATGATTTGCTGGAATGTCTAAATCAGTTCCAGATGAATAATATCTAGCGATTAAAATTCAAAGACGCGGAAGGCAAAATGACTGACACTAAAACAGTATTTTTGCATATTAATTTTTCCGACTGGCCCCCGCAGGTTCAATTAGAATATTTAAAATTTAATGTTAAACAGTACATCCCGATGCCATTGCGTTGTTTTAAATGCAATCGTTTCGGGCACATTGCAGAAAAATGTAGAGGCAAAGAACGGTGTGCAAAATGTGGCAAGGAACACAACACATTTGCTTGCAGTATCACAAATGTCATTGCAATGAAGTGTGCTAATTGCAATGGCAACCACAGTGCTGCAAGTAAAATCTGCCCTAAGTATTTACGAGAAGCTCAAGTACTTAAATATCAAACCGAAAAAAAAATTAACGTATGCTGAGGCATGTAGGAAATACAATCATGCTACCAACAGCCCAAAAAATGCGGATGCTTGACAGTCTCAATCACTTTTTAACCATAGAGAATTTCCTCCTCTACCAGCATCAAATGGGCCTAACCCCATAAACGAAAGACCTTAACTTGCACCAGGTCGAAAAAAAGCCTGCAGAAAATGATATCACTCAAACCTGCGTTGAACGTCATGAAAATAGCTGCGATACTTTGCAGATTGATTCTGCAAGTAACTTTATGTTTAGTAATCCGATATATTTCGTTGCTTTTTTGACAGAGGTCATTAATCAAACTTTGCCTGCAACAAAAACTAACAAAGAAATTGATATCTATCAGATTATTTCCGACTCTGCAGGAAAACAAATGGGAATTCCCATTCATGTTGAACAGCTAAAATCCTTGACCTAATGGTGATCCATATTTTACAGTGGAATTGCAGATCTACTCGTAACAAAATTTTAGATCTAAAAAGTTGTTTATCCACTTTTGCTAATTTACCAAATATTTTATGATTGCAGGAGACCTATCTAAACAAACAAACAGTTTTTTTCTTCAACAGGCTACCAAGTGACAAGAAAAGATCGAAGTAATGGAAAAATAGGAGGAGGCATTTGCTTCTGCGTTAAAAACACTGTTTCTTTTTCAGAAATTAGACTACCAGAGTGCAGTAACAGTCAAGAAATTATGGGGATCAAAGTAAGTAACGTGGCAATTTTTAATATGTACAATTCTCCATCTAATTCAATAGACAAATCGTGTCTGTCATTCATTACCAAATTTCCTAATGTTATTATCTGTGGTGATTTTAACGCCCACCACAAGATGTGGGACTCTGGTACCCCAAATCAAAATGGTATCAGCTTGTTAGCCTTTATCGAAGAAAATGACTATTCATTACAAAACACTTCCTAACCAACTCATATGGTTTTTAACGCAGGATTAAAATGCTCTCTGATTGATCTCACTATTACTTCTCCAAGCATTTCCAGCAAATGCAGCTTGGAGGTGACCAATATTTTTATGGGAAGCGATCACTGTGTCATTGACACTAAAATCAATGTTAATGTTTCACATTCTACACAACATTTGCCTCGGTGGGCCTTTAAGCGGGTAAACTGGGATGCATTTTACCATCTATGCGATTTGGATATTAATCATAGTTTAATTTCAGCTGACGTTTATGATTTTCACAACAATCTTACTTTCACTATCATGGACATAGCTAAGAGAACCATTCCCACAACAAAGCCATTTAATAAGGTGACAGTTACGTGGTGGAGTAAAGCTTGTGAAATTGCGATTAATAACAAAAAACATGCTTTTAATCAAATACAACGAACTCGCGACCCTCTTGACATTGTTATTTTTAAACGTGCCAAAGCTATGTTAACTTTAAACGAAGCTAAAAATAACAAAAAAAGTCTCGGCAGAATTACTGCTCTTCGCTTTCCTCAAACACCAAACTGGGTCAAGTTTGGTCAACACTAAAAAGGTTTAACAGGCAACAAACTGATACGCACATTTCTACGTTACTCAACAATGATGTGACAGGCACCAATGATCAGCACCAAAGATGGGAGTACGGTACTTTGGCACGGTGCGGTAGGGTACGGTACGCCTCAATTTTTGCTAAGAAGTACGGTAGGCTGGTACGGTACGTTTTTTTTGTAATGGTACGGGTACGGTACGTTGGTACGGTACGCCTTTTTTGTAAAGGTACGGGTACGGTACGTTGGTACGCTCTTTTAATTAAAAACCCCAGACTTTTCGCACATTACGCTGGCTTTTTGTAAACAGAGGCAAAAAACGCTAAAACCGACGCTAAATGTGTGGATTGAGTTCGCTGATTTATAGGCTAGTGATTTTAAAGTCAAAGTTGCGAGTAGCTAAAAGCAAAAATTGCAGTACGGTACGTAAGTACGGTATGGTACGCCTCAATTTTTGCTAAGAAGTACGATACGCTGGTACGATACGCCTTTTTTGTAATGGTACGGGTACGGTACCCTGGTACGGTACGCTTCAAAAATTGAACTGAAGTACGGTACGGTTCAAGGTGCGAGGTACGTAGTACGCAAATTCTGAACGTACCGTACTGCCATCCTTGATCAGCACAAAGCCAATATGCTTGCTAAGCAATTTCATGCTGTCAGCAGCAGTGACAATTATTCGAATAAATTTAAAAATAACTCAACTAATATTTCTTTTCAGCTAGCTCACAAATTATCGATACAGGAATACCAATACAAGGAGTTTAACCCTCTTTTTTGTACGACAGAACTTAAGGATTCTTTAAAAACTTCCCACAATACTGCGGTTGGTGCTGATAACATTAGCACAGAAATGCTCAAGCATTGTTTACGGATGGTTTTGCTTCTCTTTAACAAAATTTGGTTTACAAGTGAATTACCAATGTGCTGGCTCCATTCCATAATTTTTCCATTGCACAAGCCTAACAAACCATTTACCTAACTCTTACAGACCAATATCTCTAACCAGTTATGTACGTAAACTGATGGAAAGAATGGTTACAATAAGACTTGGATGGTATCTGGAAAGTAATAATTTTCTCAACTAATATCAGTCAGCTTTTCGTGAACGCAGAAGGCCTCTCGATCATCTTTTGCGTTCACTCGACGCAGTTCATTAGGCACTTGCCAACAAAAGATCGATTTTAGCTGTGTTTCTTGACATCGAAAAAGCATGCGATTTAGTTTATAAAGATATCTTATTAATAAAACTATTAAACTTGGGTGTCAATGAATTTATGCTAAATTTGTTACCCTTTTTTAACCAACATATATTTTCAAGTTAGAATTCCTTCGGCTCATTCACAGATTAAGCACTTACACAATGGTATTCCGCAAGGGAGTGTGCTAAGCCCTTTGTTGTTCGCTGTCTTGATTAATGACTTACCGACCTGCTTAAATTCCAAAGTTACACTTGTGCTAAGGGAGTGTGTTAAACTCTTTGTTGTTCGCTGTCATGATTAATGACTTACCGACCTGCTTAAATTCCAAAGTTGCACTTTTTGCAGATGATGTGTGTTTTTGGGAAACTGATGCTGATATCAAAATTTTGAACAAACTAGCTCAGTCCTCACTCAACAAAATAAATGCATGATGCAATATCAATGATTTCAAGATGTCAATTAACGAATCTGCAGCGCTTCTGTTTACAAAGAAACGTAAGAAAAACAAGTTTCTTTAATCCCAAAAAATCAAACAATTGAAATTATACATCAATTTAAATACTTGGGGATTATTTTTCAAAAAAATGGTTTGTATAATGCACATTAGAGATCCTGCGGATAACAAAAAATGCATCCGCATGCTGCGCTGCATCGGCAAACCTTGTCCGCATGCTGCACCGCACCGCATCCAAACACAACTAAGTTCACGCTGCACTGCGCCGCACTGCAAGTTAAATATCCTTTAAATTTTCTCTAACATCAGAAAAAAATTAGCTCTCTAGCTTACGACATATAAAAAAAATTGATTTTAGGGGTATCATTTTGGAGAGTTTTCAAAAGGATTGCTTTCTCAAACCATGTCAAAATATTTGTTTTTTAAACATCTGCCGATATAAAAAAGTAAGGCTCCAGCTTGAGCTGTTCAAAAAACTAATTTCTGGGGAGTCCATTTGGGGGCCTTGGGGCGAATGGTACCTATACTATGTCAAACTATTTGTTGCTTAAATATCTACCAATAAACTGTAAACAAAAAACTATCACCCTAACTTGAACAATTAAAAAAATTAGTTTTTTAGGCCCCCATTTTGGGGGGTCCTGGGGAGAAGCCTCAAAAAATTTCAGGCGACAAAATTGCATTTGCAGCTCAACAAATTTACACAAAATTAGATATTGATGTTGTGTAGTTTAGGAGAAGAAGAGTGCACAAAATTTAGAAAGCAAAAAGTGAAAAAACAAAAAAACTTACAGTAATGCGGCTGAAAGTGTAGGTGAGGATGAAAGAGTATCTTACGACATATAACCGTGTGAAATATTTTTTGCCGTACTTAAGCCGTTTTTCAATAAGACCACTTTTTACAACAAACTTTTGAAGTAGTTTTTGGATTCTAAACCTGAAGTTACGGGACTCATTGCCTTGAAATTTGGCACACACAAATAACTTATGAATCTCAAACTGCTGTCAAAATTTCATGTAGCTAGACCAAACCATTATCGAGTTATAAGTAAAAGTCAGAAATTTTGCACTCGTTAGCTTTGAGAATGGCCGAGTAAAAACTAAAAAAAAACATGCGACGTGAGATCAGTCGTTTCAATTATAGGCCTTCAGGTTTAATCTGCCTTGTGTGTGCTTTCTATCAGTTTTTCTGCACCATGTTTTAGCAATCAAAAACAATCTATCAGTCTACCTGATGATTCCATGCAACTACTGTACTACTTCTGAACCAGTAGCTCAAATAATGAAATATATGGTATCACGTTCTCTGCATGCTGTCACAAGCTACTAAACTTGTATGAAACTACCCTATGTATTATACCTTAGTCGTTTGCATGTGTGTTTGATTGTAAAATAAATTTTGCTACTAAGTAGGCTATTCTGTCATTGGAAATTTGTGCAGCCTAGTCTTCATACTCTACTACATAGGTCCACCAGATCTGAGATAGGCTACAGAATAGTACCGAAAGCCTTATTCTTGATGCCATGACCTGTTGACGAATAGGCCACACTGAACTAACTCTGTCACTCTGAAATGCAAGCGCATGTGTAGCAGAAACTGTTGTCTAACCTTGGGCTTGTACCAATCCATAGGCCTACTGCGTACAAGGTGGGTGTGTCGCTGGGTTTTGTTTTGTGCCTCTACTCTGATTATTGTTTCCCACAAATCTGTTTCTTCTACATTTGTCTGCCTTTGTTTCATCTTCTCACCAAACGTCCTGAACGTTTCCTAGTCTAGCCTACCAAAACCAAAATCTTTTTGTTGGTGTCAAAAAACACGTTAAGCCGATCAAAACTAAGTTTCTTGTAGCTAAAATAGCCGATTCTAGGATGCTCCGAATTCTGAAAAAATAAACTTGAACCGAAGGCATCAAAGGTGGAGTCGAGGACATAAGGCTCGAGGCCAAGGACACAAAAAAATTCCGAGGCCAAGGACAGCCTTTCCGAGGACAGACTATCTCGAGGCCAAGGACAGGAATGATCGAGGCCAAGGACCAAGGACACAGGTGCAAGTGTTCTCCGAAAAAAAGGGCCTCAAAATTTTTTTCTGGCGATCTCCAATTCACAGGCGTACCCAGAATTTTTAATTCGGCGAGGCACAAACCACAAATCACATGAAATGATGTCATCAAAAATTTTCAAAAGAGGAAGTTTTTGTGGGACTAAGATGTCTTAGGATGGAGGATCTGAAATCGTTGTTGCCTGTTTGCACGTAACCAGGATTTTGTAAAGGAAGAGGGCTTAAACTAATAGATGAAAAATGCAAGTATCTAACTTTGGAAACGTGTTGAGAAAGCTAGTGTAACTCAAACGTAGCACAGACGGTGGTCTAGGGGCGGGGCCCCCAGCCGCCGAAGGCTTTTGGATCTGGAGGCGAAGCCCACAGCCATTGGGCGATTTTTTGTAATTTTTTTGGAAAAAAAAGTTATTTTAATGCTATTGAATCACATTTTGCAAGAGTTCAGAGCCATTTGAAAGCACTAGACTTTTGAAAGCCAATTGAAAAATTTAAATTGTTTAATCTTCCTTTAACTTGCAATTTAAGTCCAAAACACATTTTACATCTTGCATTTTGGGGTTAAATTTTAACTGTAAGTGATTTGGTCCAGATAGGGGGAAGTAAGATGCAATGTCTATTGCAACATATTAGCAGTAAATAATAATCCACTCCAAAATTTCCTTAGAGATGTTTCTTTTGTCACAAAAATAACCAGTTATAGGAGTACATGTTTGGCCAGGGGACCCAGGCACCCTCAATTGAAGTTTAATGATTTCGTCAATGAGCATTTTTCCATGGCTAATTTTTTTAAAAGTATTTTGTGCGTAAAAACCGGCAAGGTTAGAGGTGAATTAGTGAATTGTTACAGAAAAATGGTGCAGCAGATAATTACGTATTCTAACCATGTTATTGCCGGGCCGAATTTACATCGCGCTTAGCCCCTGGCACTTCAAAAAGTTTTGCAACATCTTTCTGCCAAATATAGGTGAAGACCAAAAAAAGTCTTACGACTTCAGCTCGGGGCCCCTAGCTGGTACTGCGTCGTATTATGGTAAATCCGGTCCTGATTAATACATTACGTTCATAAAAAAGGCTAGATGTGGGCCTGAGATAGCAGCTTTTAGGACAAAAACTCTACATTTCTTCCGGGTTATACGTTTAAATTGGCTGGCAAAAAATTAAATTAAAGGGAGCCCGGCCCTTCTGGTCTTCAATATTGTTTTAGTTACTGTTGTAAGAGAAAAATTCTAAAAAGAAACTGAAGAAACAATAGGCTTTTTTTGTGACATTTTTGTCATTGGTAAAATTTCAATTGAGTGGGCGAGTCTCCTCCCCCCCGTTTAGCTATGCCTATGCTCCAAGTGAAGAAAACTAGAAAGGTGTTTGCAAATTTTTCGCGAGGTTTTTGGCTTTGGGACAGGGCAATTTTCGAGGACTTGAGGCTTCGAGGCCAAGACCAAGGACTTCAAAATGTGTCCTCGAAGCCAAGGACGTCCTCGAGGACTCCACCTCTGGAAGGCACCTTTTACTGTTTTAGTAGCATGCATTGTCTTCAATTCATATTATAGTTACATCCAGACTAACCATTCTTGTTCATAAAGAGAAAATCACCCGCAATAATTGCAAAAAAAAAATGTAAAAAAATTATTGTACGCGGCGCTGCGCTGACGCTGTGACGTAATGCAGATTTTATTTGCCACGCAGCGCAGTGCACCAACAACAGCGCGCGGCCGCGTACGCTGCGCTGTTGCCATCTCTAATGCACATCTTAGTTACGTACATGACAAATGTTTCAAACGCATTAATTTGCTTCGGATGTTAAAAGGAACAAATTGGGGAGTGTCCAAAGACCCTCTTTTTTGCATTTACAGGGCATTAATCCGTCCAATAATTGAATACGGAATGGAGATCTACTTTAACTCTTCCGATTCAACTTTAAAACAAATTGAGAAAATTCAAACTGAATGCTTGAGGATATGTGCTGAAGCAATGCGTAACACTCCTATAAATTGTTTGCAAGTTCACTGCAACGAGATCCCGCTAAAGCTAAAATTTGAAAAACTGTGTTTGAATTTCAGAGCTTACCTAGGAACGTTTGCCAATCACCCTACCTCATCTGTCGTTTAGGACATTTGCTAGCAGAGGTTTCCAGATAATCCTGGTTTCTGTTCTTTTAATATGAAAGCAAAAGGCTTTTTTGATAAACCTAATAGCAGAGGTGGACAGTAACTAGTTACTATAGTAACTAGTTACTTTTTTAGTAACTGTAACTTAGCTACTTTTTCAAAAAAGTAACAAAAGTGGGAACTAGTTACTATTTGGAGACATTAAAAAGTTACTAGTTACAGTTACTTTTAGTTTTGGTCCTGTTAAAAACGATTCTTTAATCGTTAGATTTTGGTTAAATGAAACACTTCTATGTAATCTCTGTTGGCGCTACGGATTTCGGATTTTTTATTGTGTACTCACGTGGCAACCCTAACCATGCTGTGAGAAGATATTGTTTTTAAATTAAAGATCTTTTTATGATCTAATAAGTTACGTTCTAATATCTTTCCTGCAGGGATTGTTTTGATTACGTAATTTTTACCAATAGCGAGTAGTGTGGCCACGGTAGTGTTGGTTCAGCAGATAACGTTGTTGTTAATATAGCCGCTTTACCCCTTTTGTTGCTTTTCATTTAAAAAAGACATTTTGAAACACAAAGACTGCTTGGGCAAAGATATTTTGAAACCCAAACGTTCTGTTCTCAGCGATGAACATTTTGAGATGCTTGCTTTCTTGAAAGGCAATTAAATAAAGTGCATCAATATGTTACGTTGTGTAGGACTTTTGTTGTAACAACAGCAACAATAGCCATAAGCAGCATGTGCAGAGGCACCTCATGAAAATTAGAAAATGAATAGAGAAAGATATCTGTTAATACCGGTTCCAAAGTACAAAATTAACATTTTTGATAATTAATTCATATCGGTAACTAGAATATGACATCCCAAGCGATATCCGGGGACTTTGCGAAAGTATTTAACTTTACTGAACTTAAGAACTTGACAACTGCGTTAAGCGTGTTTATGGTTGTTGATAGTCAGATCTGTAATACTCTGCTTTTGAATTTCATAATGTTCCATTAAACTGAGCAGGTTTGAGGTTAACGGCTTTCAAAATTTTGCGTTAAATTCCCATAATTGCTTTCTATGATTGAAAACACGATTAATTAGTAAAGTACTAAAAACTACAGGATACAAGCAAATTAACGCAAAAATATTGTCGACCACTAACAAGCTATTCTTGCCGTCAACTAATGTGTCTTTTCTGCTCAAACTTTGATTGGTTATGTGCCTTTGTGCAGATAAAAGCTACAAATTATTGTCTATTTACAATCGTGTTGACAAATGAGGGCATCAAAATGACGGCATAGAGAAAAAGCTTCCGGCATAAAATGATCGATTTAGTAAATTCTGAGACAAGAATGACAATTGGGAAACCATAATGCTTACTTAGGTTATACGCTGACTACAGGGTCCATTTGGCATGGTCTTTTCAATGTGGTCCACCAAATTTGTTATCTTTAATCTTGGATTCATATTAACCTATTCAATAGATTTAATTTGTTTAGCTTTTGTAGTTAACGGGGGCAGGTGTCAACATAATTGGAGGACCTCTATAGTATGGCATTCCCAAATTTTTCATGTTATCGTATTCTTTAGGCTTGAGTGGTTAAAAATTTTGAAAGACATATTAGAGGAGGATTTCCCAATTTGTGGCAATTGAAATTAGTCATAACTTTATCTTTCCTTTCTATTCTTAATCTTTCTTAAGCCTAGCTTAAATGGTTGAAAAGTTTAAGTTTTTGAGGACTTATTTGAGGGACCCCATTTTGGTTACCCCAAATTTTGTCACATTATAACTTTTTGTTATATTTATCTATCCTGAAAATTACATGCATCTATCTTAAGTGGATAAAAACTATTTCTGTTTGAGGAGGACCTCTCCAATGTGGTACTCCAAAGTTTTGTCAAATTTTATCTTTCCTACACATTTGTCTATCCTGAAAATTTCATGTGTCTAGCTTAAGCAATTAAAAAGTTTAAATTTTTGCATCCTCGTTTAAATTTTATTTTTTCATTATGTTTGCCTACCCTGAAAATTTTATGTGTCTAGCTTAAAAGGTTAAAAAATTTAAATCTTGGCTGCCTTGTTTGAAAGGGAACCCCTCATTCTGGTACCCCCAAATTTTGTCAAATTTCATATTTCCCTTATATTTACTTACCTTAAAAATTTCATTGGTCTAGCTTTAAAGATAAAAAAGTTTAACTTTTGGAGGGTCCATTTGGGGAAGACCCTCCCATCGTGGCACCTCCGATTTCAGGCGGTTATCAGTACTTTGGGATATCTACTGTATAATAGCTCATAATATGATCCATGTGCGGCTTGTGGTTTAAAAGGAGATAGTGATAGAAGAAAAAAGAAAAAAAAAAGAAAAAAATAAGGAAAAATTTTATCCAAGTCAAAATAAATGAATATGACCACGATAAAAGTCGTAAGTAGTATGTTCAAAAACAACAAACTTTTTTTTGTTAATGTAGGTAGTTACCGAGATATACCGGTTTAAAATTGTCCACTTTTTGCTGATTTTCGACCTCTGAAATCATGATCACGTGACTGGGTGCCTCCAAACTTGATGCGCATACAGTCTCTATCTGTCCCCAATTTGTGCTCATATTTCAACGTTCCACGTTTAGCAAATTCATAGCTATAAGCGAATTAATAAATTTTCGAGACAAAAGTGGCATTTTTTTCTCAAATTTAGAGTTTCTAATTCACGATCACGTGACCTAGTTTCCTCAAAATCGGCATCATGATGTTTTTAATTATTGGCATATTATATCCAAAATTCAACTTTCTATGTTTAACCGTTTTTTAGTTCTAAGCAAATCAATAAATTTCGCTGCTCATTTATCAAAATGACTGAGTAAAAACAAAGGTCCTACTAGCGCGCGCGCGAAGTCCCAATTAATTTTATTAAAAGTAACTGTAACTAGTTACTTTTTCAAAATGGTAACTCTAACTTAGTTACTTTTTTAGCCAAGTAACTGTATCTGTAACTTAGTTACTTTTACAAAGTAACATGCCCACCACTGCCTAATAGCCTATGCATTTAAATACTATCATCTTGCCCGACATTCCTAATTGGCTGATTGACAAACCGGTTATTGATATAAACATACTTTGCCTTTGCAGGAAAAATGATAATACTAATTTAACTAGGTCTTGTTTTTCATTTGTAATTAATACTCAGTGATGGGCACAGCGGCGCTACTAGCGCCGCTACTTTTTCAGTAGCGGTAGCGGCAGCGCCGCTGTTTTTTCAGTCAATCAAGCAGCAGCGCTTCAGCGCTGTTTTTTAAGCAAATTTTCTGCCGCTGCCGCTACTGCTAATAAACTCCTTCCAAGACTTTTTTCGACTTTAATTTTTACCCGTTACCGTTTGGAGTCTTCACACTTTTTTTTCACTCTGTTCTTGCTACTACATTATTTTAGTTTAGTAGAACAAACAATGCTACCTTTGTGACGTTTTGTAGTTGTTTAATAAAGGCGAGTTTTATTGTACGTGGTCCTATTTTTTCTGAACTAAAATTTAACAAATAATGTGGCCTGGTAGCGGGCCAAATTAAACTCTGTGTGTAAATTAACATACAAATCAATGCGTTGGTAAAGTTTATCAGTTGTCATCGTTTTGAGAAAATTGCAAGCAACTGAAACTGTGCATAGAACAAGACCAATGAAAGCAAGTTTTATGAAATGCTAGTAGATTTTTTATGAAAGCAAGTAGTAAGTACTAATGCTACTAGACAGTCGGTTTCTGACACTCCCTTCTTACTCGTACAGAATGCTCATACACTCTAGACAGTTGATTTTGATGCAGTTCTTCGTTATTGTCAAGAGATATTGTTTGAAATCGGTTTTATGGAAGAAATGAGAACTACTTGCGGTAATAGAGATGCCCCAAACCTTTTTCCACAATTCTAAATTCCTCTTATTCGCGAAAATACGTTTTAATCCGTTTGACTAGTACCGTAGGTGGGCAAGTTAAGGCAAAACGTTTGCTTCGTTAACCACTAGTCCGCTAACAAACTTCACACCTCCGTTAACGTTAATCCGTTATTTTCAGCTTTAATTAACGGAAGTTAGCAAAGTCCGTTAATCCGTAAATATTTTGCGTGTAATTTACATTTTTTTTATTTACTCGCTTCTAGAACACGTTTTGACGCTGTTGAGCTTATTGTAAGGACATGCTTATTGCTATAGTGGTCTTTTTGTGTTTTGGAAGTTTTGTTTAACAGTCTAATCTAATTTCAAGATAAAGTTAAGTTTAAAACCACCAACGAAGCTCGATCGGAAAACCTTTGGAAATTGCGAACAGCGATAATTAATGGACCTATGAGGCTGCAGCTTATTATTTGCACACAAAAGAGCTCCTTTCTTCGCTGTCTTCAATAATACTTGTGCTAATACGCAACAAGTGTTACCAGTGCAAATTGGTTTGTACCGGTACGATGAATGAATGGTGCAAAATGTTAATAATAAAAACCTTAACGGAAGTTAATTTAGTCCGTTAACATGAAAAAACTTTTTAACGGATAAACGAGGTAATGAAAAAGTTAGCTTCGTTATTAACGATTAACGGACTTGTGACCACCTATGACTAGTACCATCTAGTACTATTGGCAAATCTGCTTTTCGCAATTTTGTAAAATCACAAAAGGCGTATTGTATTGTAGATCAGTACTGGTAGCCTAGGATTACAGGTTTCAGTGACAATAGCCAAGCATTCAGATTTGGTGATAGGTAGGCTACTCACTGCTACGAGTTAATAATCGCGTTTCTTAGTTTGCTAGAGTTTTTGCAAAATTATGCCTTTTGTAATGTCACAAAATTGCGAATGCAGGGTTGACAATGGTACGGAGTCAAACGAATTAAATTGTATTTTCTCAAATAAAGGAAATTGTGGAAAAAGGTTTGGGGTACCTCTTTGTTACCTCAAATAGTTTTCATTTCTTCAATAAAACCGATTTCGAGCAGTATCTCTTTAACGAAAATGCGATTATAGTTACAGTTCGATAAATTGCTGTAAACTTGCAGCAGGCCCGACGCCACGGAGGGCATTCCGGGGCCGGGATTCCCCAAATCACTGCTTGTGCCACCCAAACAAGAACTGTGCCCCCCGAGCGAGGATTGTGCCCCAAAGAAAGTAGCAGGCCCGGTGCCACTGAAGTGCAATTCGAGGCCTGTGTCTCCCAAGATACTGGTTATCACCCCAGAATTCGTGAGCAAGAACTGTTTTTTTGCAGATTTTGTAATAAAGATCCTTTTTTTTGTGGTTTCACTACGAAATTCGTAAGAGTTAGCGCATTTTTTGAGATGAAGAGATTTTCTTTGTCTTCACCCTAGAATTCGTAAAAATCCACGCATATTTCGAGATGAAGACCTTTTTTTTGGTCCACACTCTCGGAGTCGAAGTATTAAACTTTTTATGCCCATCTCCCCCAAAGTTGTTCATGCCCTTCCAGTCACGCTATTCTGGCGCCGGGCATGACTTGCAAATCGTAAAGACCGTTTTTCGCGATATTCCCCCAAATTGCTGGCATTGAGTAAGACAAATGATTTGTTGGCTATCTGGTCACAGACCATAGTATACTTCGCGCACTGCAAGAAGGACAGTAACAGTAATACTGAGAATTAAATTCTTAGTAGTGCGCTGAAAATTAAACTAATTAATCGAACCAGATAATAAATAAGTTTGAAAGATAATTTACTTATGGAGTTACAGTCGTCGAAAAAATACGTGTAACGTGAATCGCATTGTGAATCATTTACTCAACATGTATCTATATAGCACCGAGTAGCATGTTGCCCGCGCTATAGAATATGTCATTACTGCGTACGTATCTCCTCCGAGTTCATAAACACCAGTTCTTAACCGCTTGATCTTCTTTTTTATCAAAGTTCGATGAAATCACCGCAGGGATGTTAATCACCTACTATTTCTACAAAATTCCCACAAATGCTTGTAACTTGATCGATTGATAAATTTTCCTATTGTATTTCTACACAAGGAATTATTATAGTGGTTGAGGGCCAAGCGTGTGATAAAGACATTGACTACTTCAGAGCTATAAGAGCCGGGACATAAGTGTACAGAAGCTGAATACTGTATGCCATCGTGTTAAACCCTTACCGTATTCAAGTGATTTAAACTATTTCTTATTGCCTTTTACTCGTGTAGAAAGTGCGACAAGGAATTTAACTTCCTATTGTATTTCCAAGGGTAACTTCGTAAAGTAGTTTCTAAACCGCTGGTTTGACCAACCAGCGGTTTGAAATGCTTGTTTTTTTGAAAGGAGCAGGCCAACAACCAATTGAATTGTGATTAGCTTACTTATTTACCGTTTAAGCCTGCTTGCTAATGCCGATTGTGACCTGTGCCATCGTGTACCAATACTTTAAAAGTTAGAATTGTAACTTTCGCAAATAAAGTTGAAATTTCACTATTGAGTACTGTATTTGAATGCCATCGTTCTTTTTGCTAGATATTTTTCTAAAGTAGCGGCAGCGGCGCTACTTTTTTATTTACGTAGCGACAAGCGGCAGCGCCGCTGCTCTTTTCTTGCCAAATAGCGGCAGCGCCGCTACTTTTCAAGTAGCGGGTGCCCAGCTCTGTTAATCCTGATTAAGCGAATTTCACTCT
Organism: Trididemnum nubilum; assembly: GCA_963965965.1. Lineage (NCBI taxonomy): Eukaryota > Metazoa > Chordata > Ascidiacea > Aplousobranchia > Didemnidae > Trididemnum > Trididemnum nubilum. The sequence goes on from OZ014490.1 coordinate 35,248,774, forward strand.
TTTATTTACTGACGGTTCTAAAAGTCAGCGTGGCACCAGTTTTGCTTTCTTTGCACCGCAAACAAATACAAAAAAATCAGTAGCGAATAATAACCTTGGATCTGCTTTCTCTGCCGAGCTTTATGCTATTCGAACGGCTTTACACTGAATAGCCATACATAGACCCTGGAAAAGCCACATTGTAACCGATTCTTATTCTGTTTTACAGCCTCTAAATTCAAAGAACTGGGCTAAGCATTATATTTTAAATAAAATTTTGTCATTGAATCACTATCTAACTGATTCTAATTTGAAAGTTACTTTTCTCTGAGTTTTTAGTCATTCCGGAATTTCTGGAAACGAAATTGCTGATAACTTAACCAAACATGTTTTCAGATCTGAAGTACAATGCTCATCAAATGACGTTCAAATCAAGTGAGCCGAAAGCAAATCATCTTATTCAGAAGACAAATCATTCATTCGGGATCATATCTACTAGAAGTGGAATCGTCATTACATTGCTAATCCCGCCGGTGGCCAATACAAATTTTTATTCCCAGAGGTCCAAAATGTACCTTCCTTTCAATTAAGAGAAATTCATAGAATTCAAACTGTTCATTGCTGCTTAAATCAGCATCTGTTTAAAATAAATTGCCATGACTCTGGTTTATGTTCCAAATGCAAAGTTCCGGAAACTGTCCCACATTTTTTATGTTTGCCCGAATTATTCAACTGCTCGTAACATTCTGAAAAGTGCTGTGAAAATATTAGGCCTGAACTTTTGATTTGAAATCTATATTATCAAACAAGGTGGTGTATCCCCGTCTTATTCAATATATTTGCTCCTCCAATCGGTTCATTTAAAATGTTAATGGCTATCGTTTAATCTTATACTCACTATCATTTTGTGTAACAATGAAGTGTGTATATGAAATCACTTAAAAATACTCGAAGAGCTTATTTACAGAGGTGGAACCGAGGACACAAGGCTCGAGGCCAAGGATACAAAAAAATCCGAGGCCAAGGACAGCCTTTCCGAGGACAGACCCTCTCGAGGCCAAGGACAGGAATGCTCGAGGCCAAGGACCAAGGACACAGCCGTAAGTGTTCTCCAAAAAAAAGGTCTTCAAAAATTTTTTTCAGGCAAGCTCCAATTTATAGGCGTAGCCAGAATTTTTGATTGGGGAGGCCTAAACCACAAATCACATGCAATGACGTCATCAAAAACTTGCCTGTTGGCACCTAACCAGGATTTTGCAAAGGAGAGGGCTTAAACTAATAAAGTTGAAAAGTGCAAATACGTAACTTTGAAGGCGTTTTGAGAAAGCCAGTGTAGCTGAGCCTCCTGCCGCGGGAAGCTTTGGGGGTCTGTTGGGCGATTTTTTGTAATTTTTTTGGAAAAAAAGCTATTTTAATGCCATTGAATCACATTTCGCACATTAGAGCCATTTGAAAGCACTAGATTTTTGAAATGTGAAAGCCAATTAAAAAAATTAAATTGTTTAACCCTTCTTCTAGTTGCAATTTAAATCCAAAACACGTTAAACATCTTGCATTTTGGTGTTAAAGTTTAATTGTAAGTGATTTGGTCCAGGTAGGGGGAAGTAAGGTGCGTTGTCTCATGCAAAATTTTAGCATTAAATGAAAACCCACTCGAAGATTTTCCTTAGAGATTTTTGTTTTGTCATGAAAATAACCAGTTATAGAAGTGCATGTTAGGCCAGGGGGCCTACACCCCTTCAATTGAAGTTCAACGATTTGTTCAATCAGCATTTTCCATGGCTAATTTCTTTAAAAATATCTTGTGCGTAAAAACTGGCGAGGTGGAGATGAATTAATGAATTGTTATTGAAAAATATTACAATAGATGGTTACGCTTACTAAACATGTTATTGCCGGGCCGGATTTACATCGCGCTGGGCCCCTGGCACTTTGGAGATTTTCGCAACATCTTTCAGCTAAATGTAGGTGAAGACCACAAAAAGTCGTAAGATTTGAGCGCAGGGCCCTTAGCTGGTACTGCGCCATATTGTAGTAAATCCGACTTGGTTAATGCATTACGTTCATAAAAAGGCTAGATGTGGGCCTGAGATTGCAACTTTTAGGACAAAAACTATCCATTTCTTACAGGTTTACGTTTAAATTGGTCGGCAAAAATTGATTTGAGGGAGTCCCGGGGCCCCTGGTCTTCAATATTGTTGTTCGCTACTGGAAAGAAACTGAAACTGAAAAAACAGTAGGCTTTTTTGGTACATTTTTGTCATTGGTGAAATTTCAATTGGAGGAGGCCCGCTTGGCTAAGCCTACGCTCCGGGGCGTAAACGAATCGATGTTCTGATCGGTCAGTCTGACAAGGCGTTGCTGACTGTCCTGAAGGAGCGCGAGAGTGGGGACCCGGACGAGACGAATTATATGCTGACGCGACTTGGGCCCATTGCAAGTGAAGGCAGAGTTGACCAAAATGTTGATTTTTCTAATTCTGCTACTGCCCTGAAAGTCAATGTGGGCCCCTCAGAATTTGACTCGTATGACTGCAAGTCATTAAAAGCAGAAAATGCTGCATTAAAACAAACAATACGCGAGTATCAGTTGGTTGACGAAGCGGTTTAACCTTTAAGAAATGATGAACTTGCTTATGGCCTTACAAAGCCACTTGTGAAGGTTAAAGATGGTCGATACGAAATTCCTGTTTCTTTTCAACAGGAAAAACTTGCAAAACTGCCCGATAACTACAAAAATGCTTTAAATCGAAGCATGTCACTGCGTAAAACAGCACTACGCAACTCGACGCTCAAACAAACTTTAGTTGACACCTTCGCAGAACTAATATCCGAAAAATGGATCGAGCCCGTCAAAGCCCAGGAACTTAAGACCACTTCTTGCTGGTATTTGTCATTTTTTGTTACAAAGGCAGCAAAACCTCGGGTTGTGAATGATGGATCAGCTGTAGTTGATGGTCTGTCCTTAAATCAAGCTGTTAAGTCCGGTGAAAACTTGTTGAATAACATGGTTGAGGTATAGACTCGATTTCGATTGGGTAAATTTGTTTGTGTTGCTGATTTGTCTAAATGCTTTTTTCAAGTTAAAATACCTCTTGAGCAACAGGATTTGTTTCGGATAGTGTGATTCAAAAATACCGATTTGAATAATGATGTTGAAATCTATTAATTTACTAGACATGTTTGGGGTATTAACTCCTGTCCCTTTGTTGCTCTTCTGGCTATTAAACGTTTGGTGGAAGAAAATCCTGCTGATGCTAGTCAATTAACTTTGAAGGCTATAGAACGCAACCGGTACAAGGATGATATGCTTTTTGCTAGTAACTCTGTACAGAGTCTTCGTGTCATTGCTTTGGAAGGAATTGAACTTTTCAGTAGTCGAGGGTTTAAACTTCGAAAGTGGGTTGCTAACTTGCATGCAAAAGAAATTTTGTCGCATGTTCCGCATTGCGATTTGGCTACAGATTTTAGTCTGGTTGATTTGGGTTCCTCGGATCCTTAACCAAATTCGAAAGCGCTTGGTTTAGCATGGGATCCGCAGGACGATAAATTTTGTGTTAATTGCAAAGAGTTTGTTAATGCGACTACTAAACGTGAAATGTCAAGTCAACTGGCTAGTCAATTCGATCCACTAGGTATGGCTGCGCCCCACCTTCTTGGTGGTAAACTGATATTGCAGCGAGTGGCCGCTCTAGGTGTGGATTGGTATGAAATTTTAAGGGTGGACATACAAGATTGTTGGAAAAAATGGTTAGGTACCATGAATTTGTTTCAGGAGTTTAGCATTCCTCGTAACTGTCTTCCAGAAAACGTAACCTTAGATAATAAGGATGTTAAGTTTCAGCTTCATGGTTTTTGTGACGCTAGTAATTCTGCGTTTTGTTGCGTAGTATACTTGCGCTGTTTAGTTGACGGTAAACCAAAAGTCGGTTTTCTTTTAGGGAAGTCTAGGTTAGTGTTAACGCATCAGGCTAACTGGGTGATTTCTCGCAAAGAACTTGAAGCTGCAAAAATCTGTAGTGAATTGATGTCACAGGCTAGAGAGTGAATACGTCATATTAATTGTAGTACTCATTTTTGGACGAATTCTATGGTAGTGCTTAGTTGGATTTCTAATCCGGATTTAAAGCTTGCTCGTTTGGTTAAACGTAGTGTAGACTGCATACTTTGTGTGGCCCCTAGTGAGACGTGGAAGTAGGGTTAACACGACTCAAAACCCTGCTGATGTATGCACTCGTGAAACTGCCAGTAAAAACCCGGAGTCAGTCAAGTTATGGCTAGAAAGACCAGAATTTTTGTTGCAGGAAAATGTTGATATCTCTCCCAAGTCTGTCCCTGTAGTTTGTAGAACTTTGAATACTGAATCTTCACATTTTGACGAAAACGGCCTCAACAAGATATTTAAATCTGCTGGCAGTCTTTTTACACTCTGGCAAAAAGTGAAGGCATTAAATTTGAAAAACCTATCTCAATGCAGAGTATCTGGATCGGGCGTTTATTAAAGGTGTGAAGTACGTTCAATCACAGTCTTTCGCGGCCGCGATTGACGTTTTGAGTCATGACTTTCCTTAAACGCGAAACTAAAAACCCGAGTAAAGGCGCGTTTAGACTGGACGCGAAGCAACGCGAAGCGAAGGTTGTTGCTAATCTTCGCGACAGGTCGCTTCATAGGCTAATTTTAATAACTTACTTTTAAAATGTATTCAATGAGCAGAAAGCGTTGGGTAGGCTACTTTATTATTGAAGCGCTATTATAGTAATCACAGGTTCTGTTTCGTCATAGCGCGCTGGAATTAAAACGAAGATTGATTTGTATTATGTTATCACGCAATAACCCTGAAGAAGAGTCTAGACCAATAGCATAGGTATCAAAACAATCTTGAGAAAAAAGTTTGTCAAGCTAAGGGAAAAACGAACTACAGTAGATCGAATTTGGAAATGAAAAAGACAAGTCATTTCTTCAAAAACTTAGTAGTACTTAGCCTCTTTACTGGCTATCAATGCTTTGCTTAGATCCTTCTACTGAAAACTTGCCATAATCTGTTTTGACGATGACACTTTTGGGTTTTAATGCAGAATCGAAAAAAGCTGGAAGCAGATGTCAAAAGTTCTCTTTAGGTGTTTACTCAGTTAACAAATCCTTAAACGCTTTCACCATCCATGTCTCATTATGGTACTGGTAGATCATTCTTGTAGAGTGTAGACCAATAGGCTAGTCTACAGGTACATATAAAGCGTAAACTATGTTGATTTTTTAATGTGATGTTTCTTTTTCATGCAAGCATGTTATGATACCTGTAGTATTGTGTAGTAAGCTTAAACAGTTGTTTGTGTTTGCTATTTAGTGCTGTTTATGAAGACTCCCAATGTTAACGCTATGAGTGAATCTGAAAGCTGGATTTGTCATTAGTTATGTAGTGGATTTTTTGCTTATTGTGCAATGGATTGCTGTGTTGATTTGCTGGAGAAAGCAAAAAAGCATTGCAGTTTTTGCATGATTTGACACTATCATCGAAGGACAAGAATTTAGCGCAGTAATACCAGCAGTTGCTAAAAGGAAAAGTCAGCCTCTAAACCTACGTTTGGTGTTTTATTCGCTAGCGGAGCGCTTATCGATGTTTAGTGCGAAGTTAAATGCTTTTGAGAGCATTTTATTAGTTTGCATTTTCTTGCGGTAACAGTACGTTGCGACGGTCGCGCTTACCTCAAAGGGCTTCGCTCCAAACCACCGTTTGTACGATACAGACAAATTTATAGCTGTAAGGTCAAGCCCCTTTTTCTCAGCAATTTTTCGGTTATGCTCCTGATAAAAAAAACATTTAGATTTTTTTATGTGAAAATTGTTACTCAAGCAGGGGCGTATTTAGGGGGGGGGCATTAAGCCATGGTCCCCCCCTTTGGATAGCCAGGATTGCAAAATTGCATAGAAAAGTGAGCAAAATTGAGAAATGCTCCCCCCCTCTTTGCAAGTTGGGCATCAGGCGTTGGGCTCGAAATCACCTGATTTTGGACGAAAAATGGGACGAAATTTAAGTGAAGACCTATTTTTAGCTCTTAACCTGATTTTGGGCGAAAAATTGGACGAAATTTGAGTGATGACCTTTTTTTTTTTGTTTTTTGCTCTTCACTTGATTTTGGGCGAAAAATGGACAAAATTTGAGTGTGACAATTTCAAATTCTGATCTTTGTTCCTCTCAAATTTTCTGAAGTTTCTGGCCCCCCCACCCCCTTTTCAAAATCCTGCGTACGCTACTGTATTCAAGCATCTGAACAAAAGTGGTGTTAGTTCTCACATTTTCATGTAACTGACGCTTCTTTCCCAAGTCCAATGATTATAAATGCTGTATCAAGTTTTTAGAGATGACTAATGAGAATGGAACAATATTAATGGACTTGCTTGGCAGTTACTTCTCTACATACCAATAACAGTAACTTCAGCAAAAAATAGAACTCACTTTCTACTGCTTAGATATATATTGGCTTTCTAGTTCTATCCAGTAGCGTAGCCAGGGGGGGGGCGGGGGGGGCTCGAGCCCTCCCCATTGGCTTGTGAAGTATGCAAAAACGCATGTAGTTTGTGCTTTTGAGGCCGATTTTCTGTGAAAAATGGAAAATAGCCCCCCCATACGAAAAGAGCCCCCCCTCAGACGTTTGAACTTGCGAAACTTGGGAGAAAAATCACTCTGAATTTTGGCGAAGACCTTTTTTTTTTTTTTTTTTTTGGAGATCACCTAATTTTGGGCGGAAAAAACCTTTGAATTTCCGATGTTTCCGAGACATTTCGTCTCAAATTTCGGACAAACCGTCTGAAACTGATTCAAGGTCAATGAAAATTCGAGTCAACGTCGTATTCACACTTCTCACTCTTTCAAAATAGCCCCCCCCTTTTTCAAATCCTGGCTACGCGCCTGGTTCTATCTGATTTCACTGACTGTAATTATAATGATTGAACTTCAGACTTGAAATTGTTTACTTTGTCACTTTACTCACCATGTAAAGCAGTTAAAATTTTAAGAGACATTAAAAATGTTTTGAAATTTACAAACAACTAAATTCAGATATTATACAAAGACACAGTAAATGAATATTAAACACATTTGACACTTCTGTTTTCATCACATAGAACTGGAGTGAAAAATCACTACCAGACTACAATATTCATGATCATAAAACTTGGGGGAGTCCAAACCCATTGCTTTCAGTTCAACTTGGTCACTGTCACAAACCTTGAGAAACACGAAGACTTTTAAGAAGACATTCAGAAGAAAAAATTCCACGTTTGTAGCTCGGCTATTCAAACAAGTGATTACCAATTAGGCAAATCCAAAAGTTCATAGAAATTTTTTGATTTTTTTGTATCTATCTAGCTTTTGTTTGTAGCTTGAAACCAATTCTAAATACAGTGTTATTCACCAAGTTGGCTTGGCCAAGCAGACAGCGAAAAACTTTTGCAAATTTTCCAGTATTCAAGCAATTGTTCAATTGTGGCTACTTTTAAAACAACAAGCCAACCAACAATGGGTAAAAACATTATCAACACATTCAAAACTAGCCTGCTGGTGGATTTTATATTCTGAAAAAAGAACTTTTTTATATTCTGAAAAAAGAACTTTTATATTCTGAAAAATTTTATATTCTGAAAAAAGAACAACACCATGTTAGTTTAAGACAAAAAAAAAGGCAAAAGCTGCTCAGCCAAAAGAACCACTGGACTGATGCAATATAGCTTCTGCTATGTTGCACAGAATAAAAAGTTTTGTTTTAAAAGCTAAATGCCGAGGGGCTAGGCCTACTGCTTGGGTGAATTCATTATAATGAAGCTCTGATATCAAGCATAGCCAAGAAAAATCACTCTAGGATTTACAGCCTTAGCTGTCTAGATCCAAATTAACTTGGCTAGCCTACGACTATCCCGAATCTAACTTTGCCAACAACTTATTTTTTGGACTGATAAATCGGCGCTAAACCCTGCAAATATACTATATACATTATTTTCTAGCAAACTGCGATCGTAAAAATCCGACCAGTGATTTAGTAGGTTATCTTACTACAGCCTGCAAGCAAGCGATGTTGCGCAACTGCTCGCGAAGGTTGCGACCGGTTGCAACCTTTCTCGAGCTGTCGATGACGTCAAATTTTGGTAGCTTCGCGTCGCTTCGCGCTGCTTCGCGTCCAGTCTAAACTCACCTTAACCCCGACGAAAAACGTCGCATTAATAAACTTAAGACATTACGTAATCTACATCCGATTATGGACAGAACATGTTGTTGCGAATTGACGGTCGGTTGGAGAATGCAGATCTCGCAACTGATGCTAAACATTCTCCAATACTTCCAGCTAGGCATGCCTTGACGCGACTAAATATTCTTCCTAAGCACGCTAAAGCTGGACACGCTGGACCTTCCTATACGTTAATGAATATTCGCCAACGATTCTGGAAAATTCATGGGATAGGAAGCGTAAAACATTATCTTTCAGATTGCGCAAATGCTCAATACTAAAAGCTAAACCGGTGCGACAGCTTATGGCCGACTTGCTTGAGTGTCGAATAACTATGTACAGTAAATTTTGCACCACCGTCATTCTGGCAGAATAATCAGCATCATTCTAGCAGAAAGTGTTGCCGCAAAAAAAAAGCAAAAACAAACCTACGTCACAAACATTCAGAAGTGTTGCCAACCTCCAAATATCAAATGAGTCACTACGTCATAATTGAAAACTTAATCATTAAACAAAATCATATGAAAAAACAACGATGTTGCCAAAAAAAAATATCTCAAAATACTGAAACATAAAAGAAAACTGGTTTGGACGGAAAATTTCAATTTTTTCCCATTTAACTTTCCGACACGCCCCGAGCTTCGGGTTTGGGTGCAATCGGTAGCCCGCGGGCCCCTCTACCAGACCCAAGTCTAAAATAGGGTACCTTTTCAACGGGGGCCCCAGCAGAATGGTTTAAAGGAGGCCGTCAATTTTGGGCGAAAAACGCCATTTTGGGGGCAAATTTTCAATTTTTTCCCATTTAACTTTCCGACACGCCCCGAGCTTCGGGTTTGGGTGCAATCGGTAGCCCGCGGGCCCCACTACTAGACCCAAGTCTAAAATAGGGTACCTTTTCAACGGGGGCCCCAGCAGAACGGTTTAAAGGAGGCCGTCAATTTTGGGCGAAAAACGCCATTTTGGGGGCAAATTTTCAATTTTTTCCCATTTAACTTTCCGACGCGCCCCGAGCTTCGGGTTTGGGTGCAATCGGTAGCCCGCGGGCCCCTCTACCAGACCCAAGTCTAAAATAGGGTACCTTTTCAACGGGGGCCCCAGCAGAATGGTTTAAAGGAGGCCGTCAATTTTGGGCGAAAAACGCCATTTTGGGGGCAAATTTTCAATTTTTTCCCATTTAACTTTCCGACACGCCCCGAGCTTCGGGTTTGGGTGCAATCGGTAGCCCGCGGGCCCCTCTACCAGACCCAAGTCTAAAATAGGGTACCTTTTCAACGGGGGCCCCAGCAGAATGGTTTAAAGGAGGCCGTCAATTTTGGGCGAAAAACGCCATTTTGGGGGCAAACTTTCAATTTTTTCCCATTTAACTTTCCGACACGCCCCGAGCTTCGGGTTTGGGTGCAATCGGTAGCCCGCGGGCCCCTCTACCAGACCCAAGTCTAAAATAGGGTACCTTTTCAACGGGGGCCCCAGCAGAATGGTTTAAAGGAGGCCGTCAATTTTGATCAAAAAACGCCATTTTGGGGGCAAATTTTCAATTTTTTCCCATTTAACTTTCCGACACGCCCCGAGCTTCGGGTTTGGGTGCAATCGGTAGCCCGCGGGCCCCTCTACCAGACCCAAGTCTAAAATAGGGTACCTTTTCAACGGGGGCCCCAGCAGAACGGTTTAAAGGAGGCCGTCAATTTTGGGCGAAAAACGCCATTTTGGGGGCAAATTTTCAATTTTTTCCCATTTAACTTTCCGACACGCCCCGAGCTTCGGGTTTGGGTGCAATCGGTAGCCCGCGGGCCCCACTACTAGACCCAAGTCTAAAATAGGGTACCTTTTCAACGGGGGCCCCAGCAGAACGGTTTAAAGGAGGCCGTCAATTTTGGGCGAAAAACGCCATTTTGGGGGCAAATTTTCAATTTTTTCCCATTTAACTTTCCGACACGCCCCGAGCTTCGGGTTTGGGTGCAATCGGTAGCCCGCGGGCCCCTCTACCAGACCCAAGTCTAAAATAGGGTACCTTTTCAACGGGGGCCCCAGCAGAATGGTTTAAAGGAGGCCGTCAATTTTGGGCGAAAAACGCCATTTTGGGGGCAAACTTTCAATTTTTTCCCATTTAACTTTCCGACACGCCCCGAGCTTCGGGTTTGGGTGCAATCGGTAGCCCGCGGGCCCCTCTACCAGACCCAAGTCTAAAATAGGGTACCTTTTCAACGGGGGCCCCAGCAGAATGGTTTAAAGGAGGCCGTCAATTTTGATCAAAAAACGCCATTTTGGGGGCAAATTTTCAATTTTTTCCCATTTAACTTTCCGACACGCCCCGAGCTTCGGGTTTGGGTGCAATCGGTAGCCCGCGGGCCCCTCTACCAGACCCAAGTCTAAAATAGGGTACCTTTTCAACGGGGGCCCCAGCAGAACGGTTTAAAGGAGGCCGTCAATTTTGGGCGAAAAACGCCATTTTGGGGGCAAATTTTCAATTTTTTCCCATTTAACTTTCCGACACGCCCCGAGCTTCGGGTTTGGGTGCAATCGGTAGCCCGCGGGCCCCTCTACCAGACCCAAGTCTAAAATAGGGTACCTTTTCAACGGGGGCCCCAGCAGAACGGTTTAAAGGAGGCCGTCAATTTTGGGCGAAAAACGCCATTTTGGGGGCAAATTTTCAATTTTTTCCCATTTAACTTTCCGACACGCCCCGAGCTTCGGGTTTGGGTGCAATCGGTAGCCCGCGGGCCCCTCTACCAGACCCAAGTCTAAAATAGGGTACCTTTTCAACGGGGGCCCCAGCAGAATGGTTTAAAGGAGGCCGTCAATTTTGGGCGAAAAACGCCATTTTGGGGGCAAATTTTCAATTTTTTCCCATTTAACTTTCCGACACGCCCCGAGCTTCGGGTTTGGGTGCAATCGGTAGCCCGCGGGCCCCTCTACCAGACCCAAGTCTAAAATAGGGTACCTTTTCAACGGGGGCCCCAGCAGAATGGTTTAAAGGAGGCCGTCAATTTTGGGCGAAAAACGCCATTTTGGGGGCAAATTTTCAATTTTTTCCCATTTAACTTTCCGACACGCCCCGAGCTTCGGGTTTGGGTGCAATCGGTAGCCCGCGGGCCCCTCTACCAGACCCAAGTCTAAAATAGGGTACCTTTTCAACGGGGGCCCCAGCAGAACGGTTTAAAGGAGGCCGTCAATTTTGGGCGAAAAACGCCATTTTGGGGGCAAATTTTCAATTTTTTCCCATTTAACTTTCCGACACGCCCCGAGCTTCGGGTTTGGGTGCAATCGGTAGCCCGCGGGCCCCTCTACCAGACCCAAGTCTAAAATAGGGTACCTTTTCAACGGGGGCCCCAGCAGAATGGTTTAAAGGAGGCCGTCAATTTTGGGCGAAAAACGCCATTTTGGGGGCAAATTTTCAATTTTTTCCCATTTAACTTTCCGACACGCCCCGAGCTTCGGGTTTGGGTGCAATCGGTAGCCCGCGGGCCCCTCTACCAGACCCAAGTCTAAAATAGGGTACCTTTTCAACGGGGGCCCCAGCAGAATGGTTTAAAGGAGGCCGTCAATTTTGGGCGAAAAACGCCATTTTGGGGGCAAATTTTCAATTTTTTCCCATTTAACTTTCCGACACGCCCCGAGCTTCGGGTTTGGGTGCAATCGGTAGCCCGCGGGCCCCTCTACCAGACCCAAGTCTAAAATAGGGTACCTTTTCAACGGGGGCCCCAGCAGAATGGTTTAAAGGAGGCCGTCAATTTTGATCAAAAAACGCCATTTTGGGGGCAAATTTTCAATTTTTTCCCATTTAACTTTCCGACACGCCCCGAGCTTCGGGTTTGGGTGCAATCGGTAGCCCGCGGGCCCCTCTACCAGACCCAAGTCTAAAATAGGGTACCTTTTCAACGGGGGCCCCAGCAGAACGGTTTAAAGGAGGCCGTCAATTTTGGGCGAAAAACGCCATTTTGGGGGCAAATTTTCAATTTTTTCCCATTTAACTTTCCGACACGCCCCGAGCTTCGGGTTTGGGTGCAATCGGTAGCCCGCGGGCCCCTCTACCAGACCCAAGTCTAAAATAGGGTACCTTTTCAACGGGGGCCCCAGCAGAATGGTTTAAAGGAGGCCGTCAATTTTGGGCGAAAAACGCCATTTTGGGGGCAAATTTTCAATTTTTTCCCATTTAACTTTCCGACACGCCCCGAGCTTCGGGTTTGGGTGCAATCGGTAGCCCGCGGGCCCCTCTACCAGACCCAAGTCTAAAATAGGGTACCTTTTCAACGGGGGCCCCAGCAGAACGGTTTAAAGGAGGCCGTCAATTTTGGGCGAAAAACGCCATTTTGGGGGCAAACTTTCAATTTTTTCCCATTTAACTTTCCGACACGCCCCGAGCTTCGGGTTTGGGTGCAATCGGTAGCCCGCGGGCCCCTCTACCAGACCCAAGTCTAAAATAGGGTACCTTTTCAACGGGGGCCCCAGCAGAACGGTTTAAAGGAGGCCGTCAATTTTGGGCGAAAAACGCCATTTTGGGGGCAAATTTTCAATTTTTTCCCATTTAACTTTCCGACACGCCCCGAGCTTCGGGTTTGGGTGCAATCGGTAGCCCGCGGGCCCCTCTACCAGACCCAAGTCTAAAATAGGGTACCTTTTCAACGGGGGCCCCAGCAGAATGGTTTAAAGGAGGCCGTCAATTTTGGGCGAAAAACGCCATTTTGGGGGCAAACTTTCAATTTTTTCCCATTTAACTTTCCGACACGCCCCGAGCTTCGGGTTTGGGTGCAATCGGTAGCCCGCGGGCCCCTCTACCAGACCCAAGTCTAAAATAGGGTACCTTTTCAACGGGGGCCCCAGCAGAATGGTTTAAAGGAGGCCGTCAATTTTGGGCGAAAAACGCCATTTTGGGGGCAAATTTTCAATTTTTTCCCATTTAACTTTCCGACACGCCCCGAGCTTCGGGTTTGGGTGCAATCGGTAGCCCGCGGGCCCCTCTACCAGACCCAAGTCTAAAATAGGGTACCTTTTCAACGGGGGCCCCAGCAGAATGGTTTAAAGGAGGCCGTCAATTTTGGGCGAAAAACGCCATTTTGGGGGCAAATTTTCAATTTTTTCCCATTTAACTTTCCGACGCGCCCCGAGCTTCGGGTTTGGGTGCAATCGGTAGCCCGCGGGCCCCACTACTAGACCCAAGTCTAAAATAGGGTACCTTTTCAACGGGGGCCCCAGCAGAATGGTTTAAAGGAGGCCGTCAATTTTGGGCGAAAAACGCCATTTTGGGGGCAAATTTTCAATTTTTTCCCATTTAACTTTCCGACACACCCCGAGCTTCGGGTTAGGGTGCAATCGGTAGCCCGCGGGCCCCTCTACCAGACCCAAGTCTAAAATAGGGTACCTTTTCAACGGGGGCCCCAGCAGAACGGTTTAAAGGAGGCCGTCAATTTTGGGCGAAAAACGCCATTTTGGGGGCAAATTTTCAATTTTTTCCCATTTAACTTTCCGACACGCCCCGAGCTTCGGGTTTGGGTGCAATCGGTAGCCCGCGGGCCCCTCTACCAGACCCAAGTCTAAAATAGGGTACCTTTTCAACGGGGGCCCCAGCAAAATGGTTTAAAGGAGGCCGTCAATTTTGGGCGAAAAACGCCATTTTGGGGGCAAATTTTCAATTTTTTCCCATTTAACTTTCCGACACGCCCCGAGCTTCGGGTTAGGGTGCAATCGGTAGCCCGCGGGCCCCACTATTAGACCAAGATTTTTTTTTACCCAAGATTCCGTCTTCACCGCTGCACCGTCACACAGGACATCATTTACCATGTGACTTCCTTTGTTTTAAGCAGCAGGAGCGAGCATCGGCTTAGGCAACGTCTTCGGCTCGGGACCGTGGGAATGGCATTCCACTGGCTTGGCGCTTTCATTTTTCATTTCAGATTTAACAGTTTTGATCTTATGACGCCATGGAGCCACGTTTTTCCCACGCAGTCCCTAGGCGTGTCCGTCGCCCCTACCAACACTTTCGCCAAAGGTAAGTTTGAGAATCGGTGTAAGGGTAGCGGGCGAGGTACTAACACTTTTAACAGAACCTCTATTACTTCTAACAACTTCCCACGCTTTAGCCTCTTTAGTAGCGAGTCGAACCTCATAGTTTTTTTCACGGCTTCAGGCATCTTGTTTAATAGAGTCTTGCACTCCTTTTATGGCTCTTTCAGCCTCCTCACGCGCTTTCTCGGCCTTCCGAAGAGCTTCTTGCATGATTTTGTTTTGTCGAGAATGCTCGTTCTCTAGCAAACGTAGCCATTCTCAATTTAACTCGACTATCTTTAACCTTCTGATTTCTAACACTAGAGGCCGTTTCACGTGCTGAGGCGATAATCAATCTCCGACAGCGACTCCGTTCAATCACTATCAGACTCCGACTACGAGCCAGAACTTGCCACAGCCCGCTCAGCGCTGTCAAGTCACTCCTTCACTCTGTCTCTCTCATCAAAATCTAGTTTAGACTTAATTGCGCTAGATTAGGTTGCATTGTTACATTCGGGCAAAATATCATTTTCCCTTAGCGATTGGCATTTAGAATCACTTCCTTATACAAAACATTAGCATTTGTAACGAACATGGGAAGAATACTCTTCTTTACAAAACTAGCCATCAGTCCTTCGACCGCAAGGTACTCCTTCTCCAAGTCCTTTAGCAAATCTGGGAGACCTCTCGCCATCGTACACAAATACAAGGAGGTTAGCAAGTTTGCAATTGCAACAAAATAGTAAAAAGGCACAAAAAAACACACGATCGCACACCTGTCAGTTCGCATTGTGATTCCAATTTTTCTTGCGGAAATTTCTCAAAAGAATGTCGGTTCCTGTCACAATTGAAGCCTTTCCTTCAAGAACCTTTATTCCAGTAACAGCTGAAACTTTCTCTTCAAGAAACCTAATAGTTTGAAACTTTTTGCTGCGCAGCCGTCTTATTGAGTGGTTTGGGTGCACTCCGGATGCCAACAAAGATGATTAGCTAACAGCGAAACGCGCTCGGAAATCGGATCTCGATTCGGCTCTTTTACTCCTGCCCGATTCTCCACCAAACGTGTACATCAAATCGTTGTTTATTAGACGGCCAGGGTAAAACGAAGAACGGGTAAATAAGCAATTGAGCAAACGAGCGAACTAGCGAACGAGCGGTTTCAAACTATGTCGCCCAAACGATGTTACGTTGACGGAAAGAAAAAGTATCACTGTGTGGACAGCAGCTGACGGCGCAGTACGATATTATGGCAATTTCGTGGTTTGCTCTTGCAAATTTCCAATATTGCGGTGGAGCGGGAGGTCTGAGGTTCAAATCTCGGGCCGGTCAAATCGGACACAGTGTTGCCAACGTCTCGCCACCGCTGCGACATTTCTTCGAAAGGAGTTGTGTTGCCTGGGCGCAATGGCGCGGAGATGGGCCCCGCCAACTCGTTACACGCTTCGGCGTAATCCAGCGAGTATAACGAAAGATTTGATTTGCAGTTTCGAATTCAGAAAACTTAACTCAGCTAGTCAATTAAATTAAACAAAAATAATTAACGTTACGTCGACTTGAGTCAATTGCCAACTGATTTGACTTCAACACAAAAACGCTACAAAAGATTGTGCAATCAAACGCGAAACAAAAAGTTCGGTCAGTTTGGACGATTCTTCTCCGCTTAATACAATAGTTGTGAGAAATGCTGTTTTACATACTGCATTACGTTCAAATCTTCTATAAACCAATTCCAAGGGTTCGAATCTCTTCGCAGCAAAGTAGAAATTTACGGTAGAGGCGTGCAATATTTTACAGACTACTCATTCAGCCCTACATTTTCAAGAACTATTCAACTCGAAAATAAAAAATCAGCATTACTGAGCAAAATGTTAACCAAGTACCAACGCGACAATTCTACCACGCAATAAACACACAAATGCAAATGATTAAAATCGTACAGCGATGATTAATTTAGTGCGAATCAGATTCAGAATTTTCGCTTTCAGAATCAGCTAAAGTTGGGTGGTGATTCACATCGTCAATGCATGGAGTATAGAAAATATTTGGCTTTTTTAATTCTCCATACAGTCAATACAATTCTCCATAGCGTCATTGCTCTTAAATTTCGAGAGCATCGACGTCAATTATGTCGACAAGTACTGGTAAGCAAAACTGTTTTATTCCCAATACTCTCGTCTGCTTCAGTCAAGATTGTTTTGCAGCTTTTGTAGCATTGTAAAATTGCAAAAGCGAGAACTATACATTTTTAGTTGAACAAGAGCCAAAGAATTTTTAGTTGCTTGTGCAATGTACAAACAGTGGGCAACAGCACTTTATCGTCTCAGAGCTGTTGCAATTTTGCTTGTAACTGCCAGAAAATCACTCAAATTTTATTGTTTCAAATCACTCTAAAATTTAGTTTTTTTTTTGATATGAAATTTATTCTTTTTCGGTTGTTCTGAATATTATTTGAGTGATTTATTTGTTGCTGAGGCCTGCATTGTTTTTAACTTGTTCTTAAATTTTGATTAAAAATGGGCCTTGAGTTTTTATACAATCGCTTTTAAAAAATTTTTGGTAGTCAATCTTCTGAAACAGTGATCGATGACAAATACAAAAGGAAAATCAGAGCAAGTGCTGTGGTTAAAACTGAACATTTAACTAGAATGCTCAATAAGCGATAAAGGCGAGGAGCGTTTAGTTTTGCGCACTTTGTGGGTGTAGAGGGGAGGGGAGCGTGCTTCCTTTGTTAATACTAGTGATACAGCCATAATCAATGACAAAAAATAATTATGCTGAAACAAACGTTGAGTTGCATTGAATTTGAGATCAATTTTGCTTGCTGTGCGATATGCAACGAGCAATACATGGAAGAAACATTTACAATTTTTTTCTCAAAGGTGGAGAAGGCGCAGTCACGTGTGTCAAACTTGCCTTAACCATGAGAATTATCGTTAATGAGAGGATGAAGTGCCCTGGTCCGCCATTACTACAATGAACATCATATAATCTGGAATACCATCAAACTTGACTTGCATAATTGCTATATATACTGTATAATTTGTAAAGAAAGTGCACCGGAGTCATTTGAACATAAGTGAAAAAATTTTAAATCACCAAAATCAATGCTAAACTAAGCATAAACAACACCTTCATGCGTAAATTCAAATAACACAGTCGACTTAAAATCCAACCCGCTTTCAGTGCTGTTTTAAATCGAACTGCTTTTTTCTCCGCTGACGTGTTGTGGTTGTGGTCTTTTGTCTGCATCTCGCATGGCTTATCGATGTAGTTGTGGTTCAGATTTAGATGCAGTTCCAATCTTAAATGTTTCTAATCTTTCCCTAATGTTCTTACATTTCCGTTGGATGGGTGCAGACATGGAAATAATATTGCTTTTATTATTGCACTACAACTACAAATTCAAGGCGTAGTTGAAATACCATCAGATGACGCAATGCGTTTGCATTGAAGATGAGGCAATACCGATCGAAGTTTTTTGTATATTTTTTCTGCAATCAGAAACAAAAATGTTATAAATTTTTTTTGGAAAATGTTACATTTTTAAAGGCAAAAATGCCAGAAGAATTGAGATTATAAGCTGATGAATTATTACCACAACGACCGAAAATGATAAATTGATTTTTAAACTTTCTTTGGACTAAAAAACACCTTTCTCTAAAGCAATAAATTGAGCCAAAAATTATGTGAGTGGCATAATAATTCGAGCAGTTTCTGTGCAATTTTTCGGATAATCTTTATTTAATTTGCCAATAAACTTACTATGGATAGGGATAGCACAAAAATTATATCACTCAAGTTCAAAAGCAGTCACTCACGTCGCACACTTACCTACCTATTTAATGAATTTTTTAGCCATGTTGGATATTTTCGTCCATTCGTCTGAACAAACAAAAAAAAACAAGCACAAAAACTGTGACCTTTTTTATTAAAAGATATACTTAGTTCTAAAACAGGCAATGACGCTTTTTAGTAAACTATAAAAACCAGAATTATTTGCAGCATGGGTTAAATCTATCACGCGGTTTTCAATCGAGATTCCTAAACCGAGAGTGCTCAAACCACTAATTTGGTGAGCGTAAATCTGATTTTGATTTAAATATGTTTATATGTGGAATAAATTTTTCAAATTTCGAGAGAGACTAAGACAAGGGTCATTTTCAAAACATTCCTACAGTTGATTTATCAATTTGACAATGCTTATATATACAAGTTATATGTTTTTCATTAAAATAACAACCACAAAACAATTAAAAACACTTGATCATTTGTTGGCAGATCTTCTTCCAGTAGATTTAATTAGTTGAAAAATTCGCTGCTGAGGCTGAAAATAATCAGGTATAAGATAATATTTTAATACAATAAAGTGAAAATGATATTAGTAGCAACACATTGAAAATATTCTTTGATTCGATGCTGCTACTTCAACATTATGAAATACAAATTAGATTCTCAAATTATACTAATTTAAACTATTTAATTAGTGGTTAGGTCTAAAAATTGATCAAGAATAAATGGAATCGGCCACAAAATTGGGGATCGCAAACATCGATTCCGTCAAAAAGACGAGGGAGGCAGTAATCTACACAGTCTCAAGTGTTAACATTGGAGGAACAGCCAAATCAAAGGCTAGAAACTCCGCTAAAATTCACTGTAAGCCGATGATCACTATTAAGCCATCATAATTAGAAGATTCGCATAGGCATGGAAAATTTGATTGATATAATCGCTACCAGCAAAGTGCAAAGCATAATTATTTTGTTCAGTCATAGAGCTCAGTCAATTTCTTGGCCGAACTACCACGAAGCGATCCCAGAGATGTTGTTGATTTGCGGATTTGCGATAGATTTCAATTTTTTACCGCAAATCCGCAAATGTTTACGGTAAGAAATCGATTTGCAAATCCGCAAAACCCAAACCTTGAGTCCGCAATTTACGGTTTTGCAAACTTAAGGACCGGTTTTCGGAAGTGCCCAGCACTGCTTTTTAGCATGGGCAAAGACATTTTGAAACCCAAACGTTCTGGTCTCAGCGATGAACATTTTAATATGCTTGCTTTCTTGAAAGGCAATTAAATAAACTGCATCCATGTGTTACGTTGCGTATTTTTGTTATAACAACAGCAACAGCAGCCATAAGCGGCTTGTGCAGAGGCACCACATGAAAATTAGAAAATATAGAAAAAGAGATCAGTTAATACCGGTGCCAAAGAACAAAATCAACATTTTCGATGCTTAATTTATACCGGTAATTAGATTTATAAAAAGGAACTGTAACTCTAACAAGTTACTTTTTAAAAATAGTAGCTGTAACTTAGTTACTTCTTTTGCCGTGAAACGGTAACTGTAACTCAGATACTTTTACAAAGTAACTTGCCCACCACTGCTTTTAACACCACTGCAAATGACATATAGTCTATAAGTTATTTCTAGCAACTCAATCATTCTAATTGACCAATCTAAGTGCCGGTATGAGAACCTCTACCCCTAAAATAAAACAAAAATAAGGACACAAGTCAAAATAAGGACATTTTTTAGAAATAAGGGCTAAAATATTTTCTAAGACACGGATCATTTATTATACAAGGTAATGAGTTAGTGACTGCTTCATTTTTATGATTTCAAAGCGTACAATAACCACATCACTCTACTTACCATATCTTAATTTGAAAAAGATTATTTCACCTTTTATGAGTGGGTAAAAGTGTAATCAGAATGTAGAAAGATGATCACTTGGCGGAATTTAACCAAAATTTATCACTTTCTTTGAACAAATATATAAAATTAAAATATACACCTTTGATTCTTGAAATAACTTTGTTATAAAAACAGCGACAGATGAAAAAATTATGATCAATCAAATTAAATGTTTCATTTTTCTTGCTGTTATACGCCGAAGCGTGTAACGAGTTTGGGGGCCCATCTTCGCGTGATTACGCTCGGGCAACACAGCTTCTTTCGAAGAAATGTCGCAGCGGTGGCGAGCCGTTGGCAGCACTGCGTCCCACTTGACCGGCCCGAGATTGGAACCTCAGACCTCCCGCTCCAGAGACGAATGTGTTACCGCTCGATCAACTGGCTGGTAAAAACATTACGTTTGGTAGTTTAACTGAATCGTAACACCTAAAAATTCAAATAAATATTGCCATTAAGTCATACTCGCTTTATCAAACTAGAAATGGCAACATGCCGGTATGTCCAATATCCTCTTAAGCCCGGTGTAAACTGTGAGCAAATTCGTGAGCGTACGAGTTTATTTTTAGTTTATTTCAAACAGAAATTCGGTGCGCTTGCGTAGCGCTTTACCAGCGTACAAGCTGTCACTTGGTGAAAATAAATTAAGGTCACGCTCGTACGCTTACGATTTCACGCACAGTGTCGACCAGCCATAATTGTAACTGCAAGTTGGTTTTTATAAGTCACGGTAACGTTGTTGACCCGTTGGAAAGACTCTGCTGGGTTTGAGCCAGGCATGTACCTAGAACAGAATGTTTGGGGGTCAAGCGAATATTTGGCAATGATCTTTCGCATTGGGCGATCTCTAAGAAAGAAAAGGGGTCTGCACGGAAACAAGACCTGATTTTGCCCACAAAAGTAGGTAAGGATCAAAAAGCAAAAAAGGCCTTCACGGAGTTAAAACATGGTTTTACTCGCATTTGGCTGTCTTAGAACATTTTGTTCCAAAGCGTTTGGGTGGGGTGGGGGAACAAAAACATTTTTGGGGGGGCAAAGTTGCGTATTTAGGCACGAAATGCATGAAATTTTGTAAAAAATGACGTTCAATTGAAATTATTTCGCGTGGCAAAGTAAAATTTTGGAGGGCAGTTGCCCCCTTGCTACGTCCCTGGTTTGACCTGTCAAGCAAATTGATTCCTAGACCTTTACTTCTAAGGCTTCTAAAGCCAAGTAACATAGAGTGGATGATTTGACTCCCTAACCTTCTCAAAGTAGCTCTAAGACAGCTTTTTGCCATAAGGGGCGAGGTGTAATTGTAACTCTAGATTTGTGAAAAATAATCGAACACCAACATTTTTGTCCCGTCTTTGCATTGTTTGACGTTAAATAGCTTTAACGGAAAAGATTTTGACTTTACGAAAAAAGTTGGCTTCGGAACACGATAGCATCACATTTCCATACTTGGTTTCAAACGGACTTAGACATCTGGTAGGTCCCGGGATTAGAATGCCTTTTTGCCCGGCTTCTGCTTTGGCGAAATAGATGCGTTTTCAAAAGAAAAAATAGGCTTATAGGTTTGAATTTTCGTCTTTTAACGCAAAGATATTCGGTTTTATGCACTTAGAAAGAAACTTAAGAAATAAGCCTAGCCATTGAGCGATTGGGATTTTGGCTTTGTCATACAGGCTTAACTAATTGCTTTTTAAAACAGGCTATTGCAAGATGGTAGTGAGTAGTAATGAGCCAATTTCACCCAAAAAGTTTAAGTTAAAGAAAACAAAACAAAAATGAAGAATATTCAATCCCGCGTTTGCAGCATCGTCAGCTACAATCGATCTAGGAAAGTAGGCCTACTACGAATAAAAAAATACCACGAAGCAATGGATTTGGAGCTGAACAGATCATATCCAATTTTCGGCATTAAACCTGTGTCCTACACGAGCGATACCTAATAGTTGATTCAAAAAATAATCCAAAAAATTGGCAGGATTGATGCTAAAGCAGAAAAATAAGCAAATCTCTTTCCTTGTTAGTAGAAGTCGAAGAATTCTGAAATTACTCTAAAAAATGAAAAAAAATACAATTTTGTTCTATTTGGCAATAAATGAGTTAAAATTAGACCTCGCTGCCTCTTTAAACATTGGCATTCAAGTCAAATTTTTCACTGTTGATCAAAATGTTGGGAAAAACCTGCATTCTCACCAAACTAGAACTTTATACGTTTTCAAGATATTACAGTTCAAAATTAACAATTTTTCTCTGTTTCCAATGATGCCATTTTGTCAGTACTGTTGCAGCAAATTTGCTTTTGGAAAGTTAGCCACATTTACTTAAAAAGCAGCTAAACTAAAATTCTGACCCTTACTTTGTCTTGACAACAACTCTGCCGCGAAATACTTATCGAGGAGTAGAAAAACTGCAGCAAGTTTTTGAAATGTTTGCAATTGGGAACCCTGGTCAATTTTTCAAGGGGAAAAAAAGCCTTTCCCAAAGATAATCTAAACTGTTATATCTTGGGAACGGAAGGCCATAGAAAGTCCAAATTAGGTAAAGTAAAGTATTCAAATGTGTCAACATTTTTTTTAAAGAAACCTGACCACAAAAACTTGAACGTCTTTTTGAACACCTACCAGAATCAAATTTAACCTGAATGAAATAAAGTTGGCAAAAACATAATGTTTATTTTATCGGTTTGGCTCTAAATTTTATAAATCTAATGAAACCCTTAGGCTAAGCCATCTGACATGGTCTGCTGACATGGTCCTTTGAAATATGTTTGAAGATCAGTTTCGCTGTATTCAATAATATTGAGAGAAACAAAAGGGCCATTTTTAAAACAGCAGTTTCCATTTTTGCACCTTCGCAACATTTGTCCAAAACTTTTCATCTTCTTTCAGCATTTACTCATGCATAATTAACAACAGTCTGCCACCAAAAAGCAATACTTTCATCGAGAAACCAAACCGCAAACGATTGATGGTAGCATCGAATCTTTCTTTGTTTTTACTGGATGTTTTGCAACTGAAGAGTGCATGGTTTTTATCTATATTATAACTACATTATCAGAAAGACTAACCAAGCAGAATTAGAAGAACTTCCGCAGCTGGTAAATTTGCTTTGGTGGCGCTACAAATTGATGGGTTTTGCTGGGTTTTACTTGGCATCTTATGAATTATTTCAAGAAACAACAAAAGAAAAATTTTGTAAAATAGAAAGGAAACAAATAATAAAAAATTAAAGCTTTTATCTTCACGAAAATTTTTACCAAAAAAATTCAACTCTTATATTGAAGAGATACATTGACTGGGCCTTGAAATTATAATATTATCCCGTTAAGTTGGATTTGCAAAAACTTAAAATGAAAAAAATTGGGTGAGTTTTCAGCAAACTTTATGAGATGTAGTCAAAAATGACAAAGTTTAGATCATTCAAATTGGACTTGAAGCCAGACTCCGGCTTATACCTAAATTAAATATCAAAAAGATATAATAAAAATATATCAAGTTTTATGAACCAGCTTAGTTTAGCTTTTGATTTTCCGTTTGAACATAGACTCTCTACTAGTAGACTGAAAACTGACAGTTTTGTCTTTTTTTTTCTCGGTTTATTTTTGTAAAATATGGCCGATTTGTCCAATCAGCGTGGATTTTTCTTCTCGGTTCACTCGCTCGATAAAAATATGTTCAATCAAATCAGGCGAATACGCGTGACCGTAAAAACACTTCGCAGCGAAAGCAAGCTTTTTCTCTTCAATGCTCTTCTCTTTTTCTCCGCGCATCTGTTTCCAGTCTACTAACAGTTTATGGTTTTAACATCAGCCCTTCCGATGAGCTTTGGTATTAAGCGAAACTCTAGTCCAGATCACACGTGCAAAAATTTTTGTTTTGCATTTTAATAACTGAAGTTAAGAGATAAGGATAACAGCCTATACCGATAGCTTGGTGTTTAAAATTGACCAGTTGAGTTAACCTAATTCAGGAATAAAAATTCCTTGAATTGTGTCGACTCCTATTCACACTGATGATGAAGTCAGTTGACTTCGAAACATGGGAATGCTTCCGCGATGAGGGCTCCGCCTCACTTGCGTCACTAGGTCACTAGAGGTTGAAGTGAATACCCATTTAGACGTGGAGACAGCCTTAAGGTATTGTGAAATGAAGTAGGATTGTAAGACGTGATGTCTTTGTGAACTATTGAATTAGTTTTTCGTATTTTACCTCTGCAATAATTTAATTTCAAGTCAATTAAAAAAAAAACGAATTTTTAACTTCAGTCACGTTTGTGGAACAACCCAAATAATTTCTGCTGTACCACATATCTGACAAAATTTTACCATTTGCCACTTCCCACATAGCCATTGTACATTTACGAGGTCTGCCAACAAAGAAACGAGACTGGATCTGTCACACTGTAGGCCCAATGCCAATTGGCAAGCCACTTGTTCAGCATGCAGGGCAACCTCTTAGCTCTATTGTTTTGCAATATTTTTAAGTTAAGCCATTCTGTTCTTGCGTTTCAGGGTTTTTTGCAACGTAGTGTGAGTAACGCTGGTCAGAATTTTGTTGCTTTGTGTCGCGTTTGTTCGCAGCCATGTAGTTGTTTTTGACGCAACTGTTGATAACTCGAGAATGGAGCAAAGAATCAACCTGAAGTTTTTGATAAAACTGTGGTAGAATCAAACTGAGTGTTTGAAACTTCTTAAAGAGGTTTATGGCAATGATGTGATGTCAAGGCCAAGAGTCTTTGAGTGGCACAAACGTTTCAAAAGTGGCCGCGACTAAGTGGAAAATGATCCCAAGTCAGGACGGTCTTCCACAACGAAAACGGATGAAAACATCATGAAAGTGAAGCAGCAGGTGCGGAGTGATCGCAGATTGACGGTTCGGATGATAGCGGATGAACTCGGCTTAAACAGGGAATCAATGCCGACCATCTTGCTGCATGATCTCGGGATGCGGAAGGTGTGTGCCAAACTGGTACTCAAGATTTTATTGGAAGATCAGAAGCAGCACCGAGACAATTTTTGTAAAGACATGCTGGAAAAGATGGAGGATGATCCGGACATTCTTTACCAGGTCATCACAGGAGATGAAACGTGGGTCTTCCAATACGATCCTGAAACGAAGAGACAGAGCATGCAGTTGAAGACCGCAGAATTACCCTGACCCAAAAAGGCACGCATGTCAACGAAGATCAAGGTCACGCTGATTGCATTTTTTGACCAGAAGGGTTTAGTTCATCATGAATTTGTGCCTGAGGGTAATACAGTAAATCAGTTCTTCTACCAGCAGGTTCTCAATCGCCTCCATGACCGAGTTCGACGCACCAGGTGGGCACTGTGGAGTGAGAAGTCATGGCTCCTCCACCATGACAATTCACCCGCACACAACGTGGTCAGTGTGAGGCAGCTCTTGGTAAAAAAAGTAATCGCAGCTCTTGATCACCCTCCGTATTTCCTAGATCTAGCACCGTGTGACTTTTGGCTTTTTCCCAGGCAGAAGATTGTGATAAAAGGAATTCGTTTTTCATCTTCCGAAGAAATCAGGGCCTCAGTGACAAAGGAGCTAAAGAACCTCAAGTAGGAGGAGTTTGCCTAGTGCTTCCGTGGATGGCTGGATCGAATGCAGAAGTGCATTAACTCAGAGGGGAAATACTTTGAAGGGGACAATTTGTAATTTGCCTAATAATTTTGAATTAAAACTTTTATGACAACAGTCTCGTTTCGTTTTTGTCAGACCTCGAATGCAACCAGTTTAATTATGTTTTGCATTGCTAATTTTGATGCCACATTTCAAAAGCTTTAATTTTTATCAAAATAGGATTAAAATTAAGTTATTTTTGGGAAAAAATGAAAACTTTTTGAGCGCTGGAGGCTCTGCCCCCAGACTCCCAAAACAGTCCCAACCCGATTGCAGATTTAAAAGCATTATTTTTAATCAAAATAAGCCTAAAATGAAGTTATTTTTTGCAAAATTTTTGGAGTGCTGGGGCTCTGCTCCCACACCCAATTGGCCTCCGGCGGATGGGGGCGGAGCTTCCAGACCCCCAAAACATCCCCTCCACTCACTACTGATTTCTGATTACGCGCCTGATGCTAAATGTGTGATGCTCATAGCTTCAAATTTTAGAAATTTTCAAATAAGAAGTTATTGAGCTAGCCAAATAGCAATTGGTATCTGCAGTAATGAAGTAGTACTGCTATCTTTAAAATGTAACCTTTTGCAGCCTATTTGGATTATGAAGGGTGACACCACAAAATTCCGCCCCAGGTGTCACCATCTTTAGTGATGCCACTGCCTGGACAATGAACAAGTGAATCAAGCGGGCTACTTTGGTCCACTTATCCGATTTATTAATTTATTTTTTCATCTCTTTTCATTAGTCCCCTTGTCCGCTGTCCAGAGTTATTTTATTTGATTTTTGTGAAGGAAGCAGCCTCAAAATAATGAAAATCTAGTTTTTATTGATTAAAATTAAGTGACAAAATCGATTTCGATTCAAAGGGTCACTCTTAGTTATCGTATTCAAATTATTATATCACCCTAAATTGATTTTAATTGAATAAAAGTATTGAAGATGACCTTGTTTGGTGAAAGTCAATGCTATCATCTAAACCAGGAGTGCCCAAAATGCGGCCCGCGCAACAAGTTTTTGCGGACCGCAACTGGTTTTGAGATTTGTATGTTTTTCTAAGTTTGTAATTTTTTAAGCAAAAGTTGTTTTTTCTGTTAATTTTTTTGACGCTAGTTTTCTCAAGCATTTGTTTCAATTAAGTTTTGTGAATTTTATTTGGTCAATTTTCAAAACATTACTAGGAGTAGATTAGAAAGTAGCGATTGTTCAGGGTAACGTAACCATTAGGGAACAGGTGTTGCGTAGGCTAAAATGAAATAGACTTTGGTGTATGATCCCGGATTACCAAATCTTAGGGTTAATCTAGAATAAAGTTAATCAGATTAGACACTGACGCTTTAACCTGTGAATTTCTAAATGAAATCAATTTTCTTCAAAGCTCTGTAGAATGTAAAAACCAGAGAAGGGCAAAGCGCAATTAGAAGCGCAACTTCCACAACCTCCGCAATTGCAGAAGTTGTGTTGCGTTTTAATTTTTTATTTCGAAACATTGCGGAAGTTGCGTTGCGGACCAAAAACTTTAAAATTTGTTGCGCTTTAATTGCGCTGCCCTTTCAAAGTTTTTTTTTCCATTAGTAGCGCAATTCCATACATTGAACTTAATTTTGTTCAATTTCGATCGTAGCATTAATAAATTTCGGCGTTCTTTAGCAAATTGTTTGCTCTGTTTTGTCTAAAATTGCGAAAAATGCGATTTTTGCATTGTGTTGTAGAATTTCAATTGCGGAAGTTACGTTGCGCTTTAACTTGGTACAAAAATGTCGTTCCGCATTTCGGAATTGCGTTGCGCTTCAACTGAATCAAAAAGTCCATTGCGGTAGTTGCGCTGGGCTTCAGAAATTAAAAAAATTAAATGTGCATTTTGCGCTGCGCTTTTGATATAATGTTACTTGTGCCCACCTCTGGTAAAAACAAACATTCTACTTCAAAAACTAATAAAATTTGGCTCATGTCATAATTAATGCGTCTCATTCAATTATGCTTAACTTCAAGCCGCTTTAAAACTGTTCCAAATAGAATATTCTTGAGAAGCATCTCCATAACTCATGTTACCTCTGCGCATTAAAAAACATGTGAATGCTTCATAATCTAACACTAATTCCAAATAAGCAGTACAACAACTATCTACATCGCTACACAAATACAAAGCCAAGTCTGAATTAGGATCTAAAACTGATTTTTTGAGATAAAATGCCAAACATTCAACATCTGCTTTAGTTTGAAAAGGCAATTTAAAAGAAGCATTCGTTTTCTGATCACAGAGCTTGCTTCTGATATAAAAGCCCAAATTGGCATACAAATTTAAATTCTTGGGAACGAACGGATAATTATATTTTTTTAATAGGCTACTTCTACGTTGAAGAAATAATGAATGTCGGAAATTTTGGGAATGTTGCTTCGTTTGTGCCGTTATTGGCATATTAAGTAAAGATATCATTGTTTTTTCGATAAAATTTAATGTATCTTGGTCCTGAAAAAGCCTGTCCCACGATTTTTTGTCAGCAACGCTTGCATCAAGAAGAACATTGTATTTTGGAACATAAGGAACTAATCTTCTTTCTCTTTCTGGAAGGACAAGAAGTTCATCAAGTGATTGCAGATTGCATCTCTCACGTCTTTTAAGAATATGGTTTGGATTTTTTTTGGATTGTTTGTTACTAATTTTGGTTTTAGGATTATCTCTTTCTACTCTTTTGTAAAAAAGTAAATATGCTGACTGATTAACATTTTTTGATGCGATATTGTTGCTCACGTATTGAATATTATAATCGTCAATGAGTGTGCTACAATTGCCGTAAACATTGTTGTAGTTAAAATTGTAGCAGCAATAATGACCACAATTTATTTCTTTTCCGGTATGTGTTATTGCAGAAGTTAATTGGTAAGAAGCCGAACTAAGCTTGTTTTCATCAGCACCTTGAAGCCGCATTTCCGAATCAAATTTAACTACTTTATTTTTGTTTGCACTGCATCGACCAACACATAAAACTAGCAACTCGGGAAAGAAAATTATTTCATTTTTACAACTAAAACTTTTGACTTTGCAAGATGGACATTCTTTGAGGAGTAAACCAGCCAAAAAACAGTTTATGTGAGAAGTGATATTTGCACCACTCTCAATGTGTTCATATAAGGGAACAAGGAGATCATCTTGGAAGCAGCGCTGCTGACGGGTTTTGTGTTTGCAATTCGAACAGGATGAGAATTGATTTATTTCAATTTCAAATGAAATTCCTAAACTCGCCAATAAACACGGAAAAGAATTTCTGTAAAACTCCTCAGCATCTTGTTGGATACTCTTATCAAATTTGATATGGGCACAAACGTCTGACACAATATTAGACAAAGTTTCGTATTCAACCCCAGTCCCAAAAATCAAGCATTGCAAAGCAAAAAACAAACTTTGCTGCTGCAGTTTTGTACTGCCTTCTTTAAGGCTCGAAGAAAATGATTTGACTGAGTTAGCACAAGCTTGGCAAACAGCATTAAACCAGCAAGTATTACCGAAATTTGGCAACCCAATGGGCATTTGTCCTATGGTTTGCTGAAAATATTTCAAAAGTTGTATGTTTACGGAAGATGAACGAACAACAAAATAATAAAGCAATCGCATTCTGTGGCATGAAGAGGAAAAAGAATAATTTTTAAGTTCTTTAACTGCATTGTGTATGATAGCTTCAACTGCAATGCAAACGCAAACACCGCAACTTGACTGATCTTTTTGCAAAACCATGCACTTCTTTTGCACTTTCATTGTTACTACCGGTTCAATGCTGTTTAAATACCTTCGTAAGTGCAAATCAATACATTTCTTTAAATTCTGCTGACAATTTCCTTTTATAGAGTCGCACAAAATAAATTCCCCCGTTGTTTTAGACAACCATATCAACATGAAATGCTTTTCCCAAAGTACTGGAAAAAGCAATTCATTTCGTAATTGAGAGATTTTGTTTGTTAAGTTTTTTTCTGCAACCCTTTGTGAAGGAAAGCGACCATTTAAAATGTTTTCCATTGTACCGCAATCTAAACAGCCATATTTTAAGCTATCTAAATCACAGGCTTGATTTGCTTCATCTACAACAGACGATACGAAAGCATCAACCACGCTTGTGCAAAGCCAACCTTCGCCACTTTCGCGATTACAGGTGTATTTCAAGTACTCCAATAATTTATCAGACGTATTTGGGTTAATGGTTTGCAAATCCAACCAAGTGAGGGATAACCTACTGCAACCTGGTATATTTCGTTCTAAAACGGTATTGTGTATTTCAGTTAGTTTTTCATTTTGCCAAATTAATTGAGCGAACTCTTCTACGTACTGAAAGTTTTCTGAACTAAAATCTGGTTGTTTTAAACGTTTTTCGGAAAAACTTACTTTTACCATACTGTTTTCGTGTTCTGCTAATTTCACTACGTTACATCTTTCCGGTTCTGAATCACCTGACAAAATTTCAATAAACGAATCATTATTGACTTTATTCACACTTGCTGCCGATGATTTTGAAAAGTTATCAGCATTTTCAAATTTGAAAGAATTGTCAATGTTTTTGTTGTTATTTTCTAGGTAAGTTTGCAATTGCAACGAATTTTCAGATAAACTATCACTTGTTTGGACAAACTTTGCATTTAAGGCTGAATTGTGAGAAAATGGTTTTGTCTTAATGTTAGTGCGTGGAGGTTCCACAATAGTGACATCATTGACAGTTTTGTTGTTTTTCGCAATGACCGCAGAGAGATCTGATAAATTTTTTTCAGAGATATTGTCGCCACAATCTATTTCGATTACTTTATTCAAGTAGTCTAGAGTTTTGCAAACTTTCTTGGAAGAAAAATAACCTTTGTTGCGAAGTTTACGTTTCCGAAATTTTGACTCTGGAACTTTGAATTTTAGTTTACGAGGAGTTGACGTACATTTCTTGCGCAAACTCGCAATTTTATTTCTATTTTTCTGTTTAGTGGCGCGACCTTTGTGCACGATATCCGCAAAAAATTTAATTTTTTCTACATCTATCTGTTTCTTATATTCCTCAACAAAGGAATCGATTCTACCGAAACGAGCATTTTTCAGAAAAGTTTGTTTCAATAAAGAAAAATGCTGTTCAATTATCCCTTGCGTTAGATTATCTTCGCAAACAGATTGCAAGTTGGGATCAATTACCTTCTTGTACTTGGTAGAGTATTGATCATACAGTTTTAAATTTTGCTTTGTGCTGGTACAAGGTTTATGTCGAGATATATCGCCTAACATCAGTTGTGAAGTTGCACCTAGTCTAGAAACTATAACTTCGATCAACCTAGAGCAAAAAGATGGGTTGTAATAACGATTTTGATGTTCAAAAAAATCTGATTCTAATGCATGTTTTGTGAATTCATTGCATTTTTGAAATAGCAAATTTCGTTTACGGAAGTAAAGACAAAAAGGAGAATTAAGCTCTTGTTTTTTATCTTCTCCTACAGTTTGAAAAAAGGCATGCTCAATATTATTATCATCTTTTTCAAAATCATCATCTACTGCGTCAGTAATCAAAGATTCCATAGTTTGAGAAATCGCATCGTTATCAGATTTCAGTTTGTCAAAATGGTGTTCAATAAGCGGGGAAGTCTTGTAGCAATTTGTGATTGTTATAAAGCTTTGCATGATTTCAATTATTTCATTTAAATTTTTGCACTGAAATAATTTCGCAATCCAAAACATAGCCGCCTTATAACAACCACCGGAGTAAAATTTCTTGACAAAAATTTTGGCAGCCTTCATAGAATGACTAAGGCAATTGTGAACAAAAGTTTTGTTTAGATCTTTTCCTTCGGCACTGCCGGTTGCTACTCTCCAACAACGCTTGTAATAATCTGTTCTAGTTTCCCCACACATTTCTCGCAATACAGCATTCCAAATCGCAAACGATCCATCCACCATTAAAAGTAATGGAGTTCGTTTTGTTTTAAACAATTTTTTGCACTCTAGCAAAAATAATTGCAAAAATCTTGCTATGCTGGAAGCATCATGTTGATTAGTGAGGTAAGTAGCAACGGGCAGTGAAGAGCTTCCTTTGTAGGGATTTCGCACTAGCAGAGTGTATAATTGAAAATCTTTTTTATTGCTACTACGTTTGATAATACTTCCGGTGGCATCTAAATATATGATGTCTTTTTTGCACAATTCTGTATATAGCCTGAGCTGCACATCGGAAAACATGGTTACACTAGGGGGGTCAGCTTTGATTTCTCTAATAAAAAAATCATTGTTAGCACGTAATTTTTCGTTAAATATTTTTAAACTGATTATCCAATTAGTGGAATATCGCTCAGTTATTTTTTCTTTGTATTTTAAGTTTCTTAGCACAGCTTGCGACGGTGCGTAAACGCTAGATCCATGATAATTTTGGTTTTCTGTTAATTGAGCTTTTAATTTTCGAAAAACGGATGAAGCTGGCTCATACGAAAGATTTTCATTTAGTTGTTGCTTTTGCAATCCAGTAACTGGTCGACTTCTCACACAATTTCTGTCATGATTTCGTTTGCCGGTAAGAGCAACAACAGCTTCTACTTTATCAACAAAAGAGTAAAAACTAACTCTTCCTCTAACTTCACAACTACAGCAGCTGACATGCGAGCAGTATACGTCGACATGACCTTCCAAATAGCGATCCGAGTTTTCTGTTAATTTAGTGACACTTCTAGGCGAGAGTAAATAGTGACATCGTATACAAGGAACGCAAAAATCGTAAAGCTCAGTCAATTTTTTAACAACAATTTCTACATACGCATTGTTGCCAAATCTGTGTTCAGATCTGTTAGCGGTCATTGTTTTCCATTCGTCAACATTTAAAGTAAACGCGTTATTATATTCCACCGAAGAGTTTCTTTGTTTTTCTTTGACATCAATTGCCTCGTTTAACTTTCCTAACTCACAAAGGGTCCTATCTGAAATATGTTGGTTTAGAGTATATGAGTTTTCAAGACTCTGGGACGTACTTATTTCATCAATTGACGATTCGCTTTCATTTTCAGCTTTCTCTTCAGCATGACCTACATTATCAAATGAAATCAAATTTGGATAAATTATATTGTAATTGATACAACCGTCGTCTTGCGGCAGAAATTCTGCAGTTTCTGTGAAAGTATTTTGATTTTCACTAGAACCGTTGTTTGCACAATTATTCGGTTTTGCACTAGAAGTAGCGTTTTTGTTTAAGCTTAAGTCATGAAAAAATATTGGCTTCGAATCAAAAAATTTTGGAATTTGATCACTGCATATCAAATGAACGCTTTGCCATTGTTTTTCATCGAAAGATAGCGCAACATTATCACCGGAATAAATACAAGTAGGATGGTACCATTCCTTGCACGTATCGCATTCAATGTACAAAGATTGATCATTGGTTTTTTGGCAAACGCAGTATAATGATCTTTCGCTACTCGCAATGGAGGTTTCTAAATTCAGAAACGAACTGGCAACATCACAATCTGTAAGTTTTTCTGAAAAAGTATCCACATTTTCTTCAAGTAACGAACTATCCGGTGAAAGAAACTGCTGGTTAATGTCGCTGTCTATTTCAATGGGTTGGTTATTACTTTTATTCCGATCCAAATTTCTTAAGTTAAAGTTATTCGAAATATTTTTTTCTGGTGAACTTTTAATTAGTTTTTTGCTCAATTTAAGAATTTTTTTTTTTGAAATCTTTTTTCGAACTTGATTTTTCAACATAGAACGTGCAACGGAATAACGTTTCTTTTTCTTTATTGACTTGATAGATTTCGTTTGATTTTCACCGGTCTCATTGCTTTCAATCAAACAAAAAATTCTATTGCGATTTAAAAAAAAAAAATCTATCAAACGCTGTTCTCTGTCACTTTGTTTCAGTTTTGGCCACATTTTTAAAATGCTTAATATGTTCTGTTTGTGCAAAGCGTCAGCCAAATCGGTAATATTGTTGTGTTTCATATACTTGGCTACCTTTCGCAAACTTGATTCGTGCTTTTTCTGGGACGGCTTACCTGCACCAAATTTCAGTTTCTGCCAAATATTGTTTTCTGTTTCATTTTTGTTGCTTTTTTCAAAGTTGGGCAAATTCTCGGAGGGTATTTCATTCTTTTTGCTATCTTCAACTTCAAAAGAAAAAGCAAAAAAAGGTAAGTAACGTATTGATAACAAAAAGGATATTGATCAATTAGCCATTCGGTCAAATCATCCACAAGAAAATTCAATCGACAAAGTCTAAAATTTGTATCTTTCAATTGCAGAGGCATCATGTCTTCTATGCAAAAAATTATTGAGCTTTGTAACACATTTGAAAAACATGGCTTTGTAAGCAAAATCTAGACTTTTTACCTTCAATTCACACAGAATTTTATGGAACTTAAATATCTTCTTTTAATGACGGCGAGGGTATGCTAATAATAGGCCGTTTGGTGGTGCTGCCATTTTTAGGCGCAAAAAGTTGCAAGCCAAACCAATTCAGAGTCGTTTATTTTCTCAGATATATGCTTATACTAAACAATTTCCATTTATTCGCTTTGTTTCAAAGAGGAAAATATTTTAGGTTTAGTTTATAATTTTACCTCCTTCTGCAGGTTTGCAGCTTGTTACAGCCAACATTTTGTCCATCACCAAATTAAATTCTAAATCACCAAACTGGATTTTCGTACCTACATGCAAAATAACTTTGGCCCACTGCAAAAAACTTAATATTCTAACACGTTATGACAAAAATTTCTGTTACATTAATGCAGCAATGTCGTGCTATACAAGTATAACTGTCAGGTTATTTTTTCTTTATACGGTGCATTGATGAGTCTACTCGTGTAATTGTTTCAAACTTCGTGGAGCCTCATCAAATAAAACTATTTTCATATAATACTTTTGTTACAATGTACTTAATAATGCTTATTAGTTCAAGTTAAAAATTTCTGATGAAAAGAAATCAGTTCAAGTTTAAAATTTCTTCAAACTTGAATGCCGCTATTTTCTCAGTTATATGTTTATACTAAGCAATTTCCTTTTATTCGCTTTGTTTCAAAGAGGAAAATATTTTAGGTTTAGTTTATAATTTTACCTCCTTCTGCGGGTTTGCAGCTTCTTACAGCCAGCATTTTGTCCATCACCAAATTAAATTCTAAATCACCAAACTGGATTTTCGTACCTACATGCAAATCAACTTTGACCCTCTGCAAAAAACTCAGAGCTAATATTTCAACACGTTATGACAGAAATTCCTGTTACATCAATGCTGCAATTTCGTGCTATACGAATATAAGTTTCAGATTATTTTTACTTTATAAGATGCATTAATGAATCTATAAATGTTTCAAACTTCGTAAGGCCTTAAAAAAAAATTTTTTATGTATTACTTTTGTAACAATGTACTTAATAATGCTTACTAATTCAAGTAAAAAATTTCTGATAAAAACAAACCAGTTCAAGATAACAATTTCTTCAAACTTGAGTGACGCTTTTTTTCTCAGTTATAAGCTTATACTAAAACATTTCCATTTATTCGTTTTGTTTCAAACAGGAAAATAGTGTAGATTTAATTTATCGTTTCACCTCTGTCTGCGGGCTTGCTGCTTGTTGTGGCCCGGGTTTTGTCCAGCATTAGTCCGCTAGATGGTTTCTTCCCTATATGCAAAACAAGTTTGGCACACTTTAAATATGAGAAAAACAAGCTTTCAACACGTTATGACAGAAATGTCGGATGGATTTATAGAGCAATGTGAAACTTTTTACTGTTGATCAAAGTGTTGGAAAAATCATAAATCCTAAAATCCTGAATCATTTCCATTTATTCGCTTTGTTTCAAACAGGAAAATAGTGTAGATTAGTTTATCGTTTCACCTCGGTCTGCAAGCTTGCTGCTTGTTGTGGCCCGGGTTTTGTCCGGCATTAGTCCACTAGATGGTTTCTTCCCTATATGCAAAACATATGCAAAACTTTAAATATGAGAAAAACAAGCTTTCAACACGTTATGATAGAAATGTCGGATGGATTTATAGAGCAATGTGAAACTTTTTACTGTTGATCAAAGTGTTGGAAAAATCATAAATCCTAAAATCCTGAATCATTTCCATTTATTCGCTTTGTTTCAAACAGGAAAATAGTGTAGATCAGTTTATCGTTTCACCTCGGTCTACAGGCTTGCTGCTTGTTGTGATCCGGGTTTTGTCCGGCATTAGTCCACTAGATGGTTTCTTCCCTACATGCAAAACAAGTTTGGTACACTTTGAACATGAGAAAAACAAGCTTTCAACACGTTATGATAGAAATGTTGGATGGATTTATAGAGCAATGTGAAACTTTTTACTGTTGATCAGTGTTGGAAAAATCCTAAAATGCATTCTCACTAAATTTCAATGTTCTACGTCTGTCCGTTTACAAAATAAATCAGTTCAAGATAACAATTTCTTCAAACTTGAGTGTCGCTATTTTCTCAGTTATAAGCTTATACTAAATCATTTCCATTTATTCGTTTTGTTTCAAACAGGAAAATAGTGTAGATTAGTTTATCGTTTCACCTCTGTGTTCAGGCTTGCTGCTTGCTGTGGCCCGGGTTTTGTCCGGCATTAGTCCACTAGATGGTTTCTTCCCTATATGCAAAACATATGCAAAACTTTAAATATGTGAAAAACAAGCTTTCAACACGTTGTGATAGAAATGTCGGATGGATTTATAGAGCAATGTGAAACTTTTTACTGTTGATCAAAGTGTTGGAAAAATCATAAATCCTAAAATCCTGAATCATTTCCATTTATTCGCTTTGTTTCAAACAGGAAAATAGTGTAGATTAGTTTATCGTTTCATCTCGGTCTGCAGGCTTGCTGCTTGTTGTGACCCGGGTTTTGTCCGGCATTAGTCCACTAGATGGTTTCTTCCCTACATGCAAAACAAGTTTGGCACACTTTGAACATGAGAAAAACAAGCTTTCAACACGTTATGATAGAAATGTCGGATGGATTTATAGAGCAATGTGAAACTTTTTACAGTTGATCAGTGTTGGAAAAATCCTAAAATGCATTCTCACTAAATTTCAACGTTCTACGTCTGTCCGTTTACAACATAAATCAGTTCAAGATAACAATTTCTTCAAACTTAGTGTCGCTATTTTCTCAGTTATAAGCTTATACTAAATCATTTCCATTTATTCGCTTTCTTTCAAACAGGAAAATAGTGTAGATTAGTTTATCGTTTCACCTCGGTCTGCGGGCTTGCTGCTTGTTGTGGCCCGGGTTTTGTCCGGCATTAGTCCACTAGATGGTTTCTTCCCTATATGCAAAACATATGCAAAACTTTAAATATGTGAAAAACAAGCTTTCAACACGTTGTGATAGAAATTGTTATAGATTGATGGCTGTGTCGTAGGCGGAATGCCTAGGTCTTCACTGTCCTGGTCCTTGCGCTCAAGAGGCTAACACAGGAGATTCAAAGCAAACTTGTATTAAAAAAAGCAAATTAAAAAAGACCAGTCCAGCATAAATTTGTCGAGGATTGCCCGGCTGGGCGGAAAACACTTAAACTGAAAACTGAATTTTACACCAACAAAATAAAAAACCTCTTGACGCTACTGTTAAAAAATAAGACTGACTTAACTGCTGTGGTAGAATTAAAACATTGCTACAAAGTGAT
Source organism: Trididemnum nubilum (assembly GCA_963965965.1). Lineage (NCBI taxonomy): Eukaryota > Metazoa > Chordata > Ascidiacea > Aplousobranchia > Didemnidae > Trididemnum > Trididemnum nubilum. The sequence goes on from OZ014490.1 coordinate 35,285,877, forward strand.
CAACAAAAAAGCAAAACGGCGCGTCTTTCAGGCAAGTTTGCAAAGTTTCTTTCGAGCGAATTATGAAAGACACGCAACACAAAAGTGAGATGCAAATAAGGTAAATGAACATGTTAACGACAGAACATAAAACCTAGGTTCGAATCTAACTAAAAACGATCGTGCTGTAACAGAAATGTCGGATGGATTTATAGAGCAATGTGAAACTTTTTACTGTTGATCAGTGTTGGAAAAATCCTAAAATGCATTCTCACTAAATTTCAACGTTCTACGTCTGTCCGTTTACAAAATAAATCAGTTCAAGATAACAATTTCTTCAAACTTGAGTGTCGCTATTTTCTCAGTTATAAGCTTATACTAAATCATTTCCATTTATTCGTTTTGTTTCAAACAGGAAAATAGTGTAGATTAGTTTATCGTTTCACCTCTGTGTTCAGGCTTGCTGCTTGCTGTGATCCGGGTTTTGTCCGGCATTAGTCCACTAGATGGTTTCTTCCCTATATGCAAAACATATGCAAAACTTTAAATATGTGAAAAACAAGCTTTCAACACGTTGTGATAGAAATGTCGGATGGATTTATAGAGCAATGTGAAACTTTTTACTGTTGATCAAAGTGTTGGAAAAATCATAAATCCTAAAATCCTGAATCATTTCCATTTATTCGCTTTGTTTCAAACAGGAAAATAGTGTAGATTAGTTTATCGTTTCACCTCTGTGTTCAGGCTTGCTGCTTGTTGTGATCCGGGTTTTGTCCGGCATTAGTCCACTAGATGGTTTCTTCCCTATATGCAAAACATATGCAAAACTTTAAATATGTGAAAAACAAGCTTTCAACACGTTGTGATAGAAATGTCGGATGGATTTATAGAGCAATGTGAAACTTTTTAGTGTTGATCAAAGTGTTGGAAAAATCCTAAAATGCGTTCTCACTAAATTTCAACGTTCTACGTCTTTCAGTTTACAAGATATTACAGTTCAAGTTAAGATTTACGTATCATGTAATGAACACGTGATATACTGTTATGCTTTTGATTTTGCAGACCCTCCATTTTTAGCGGAAGACATGTTACTTACTTAAAAGCGAGCCCCACACGGAGCCCCAGGAATCAATGATTGGTTTGCTGCTTATCTTTCGTTTTATTGCTTTTTTCAGCGGAGCTGCACTTTTCTTTTGATAGATCGACTTTTCAATGATAGGTTTAACGGATGCTGATGCCTTCACGGCATCAGCATAGGAATGAAATCCAATGTTTTTGTTATTGGGTGAACGAGATTCGATTTCCGTGTTTTCTACAATAAATATCGACAACGAATTACTTATTTATCTGCCAAATACTGCGCGAACCCGACATAAGGGCGAAGAGAAAAGTGCGCAAAGCATAAGGCGCAGACGTAAGGGCGAAGGGACATAAACACAAACACATAAGTGAGCAAGTACATACGGACGCAGTGACGTAAATCTGCAATCTGCGAAACATTGATTCAACTTTGCTTTCCAGCGGGACAAAAGACTAATTGTAATTGTTTGCTTAACGGATTAAGAAACCGTTAAAGTAGTGCGTTTGAAATCAGTTAAATAATTGGGTTTAAAAAAAAAACGATGACGAATTACGTAGACCAAATAAACTAATTAAAAATAAACATTTCTTTTTAAATCTTTGTTCTAGGTTAGTGCACGGCGAACTAAAACAGTTTAAAAGTAGAGGTTTGCGCGATAATTGACAACTGAAGGCAGGAAGTAAACTCAAAAAAATTCTTTCAAAACTTAACTTTCAAAAGTTAAATAAAATACTCATTGATCAAGTTCGTTTCTTTGATTACATAATTATTTCCGAAGCACAAAAATGTTAGCACAGATTGCAGATTTACATCTCTGCACCCTAATGTCTCAGCAATCTTATGTCCTGTCTATGTATATACATATCCGAATAGCTTATCATAAGATAATTTGACTCTGTCATACAAAATTAATTTTAAGAAAAATTGAAATACAATCACGATGATCTAATACCAGGAATTTGCTTTTGTTGAATGAATAAGAGGCGCAAACTTAATCGTTTCAACAAAACGAAACTGCGATCGGACCCTTGGCAGAGGAGGATAGCACCACGGTACAAAAGTACCGCGCTAGTTGTGACGCGGTACATTTCTAGTATTGTTATTGGTATCATCGATACTTTTTCAAAAAAGTTCCGTTTTTGGTACCGTCGTTACTTTTTAGCACTTCTTAGTCGGTACTAGGTCCTGTTGTGTGGAACGAAATTAAAATCATTCAATAGGGGTTGAAATTAAGAAGAAGTACTTTTAAGGCTTGTTCACGTAATCTTTTCAAGCAGTAAAAGCGCAGCGCAAAATGCGCAATTTATATTAAATTTTGCATTTTCTGAAGCGCAGCGCAACTTCCACAATGAACTTTTTGATTCAGTTGAAGCGCAACGCAATTCCGCAAATGCGGAACGGCAAGTTAGAGCGCAAGGTAACTTCCGCGCTTGAAATTTCACGACACAATGCAAATACCGCGTTTTTTGCAATTTTTGACAGAAAAAGAGTTAATAATTTGCTAAAGAAGGCCGACATTTAAATATATTACGATCGAAATGGAACAAAATTAAGTTAAATATATAGGATTCCGCTATCAACCGGAAAAAAAATTGAAAGCGCATCGCAATTAAAGCGCGACTAATTTTAAATGCTTTTGTGCGCAACGCAACTTCCGCAATGTTGCAAAATAAAAAACTGCAATGTTGCAAAATTAAAAATTAAAGTGCAACGCAACTTCCGCAATTAAGGAGGTTGCGGAAGTTCCGCTTTGTGCTTTAAATTGCGTTTTGCCCACCTCTGCAGAATATAAACAAAAATTGCACCTTTCGCTGCCGTACGCGACTACAGCATTGCACGGATGTAAATGCAGTGTGGGACTAAAATTTTTGCCAAAATCCCCCTCCTCCTCTCACTGCGGACGTCTTTTATGGACAGCCCTGTTAAGTAATTCTTCCACCGGCCAGATAGCTCATGCGGTAACGTGTTCGGTCCTGGTGCGGTAGGTCTGGGGTTGAAATCCTGGGCCAGTCAAATCGAACACAGAGTTGCCAACGGCTTGCCACCGTTGCGACTTTTCTTCCAAAGGAACTGTATTGCACAAGAGCAATGTTGCGGTGATGGGCCCCGCAAACTCGTGACACGCTTGGGTCTAATACAGCGAGTGCAATAATTCTTCCCGTCGATTCATTCATTAAGCATATTATAGCAGTCACCACTACGCAAATAAGAGACTCAATCATTGTTCAACGCATAAAACCACCAAAAATATTGTTTCCAAATTATTAAAATTTTACTTTCGAAAAGTATCGAATAACGGTGCCGAGTACTGGTACCGTTATTCGGTACTATTTCAAAAATGTAACAAATAAAGTACCATCAGTACTTTTGAAGTACCTAGTACCCACTTATATACGAGTTAAGCAGCAATATCTAACACTGCTAAAAAAAGAACTAAATTTTTATGTGCCTCAATTATGTTGAACATACCCCAGGAAGCATCATAACCGTCCATGTAAGTTCTGAATCCGATTTCGATGTTTTGAAGATAAAGGTTTAAGCCGACATCTGACAGATGTATATTATCAGCCCAGCACTCATCCTGGGTTTTGATGGCGCTGATTTCTACTGGGAGCATGGTCACGTTGCAATCTTTGCAAGTGGCCTCTAGGATGCCATTTGCCACAGAAACAGCAAATTCAAATGGTCCTGTCTGTGGCAGGATAGGAAGAAAAAGCACCTAAAAAAACACCAACTAGCGCGAACAAACTTCATTGCTATGCCTCTTTGTACAATATTGTTCCGATTGCTTGAAACTTTAACAGATGGATGTCAAAATGTGACACGATGGCAGTGAGTACTAAGCAGCGTGGCATTCAAAGTAATTATACGCTTGTGCATGCATAATAGTAAGACTTTCGAGCTACTTAGTGCAGGGCCGTTGCTACGGAGAAGTTATGGGGTCGGTACGTTTACCCCGCTTGTGCCGTTTTGTTTTAAGTTAGTCTAAATTCTACCATAAACTTGAAAAAATTGTAGTTTTAAACAAACTTGTTTTATCTAAAAATCACATTTAAACTGAGAATTTTAGTAAATTATCGTAATGGTTAAAGCACAATCATTGTAATTTTAATTACAGTTTGTTCACCAAGTTGCCTTGGTCAGAAGACAGCAAAGGGACAATTCGATCTTCGAACCTAGCTGCCACATGATCATCTGTTCACCTCACACGGTGTCTACTCTTGATGTGACTACATCATATCAAGGCGTTTTGTTCACATTTTTCGTTTTTCATTTGCTGACGTTACGCATAATAATATCCGAAACGCGTAATACTGAACATATGTTTAGAATGGTAACCCGCAAAATGGTTTCGAGCAACTGGTTGTTTAGGACCAGTAAGAAAAGAAAGAAAGTCATTGTAATATTTCTATTCATTCCAAACTGTATAAGGTAGGATTTTTAAAAATTGCATTTTTCTGTGATTGCATCATCATGATACATGCGCCTTATAAAAATAATTTCTGCTAGTTATTGTTAAGGCTCTTCAATCCTTGACCTTGCTTTTCAGAGGCGTTATTTTTGCCAAAGAAATATTTGAAACAACAGGACAAAAATTTAACAAATTAAGTTTTGCATTACAACAGTGTATTTTGCATTACTAGATCTACGTCTCTGGTTATTGCGAACATAACTTCGAATCCCGTGCGAAATCTTTTTTTTTACGAACAGTAGCTAATCCACTTTATGACGTTAGTTCTCTTATTTTCTTTGTTAAGTACAAAATGCACTGTATTGCGTAAGAGCAAAACCTAAAATGGTTTCAAAATACAAGTATTTTTGTCATCAACGCAATATTCAAGTCCAAAAATGGCTAAATTAAAATCTGGTATTTTAAAATTTGTAACTACGCTTTGAAACATTATTTCGAAGCTTTATCTAAATTATACATAATGTCAACTGCTTACCTTGGCATCGCTGTAGGACTGCTTGGTCTGGTTGATCAAACCCTTTATATCCGATTTGAAATGTTCTGGATTTGCCACCATGGACTGGCGAATGTCATTCGTTCCCAGCCCGATGATAACAAAATTGACCTTTTTAAACGATTTGGTTTTTTTTAAATGAATCTTTCCGTCCGATATGGTGGCCCCCGGCATGGAAACCACTGAAAGCCGGAACGGACTATTCAGCGAAGTTTCAACAACCTGCAAAAGCATTCTCATTAGATCTGTTAGATGGAAGTTTTTTATGTTTCAAAATCTTCTGCATTACATCAAATCATTATCGCGCCATTGAGTCTGGACAGCATTGTTACTAGCCAAGATATGAAATACTGTAGCAGTAGGAAGCTAACTGTAAGCAGGCAATTAAAACTAACTGCATCCGATTTTAACTTCAGAGCTGAAACCAAGCTTATGAACTTTTGTAGCAAGGTTCAAGGAAGAAACTGCCTATATACTGTAGTGTCAGTGAAGGAAAAAATAATATTTAGAATACCGGTACCTATCATCCTATAATGATTTTTTAATGTAGATCTGAAATATTTTTGTTGTTTTGATATAAAATTCGGCTACCGCAGAATTCGGTTTCAACATAACTTTCTTTTTACCTTCGGACGGACTAGATTTCGTCCATTGCTGTCCGTTATGAGAACAGCATGAGGTTTGTTAGCATGCTTCTTGTTGGCGAAAAAAGTTGCTAATTGCTTCCCATTTGGCCCTATGGGGTATTTCTCAATCCGATGCCGAAACCCCCAACTCGAGCGGCCATCTCGAAAATTAAACTGCAAAAATTAAAAGTAATTGCTGTAATTTGGGAAACGTTTAGACTGACTTCATTTTAAACTAGCGACACAGTACGCTAAAATTGAAGCCAAACTTGCCAAAATCTTATGAACTTTTTAAGCGAATTGTAGCTTTTAAATTTTTATCTAACGATCGCACACAAATGAATTACAATAATAATGAGTAATGCTGAGTGAGGTTACTTGGTAAATACCTTCTCTTAATGAAGACATAAAACTGTCAGCAACTATTAAAATAATTTTACTAATAAAAGCGTATTTCTAATTCTGCTAATCGTTTTCGAAAAAAAGGACCTATAGCTTTTGTTCAAAAAGACATAATATACTGCTACCACAAAGTGGCTTGAGCCTAAAAACGTTTGAAATTGTTAGCTATACAAGCCAGAAAAAGAAAAATTTTACTTAATTAACGTTTTTCAAGAAATATTTTTCTGTAAACACCATGCTATATGTTCAGTTTAAGTTTTGTTCTGATCACAACGCCATAAAAGAATAAAGTTTTGCAATACACTGCAGTTAGTGACAGATTGTTAATTTCTTTGTTTCCTTAGTTTCGCACTTCTGAATGACAAGTTTTGAGCCAAAAAGTTGAGTTCTCGCAGGATCATGCAACATCTTGCAGTACCACGTAAAATCGTGCTTATAGTGTTTGTATATAGGCACGCGCTTTTTGATTTATGGTTTGCCAAACTATAAAGACAGGCGCGTAGCCATGATTTGGAAAAGGGGGGGCTATTTTGAAACAGTGAGAAGTGTGCAAACGACCTTGACTCGAATTTTCATTGACCTTGAATCAGTTTCAGACGGTTTGTCCGAAATTTGAGACGAAATGTCTCGGAAATTCAAAGGTTTTTTCCGCCCAAAATTAGGTGATCTCCAAAAAAAAAAAAAAAAAAAAGGTCTTCGCCAAAATTCAGGGCGATTTTTCTTCCAATTTCGCAAGTTCAAACGTTTGAGGGGGGGCTCTTTTCGTATGGGGGGGGCTATTTTCCATTTTTCACAGAAAATCGGCCTCAAAAGCACAAACAACATGCGATTTTGCATACTTCACAAGCCAATGGGGGGGCTCGAGCCCCCCCGCCTCCCCCCCCTGGCTACGCTACTGTATAAACATTAAAGACCAACAAAAATGCAAAAGGTTGCCGAATCCATCAGGAATTCCAGATTGATAAATTACTGTCTTCTTAGTTGGCAGTTTTGCTAAAAAAGATCTCGCAAAGTAATTAACAGCAATAACATCTTGTGAAAGTTTGCATGCAAGGAAAACGAAAAATATTACTTACCAGCATGATTGAATTGAACAGCGCTAAATCCTAAACAATCTCGCAAAAAAAATTGGAAAATTTTAGCTAGTTTTGCAAATTGCAACTATTGTTAAATACAACTGTGTGCAACAACGGCTGTAGTTTAATTCAATAACTCTGTTATACGCATATATTTTGATATTTTATTGTGCTTATCATATTTCAGACAGGGAGAATAGCCCAGCCAGGAAAGGTAAGAGGGCTTTAGCCTCTTTCGTCTGAGCCAAAACACTTGGAACGTTAAATCTTAAAATACAACGGTTTGAACGTATTTTGGACTTGACTTGTAAATAAGATGGGGCTAAAGGTGCTGGAAAATTTAATTATTTTGATTGACTTCAAATTTTTAGATATTTAGCTCTTTAAAATTCTTTTAAAAATGCGTAATGTGATTTAAATGATGTTAAAACGACTATTTGTACTGAAAAATCACACAAATTTCTCAGCAGCTGTTACTTTCGTCCCCAGACCCCCGTCGAAGCCAACATGTTTTTGGAGAAAACACCATGGACATAAGCGTAGCCAGGATTTTTGATTGGGAAAGTCCCAAACCACAAATCACATGCAATGACGTCAAAAGCAATTTTCAAAAAGGAATTTTTTTGTGGAACAAAGATACAGTAGAGTGAAAGATCTGAAGCCGTGGCCTGGTTTTGCAGTTTACCAACATTTTGCCAAATTGAGAGGGCTTAAACTAAAAGTTGCAAAGTGTAAATGTCTACTAAATCTGGAGACGTGTTGAGTAGACCAGCGCAACGGAGGTCTAGAGGCGAAGCCTTTACCCGCTGGACAATTTTTTGTATTTTTTTGGAAAAAACCTATTTTAATGCTATTGGATCACATTTCGCTAGTGTTCAGAGGCATTTAAAAAAACTAGATTTTTAACATTTAAAAACCAATAGAAAAAAATAAACTGTTAAATTCTCCTTTTACTTGGAGTTTAAGCCCAAAACACGTATAAATTTTTGCATTTTGGGGTTAAAATTGCTACGTAAGTGATTTGGCCCCGATAGGAGGAAGTAATGTATGTTGCCTTCTACAATATTTTAGCAGTAAATAATAATCCATTTAAAATTTTTTCTTTGAGATTTTTGTTTTGTCATGAAAATAACTAGTTTTAGAGTAGATGTACGGCCAGGGGACCCATACCCCCTTAATTGAAATTCAATAATTTATTCAATGAACTTTTCTCCCAGCTTTTTTTTTTTAAGTATTTTGTTTCGTAAAAATTGCTGATGTGAAGGTGCTGGATTGTTATTGGATCGTGGTTATGGCCTACTAACCATGTTTTTGCCCGGGACGGATTTACATTGCATGTGGCTCCTGGCACTCTGGAGATTTTCGCAACATGTTCTTGCAAAATATAGGGAAAAATCAAAAAAAGTCTTACCATCTGAGCGCGTAGCCCCTGGCACTGTGCCATGCGGTAAATCCGGTACTGGTTATTGCATTACATTTATTGCAAGGTTAGATGAGGCCTTGAGGTAGCAACTTAAAAAAACCCTCATTTCACCTGAGTTATACATTTTCATTAAAATTGGTAAGCAAAAATCAAATTCAGGGGACTTAGCCCCGCTGGTCGTCAATATTACTGTTAATTACTATTGTACGCGAAAAATCAATGCTAAAAGAAACTGAAGAAGCAATACATTTTTTGGCACTATTTTTATTGGTGGCATTGCAATTGTCCCCCCTCCTCTTGGCTACGCCTACGGTCATGGGTCTGCATTTAGCTAGGTAATCTTTAAGTTAACATTTCCTGCTAACTTATTGATTACCTTTGTGTAGCAATGACCGCGGTCTTAGCTTTACTCCGAATAAATTTAGTCTTGCACCGAAAGACCGACGTTTAAGAAACGGAGTACAACAATTTGTGTGTTGGGCAGGTATCGAACAGCTAGACCACTTTACATATTGTAACTTTCCTAATCTCTGATGTTGAAACCTCTGCAGCTTTTCTTTATTTATTTAATGTAATACATTTATTTTCACATTTTGATTCACTAAACTGCTTTGACAAGGAGTTGGTAAAAAAACCTTTGGTCATCGAGTAAAGCTACTGCCGCACATAACTGTCACAATATCACTTTCTAATGTTGAAGGTTTTAGCAGTAATGATCTAAATCCCATATTTTGGCCTGTCTGAAAATCGAACCAAACACTACCTACTACCATTCAATCGTAAACGCTTCATCAAATAAACAAATCACTGATAGTTTTTGTCTAACTCTAAAACCTCAGCACTTAAACAAAACAATTTCAAATATACTCTTTTCACAATTTCTTCGTTTTTGCCACGTGGGTTATATTAACGTTCTAAAAATGATTATTCAGTAACTATTTTGGTTGATAAAACTATGATATCACAACTGCAACAATATTAATTCGTCAAAAAATGAAAAATTTCGCAATTTATTTTTCTTGATTTCGCAATATTTTAAGGATTTTCCTTTAAATGCGAGTCACAATACAATTTAAATTTCAATTGCTTTACGAAATGTATTTTACTAGGCAGCTTTGATCAAAATTTAAAATAACACCAAAAGTAGGATACCCAAAATTTCAATTTTAATGTAATGATTTACATTCATTTATAGTTTTAGTCGAGCAGTTACGCGTTTGTCTCTGGAGCAGGAGTTCTGAGGTTCAAACCTCGGGCCGGTCAAATTGAGCACTGCGTTGCCAATGCCTCGCCACCACTGTAACATTTCTTCGAACGGAGCTGTGTTGCCCGCAGGCTCAATGATATGGAGATGGGTCCCATCAACACTCGACATTACACTTCTCAGCGTAATTCAGCGAGTATAACAAAAGATTTGATTCCAATATGATTGTTAGCGATACAAACATCAAAGTTGATCTTAGTGTTGAAACCAGCAGCAAAAAAGCCAATCTGAATCAAAAATTGAATTGTGTATAGCAGCATGCCTCAAGTAAAATGACTATACAAAATCAATTTAGATATCGAGCGGTAACGCTTTTGTCTTTGAAGCGGGAGGTCTGAGGTTCTAATCTCGGGCCGATCAAATCGGATGCAGTGTTGTAAACGGCTTGACATCGCTGCAACCATTTTTTTGAAAGGAGCTGTGTTGCTCGGGTGCAATAACGCCAAAACGAGCTCCCGCAAACTCGTTACGCATATCGGCGTATTACATCGAGTGCAATAAAAGGTTTGAATTGATTTAAACTACAGCAGTGGTTCTCAATTTGTGGTATGAGACTATGCGTACCAGGGACGTATTTAGGGGGGGGGGCCATTGGGCCATAGCCTCCTCTTTGGTCGCCAGGATAGTATAATTAGCATAGATTAGTATGCAAAATTGCGGCATGCCCCCCTTTGCAAGTTGGGCAGAAGCTTTGATCACACAAATGGTATGTTTTATACGTTTGTTTTAGGCGTGCCCCCTATATACACTTGGGCAAAAAAATCGGACTAAATTTGGGTGAAGACCTTTTTTTTGCTCTTCACTAATTTTGGGCAAAAAATCGGAATGATTTTGGGTTGATAAGTCTATATAAGTCTATACCACCAAAGCTAGAAACTTGAAATTTGGACAGATGATAAGTCTATACATGAACTTGCGTCACTGCAATTTTGGAGGCGCTACGTCACGTGGTTTGGGGCAGATGCACTCAAAACTTGTGACAGCGAAGTTTATTAAGTGATTTTAGTCAAGTACGCGCGCGTGCTTCCGTGGCCGAATGATTAACGGCGCCACGGCTTGAAACTTAAGATCTGGGTTCAATTATCTGCCTGGTCATCGATTTTATCTCACCAAGGTTATATTGAATCTAGCATATTAATTTTTTTCTCGATTAGGACAAAATAGCTTGTTATATTTTTGGTTTTGACAGTAGATATAATCAGAGAAAAGTATCAGGTTTCATTCTCTGTGAAGATGCCCCCAAAATCACTTTTTTAACATCTCAAGCTAGAGCGCTGTTTTTTTGTTGCTATCAGTAGAAATTAGAAAAAAATTTTTTGACATAGTTTGGGGGTTGCCACCTACGCGCGCGTGCTGCCGTGGCCGAATAGTTAAAGGCGCCAGTGCTTGAAATCTTAGATCAGGGTTCAAGTATCTAGTTGGCCATCGCTTTCATCAAACCAAGATTATAGTGAATCTAGCATGCTAATTTTTTGTTTGATTAGGATAAAATCGCTTTTAATATGTTTTGTTTGACACTAGATATGATCAGAGGGTATCAGGTTTCATTCTTTGTGAAGACGCCCCAAAAATCACTTTCTTAACACCATAAGCTAGCGCGCTAGTTTTTTTGTTGCTTTCAGTCGATATTTAAAACACAACAATATTTTGACCTGATTTGGGAGTACCAATCCCCCGTAACCCCGCAAACGGATCCCCAAAAATCAATTTTTTTACGGCTTAAAGTAAGGTACTACTTTCCTTGATATCAGGAGATAATACAGAGACTGTGGTGACCGAGTGAATTAATATATTATGTCCTTGTGTAATTTTGTCTGCGGTATCCGGTTATTGGCACATATCGCTAATTGTTATGGGTGATATTGCGTAATGAACGGATATTGCGAGACAAAAGGAATATAATTAATGTTGTTTTTGTTCTCGCTTTTCTTTGTTTACTCGCTGTATATATACCGCTGCTTCGCTTTATGTCGTCATTATTGTTATTATTATTATTGTCATTAAATATACTACGTACTTGTTGAAATCAAAGAGCCACGTGTTGAGACTCATCGCGTACGAACTCACTTCAAGACAAATACCTTGACATAGTTTGGGGGTACCAGCCCCCTCCGAGAACCCTCAAAGGAACCCGAAAAAATCACTTTTTTGAACGGATAAGCTAAGGCGCTAGTTTTTTTTGGTATCAGTAGAAATTTAAAAGACAAAAATATTTTGGCATAGTTTGGGGGTACCAACCCCCAAAACCCTCAAAAGGATCCCCCAAAATCAATTTTTTGACGGCTTAAGCTTGGTTGCTACTTTTTTTGATATCCGGAGTGAATAACGAGACAATTACCTTGACATAGTTTGGGGGTACCAGCCCCCCGGAAAGCCCCCAAAGGGACCCTAAAAATCACTTTTTTGAAAGGTTAAGCTAAGGCGCTAGTTTTTTTTTGCTATCAGTAAATATTTCATTGAAAAATATTTTGACAAAGTTTTTTGGTACCAACCACCCGGAACCTCCAAATGGACCACCAAACATCAATTTTTTGATCTGCTTGAACTAGATTTTTAGTTTTTTTTTTGATATCACGAAATATTAAAGAGACAAATACTTGGACATACTTTGAGGGTGCCACCCCCCAAAAATCCCCAAACAAACCCCCGAAAACCAATTTTTGATCGACTTAATCTAAGGCTGGAGTTTTGATATCAGTAGGTATTTAACCGACAAAAATTTTGACATAGTTTGGGGGTACCACCCCTTCGGAACCTCCCAAACGGACTCCCAAAATTTAATTATTTTGAACGGCTAGAACTACAACGCAAGTTTTTTTCGATATCAGTAGATATTTAAGAGACAAACTTTTTTACACAGTCAGGGGGTACCAAGCATCTATCCAAAAAATCACTTTTTGAAAGCTAGATTTTAAAAAACTTTGAAACCACCAAAGTTAGAAACTTAAAATTTCGAGATATGAGAAGTCTGCAGATGAAGTTGTGCACCTGCATTTTTAGAGTTGCGACGTCACGTGTTTTTTTGCAGGCGCGTCAAAAACGGAAAAGAACTTTAATATACGATTTTAATCATTAATTTTTGTCATGCATACACATGTGCTGCTGTGGCCAAGTGGTTAAAAACGCCAGCGTAAGAAACCGTTGTGATTGAAATAGACCCGGTTTCAATCATCTACTTGGCCTTCGATTTTCTAATTCCAAAATCATATTGAATCCAGCACATTTTTTTGATTAAAACAAAATCGCTTATTTTGACCTTAGATATGATCAGAGAGTATCTGGTTTCATTCTCTGTAAAAATTCCTCCAAAATCAATGTTTTTCATTGGCTTAAGCTAGGGTGCTAGTTTTTTTTGATATCAGTAGATATTTAACAGACAAAGTACTTGGATATCAATAGATATTTAACAGACATATACTAGATATTTAACAACTTGGACATAGTTTGGGGTACCCCCCCCAAAAAAAAAAACCCAAAAGTTACATGTCGAACGACTTGAGCTAATACTCCAGTTTTGATTGATTTCCGGAGATACTCTGTTTAAGAGACAAAAATTTTATATGGTTTGGGGGTACCACCCCTCCTGAACCTTCCCAAATGGACACCAAAAACTAGTTTTTTGAACAGCTTGAACTAGGGCGCTAATTTTTTTTTATCAATAGATATTTAAGAGACATTTTTTTGCATATTCTGGGAGTATCAACCCCCCAAATCCCCCCAAAAATCACTTTTTGAAAGCTAAAATTAACAATTAATTTTAGTCAACTGGGCTCATGTTCTGTGGTGGCATAATGGTTAAAAACGCCAGCGTTCGAAACTGTCCCGATGAAACAGAGCTGGGTTCATCTACTTAGTCGGATATCCGTTTTACCCAAACCACAAATCATTTAAAATCAACATTTTTTTCATCAGACAAAATCACTCTGTTTGAAACACTTAGTCGGACATCTGTTTTACTTAAACCACAAATCAACATTTTTTTTATCAGGCAAAATCACTTTGTTTGCATTGCATACGAGTGAGTTTTACAGAAATATCAGTAACGTTGAATGTTGAAAAATTCATCACCCTATTGTGTACGTGTGCTGCTATGGCCTAGAGCAGTGGTTTTTAACTTGTGGGGAATTCCCCGCTAGTGGGGAATCGGGAAATTGCCGAATCGGAAATGACCGATCGAACAGAAGAACACGGCATCGAAATTTAACACATGACATGTTGATTTACTTTACAAATCACAACCATTAAAGACCGTTTTTAATAGCAAAAACAACCAAAATGTGGCATATTGTAAGTCATGTTTGGGTAAAAGTGACAATCAGGGCCGGATTTACCATAAGGCATAGTTTCAGGTTCTCAGCGCTCAGATGGTAAAACTTTGTTAGGTCTTCACTTATATTTTGCAAGAAGATGTTTGAAAATCCCTATAGTGCCAGAAGCCCCGCGCAACATAAACATGGTTCAACTATCCCAAGCAATAACATGGTTAAAGGGGGTGAAGCATCCAGCTGGGATCATGTGTAAAAATTAAGGAAACATCTAAAACATTTCTTCACTGAATTTCAGCTTTCTACGATCGATCGTTTTTGGGATAGTTTATTTCAAAGTTGGGAGATCTCCCCAACAGTGTTGCCATTTGAGATCTAATTTTTTAGAAATTAAGATATACTATTTAATTTGTAAAACTATTTCTGTTGTAACACTAATTTATGCTTAAGCCTAGCATTCAGGAGCTTTCAAATCAATGTGAAAAATTACAACAAGCATCATTTTACGAAAAATGAAATTTTAAGTCGCAACACTGTTGGGGAGATCTCCTTACTTTGATATAAAATATCTCAGAAACAAGAAATCGTAAGCAGGTGAAATTTGGTGAAGATATGTTTCAGATTATACTTTACCTTTTGCACATAATCCTAGCTGGATGCCTCACCCCCTTTTAATAGGCATAACCATCTATTGCACCATTTTTTAATAACAATTCACCTCCACCTTTCCAGTTTTTACGCAACAAAATATGTTTGAAAAAAAAACTTAGTAAGGGAAAGGTACAATAAATAAATTATTGGATTTGAATTGAAGGGGCCTGGGCTCTGTGGTTGCACATATACTCTTACAACTGGTTATTTTCATAACAAAGCAAAAACCTCTGGATTATTATCTACTGCTAAAATATTGCACGAGGCATTGTATCTTGCTTTCCCCTACCTGGGCCGAATCCCTTACAAAATTTAACCCCAAAATACAAGATTTTAAACGTGTTTTGGACTTAAATTGTAAGTAAAAGTTTAATTTTTTTTTAGTTGGCTTTCAAATGTTAAAATTGTAGTTTTTTGAAATGGCTCTAAACACGTGCGAAATGAGATTCAACGACATTAAAATAGTTATTTTTTCCAAAAATCGCCCAGTGGCTGGGGGGGCTTCAACCCCCAGACTCCCCCAGCCTTCCGCGGCTCCCAGACCCCCAACTGTGATACATTTACGTTCCACTAGTTTACTCAACATGTTTCTCAATTTAGACATTTTTGCTTTTGGCTTAAGTTCTTTCCCTATAGCAAAATCCTGATTTAGTGCCAAACCACGCCACAGCTTCTGATCTTCCATTCTACGATATCTTTGTTCCATAAAACACTACGTCTATGGTGGTGGAAAATGGAGAGTTGGTAAACTAAAAAATGGGAAAGTGGAGAAAAAAGGTTAAGATCACCTGGCCTAGAAGTTGAAGGCGCCAGTGAATGAAACCTATGGAGTGCCCAGGCACGGGTTCAATTTTAGTTGGCCATCGCTTTTTCTCAAACCGAGATCATATTGAATCTTGCGTATTTAATTTCTTTTTTAATTACGACAAAATCATTTTAATATTTTTGTTTCGGTTTTACATTTTATCAAAGGGTATTAGGTTTCATTCTTTGTGAAAACTGTAAAAAAATCGTTTTTTAACAGCTTAAGCTAGCGCGTTAGTATATACTGTACAATATACATATGTATATACAGGAGTGATGGAGTTCTCGAGACCGATCTCGGGTCTCGAGACTGTCTCGAGACGCATTTTTGAAAGTCTCATTCTCGGTCTCGCCTCAGACTAGAACTTCAAGTCTCGATCTCGAGTCTTGGTCTCGAAAAGTCATGGTCTCGAAACATGAGAAGTCTCGAGACTCAAAATCTTGGTTAGGCATAGGAGTAAAAATTTGAATTTAATTATTTAATGCAAGCAACGCAAACAAAGATTCGATTGACTTTCTAGGTCTTAACACCTTTTTAATTGCTTTCCAGCAATCTCCTTTATTTATTCATTTTGGTCAATTTTCATTTATTTCCGTCAATGTTTTTAAATTGAGATCGTGAGAAACAAAGTTTTGCAATAAAACCTCAATTTTTGATAATTGGCTACTCAGTGGGAGATACTTGAGGTTCGAAAAAACTCAGGTAGAGCCGTGGGAAAAAACTGCTCGACCTGTTATTCATTATTACGTTTGTTATTTACTAATGAAAGGTGTGATGTAAAACTGTGTGGAGGGGAAGAAGCCGCTTAAGCGGTATTATTTGATGTTGATCTTTGTTGTAGGTGCTAATTGCCGCTGTCTACATTTTTGCTTTCTGGTAGTAAATGCTCTAAACCTTTTTCTCGTTGAGGTTCCTTGGGCGTGGACCGAGTTTAAGGTGGTAGCATGGCAGTGCGATGAGGTTTGGTCAAGGAAGGTTAATCAGGACAGCTCAGACCTCAAAGTGATTGTTTTCAGTCTCATTCTGTTGAACAGATCTTTTGTAGTATGATACAGTTAAAGGCGGTGAATCATCCAGCCAATTCCAGTGGTTTACAATAGCTAAAATTGAACTGAAATTTTTGATATTTTTTGTATTGATTTAGGGGTTGCGTTTGCAAAGATATTCAACAACTACAAAAAGATGTCTCCCCAAAAAAGTTTTTGGAAACTCTGAGTTTTGATCTTCCCGCCAAAACCACAGTTCTCTAAACTATTAGGCCTACTGTAATCTTATTAAACTATTACGCCGAACTATCTCTAAACTATTAGGCCTAATAGTTTAGAGATAGTTAGGCCTAAACTATTTAGAAATAAACTATCTCTAAACTATTAGGCCTACCACAGTTCTCTAAACCATTAGGCCTACTGTGGTTTTGGCGGGAAGAACAAAACTCAGCGTTTCCAAAAGCTTTTTTCGGGGATACATCTTTTTGTATTTGTTGAATATCTTTGCAACCGCAGTCCCAAAATTAAAACAAAAAATACCAAAAATTATAGTTCAATTTTAGCTATTATAAACCACTGGAATTGGCTGGATGATTTACCGTCTTTAAGATTGCAGACTCAGAATGATGAACTTAAGTCTACTTTACAACTGCTTTTTTGTAAATATCAAACATTAGGAGTAATAATTAGGTCCAGTGAAGATTAGAATAGCTTAAGGTATAAACCTGAGGTATAAACATGAGCCATCGAATGGGGAAAACGCGTGACCCCAAATAATTTTCAGGACGGTATCGGAGAAATAAAGTCTTGATAAGAAATAATACCGTAACTTAGGTATTTGGTATAGGCTTACTTTTTGCGGTTACATTAATTTTTTCCGTTATGTTTCGTGATTATTTTTGCTTGCAATAATATGCCATTCAAGATTTTTTGGCTCTGTTACTGTAGTTACTGCAAGCTGGACCACTGCGATAGTTTGAACACAGGAACGCATTGCCTAGTTTCAGTTGGCATCAAACTGCAATTTCTTTACTTTAAAGACGGGCGCTTGACAGTTGAGCTACGCCGTCACCTCTTCATGTGCATGTGAATAGCACGAGGCCCAAGTTCGTTTTTTGGTTTATGGTCGTTCTACTGCATTGCGATTGGCCGTTTGTTTAAGGAAAAACCATGAAAAGGGTTGTCAATAGTCAATACGAAAAAGATTTGCTTCTAAAATCTCGGGTCTCGAAGTCTCGTCTCGGTCTCGAACAAACTCACCGAGTCTCGATCTTGGTTTCGAAAATTTTTTCAAGTCTTGGTCTCGGGTCTTGGACTCGAATTTTTTCCAAGTCTCGGTCTTGGTCTCGGTCTCGACCATCAGGGTCTTGACTACATCACTATAGTGAATATACAGGGTTGACCAAAAAAAATTGCACCCTTAGACAAAGTGCCATAACTTGTTTTTGCATAGAGATAGCAATTTAAAATTTTTACCATTTTTTTACAACGATATATTGCGTAGCTATTTAAAATTTTACAATGAAATTCCAAGAAGTTATAAAATGACGTCCATTTAAACATTGAAGACTGCAATCTCTTTTCACAAAGTGCGTTCAAAGGTTTTTTGCAGGTAACGTAACTTTTTTTTATCATTGGCCTTTCTATTCTCATTGTGACGTAACAATGCCTGAATGCTAACAAATCTTTTTTCAAATGATAATAACTTTGAAATTATCTTATCTTAAAGATCTTAATCTTGTCTTAAAGAGATCTTAATCCAGTCGATTACTGCGTTTGGAGCGCTCTGGAGCGAAATGTTTACCGCGGACGAAGATTTGAAAACACCATAGAATTGAAAGTAGCCATTCTTCAAGAGTGGGAAGCATTGTCCCAAGCGGTAATCAATAACGCCCTCGATGGGTTTCGATCTCGTGTGCGGTTGGTGATTGCAGAAAACGAACAACACATCGAAAAGTATTGAACGAATGAACAATCGCTTACTATTTGTGCCGTGTTAATTTTCATGCAATTGCATTTTGTGATACTCACTATTTAAACACCTGTAATTTTGTTATTTTATGGAAATTTCTAATAAAATTTTACACAGCTACGCAATATATTGTCGTAAAGAAATGGTAAAAATTTTTAAATGTTATCTCATTCCAAAAAAAGTTATGACACTTTGTCCAAGGGTGCAATTTTTTTTGGCCAACCCTGTATATATCTATATATATTTTTTCAATCGCTGTACGGCCTGCCGTTTCAGGGTTTGTCCCTTTATTAGTAGCGAAGAGAGAGTGTGCTGGTTGGCTGAAAGACAGAGTCTTAAAGCCTGCACGAAAATTATCACTCGCGGTAACTTTTTTTTTTTTGATATCAGTAGATATTTAATAGACAAATGTTTTGCTCTAGTTTGGAGGTACTAACCACTCGCAACCCCCAAATCACTTTTTGGAAGCAAAATTATATAATTGATTTTAGTCACTTGGGTTTTTAAGCAGTGCTAGCATAATGGTTCAAGACGCCGATGTTTGAAATTGTCGTGATTGAACAGAGCTGGGTTCAAGTACTTACTCGGAGACCGTTTTACCCAAACCACAAATGAGTAAATATCAACTTTTTTTTTCGTCAATTAAAATCACTTTGTTTGCAGTGCATACGATTGAGTTTTACAAAAATATTGGTAAACTTTAAAGTATAAAGGGGAGAATACTGGGAAGCAAAACCAACAAAGCTAGAAGCTTGAACTTTGAACATATGATAAGTCTATCTATACATGAAGTTGAGCACCTGCATTTTTGGAGTCGCTACGCCACTTGGTTCGGGACAGACGCGCCAAAAACTTGTGATAACGAAGTTTAATAAGTGATTTTGATAATTGATTTTCGTTATATATACACATGTGCTGCTGTGGTCTAGTGGTTGAAAGCGCCACTACATGGAACTTTTGTGAATGAATAGACCTGGGTTCTAATATTTAGTTTGTCATCGGTTTTCTCATTCTCAAATAATGTTAAAACCAGCATATTTGTTTTTGAGAAGGATCATAGGCGTCGGCAGAAAATTTTTCAGGGGGGGAAGGGGCAATAAGAATAGAGCCAGCATTAACTACACTCTCAACGAAGTGTTTAAATTTCATATGTTTTATGCATTGAAGTTGGTGTTTAAATGCATTTTATGCAATCAAAAGTACACTTCAACATGTTCCAACACCAATTTGAATGCATAAAACACACCAAATTTAAACACTTCGTTTAGAGTGTACTAAAAATGGAAGAATTTTAAAATTTGAGTGTTTTGAGAGAGTGTTTGTGAAAATCTAAGGGGGGGCCAAGCGCCCCCTTGCCGCCGCCCATGAGTAGGATAAGATCTCTTTTAGTGTTTTGTTGCTTCGACAGTAGATATGATCAAAGGGGGAATCATTTATTCATTTGTTATCCTAATTTCTGTGATGAAAATGTTAATTGGGGCTTGCTAACATACTGATTTAAATTGCTGCGTTTCAGGCTATAGGTTTTCGTGACGTAATTTTCAGAGTATTTCTACAAAAATTCACCACAAATTGCGTAATGATAAAGATAAACATTGCTTTTTCTTTCTTGCAACAAATCGGTGACGACTATGCCACAAAAACTAAGAAGAAACTTATAAGAAAATTGATGTTTAAGAGCCCATTAGATGCAAAAAACCGTTTAAATTATGCACGCAGCAAAAACATTTTTTTCAATTGCTCAGGCTGTAATTGCTCGATTATCAGTGTACAATAATATACGACTTTGTATGTGATGCGACATTTCCTTTGCTTCAGATATCAGACTCCAATTCCGAATGTTTATCTCCAGCTTTTGTATGCCTTTCGTTGTGGTTCGACTTCATAAAATTTTCAATACAACATCTGTGCTTTTTATTAAATTTTGCTATAGTGTTACTAAAGTGCAGCTGTTCTAAAGCATCAATATCCACCATATTGATGAACAAGTAAATTGTAAACAGCATGCAAAGCGTCGAAGCGTTTTTTTTCAAGTCGTCAACCTATGCGCAAAGCGGCGACCCAAGAGCGAATTCCCGCTTTGAAAACTTTTTATCAAGGCTGTGTATTAACTTGGTTGCAAACAAAAATCTTGCCTCTCAAAAACTGATTTTCTTCATCTGCGTTGAGCACACTAGAGTAGATCGATTTTCTAACTTTTCTTCATTATTTAAATGACGTAATTTTGCAGTACTTGCATTTTGGTACAAAATGAAGCTTGCAAAATTAAGTTTTAACTTTTTTTATACACATGAAAAACTTTTTGCAAATCCGCTAAGTGGCGCTTTCGAGCTAGGTTATTGAAATACCATTTCACCAGTTCAAAAACCTGTAAGACAAAAAATACTTGTAACGGACTAAATAGCAACTAAGCGCACTTTCTTTTAAAGCTTGCAGAATTTAGTATAACTTTTTTTACACACAAGAAAAATTTTTTGCAAAATCCGCTAAGTGGCACTTTCGAGCAAGATTATTGAAATACCATTTCACAAGTTCAAAAACCTGTAAGACAAAAAAAACTTGTAACAGACTAAATAGAAACTAAGCACACTTTCTTTTACTTGAAATGAAGTCTAAAAAAAACCTGCTTAACGGCATATTACAAAGCGCAAACTTCCTAGGACCTTGAACAAATACTTGCACAAGGTTTTAAAAACAACAAAATGCAAACTTACACAACACTTTTCGCTTCAGTTCATATAAACATTTGGATCGTACTTTTGGAAGTAAAAACTTTTGGATGCAAACACTAAAACCTCTTCTCGGCTCGTGAAGTTTGCTACCGATTGCACCCAAACCCAGAGCTTGGGGCGTGTCGGAAAGTTAAATGGGAAAAAATTGAAAAATTGCCCCCAAAATGGCGTTTTTCGCCCAAAATTGACGGCCTCCTTTAAACCATTCTGCTGGGGCCCCCGTTGAAAAGGTACCCTATTTTAGACTTGGGTCTGGTAGAGGGGCCCGCGGGCTACCGATTGCACCCAAACCCGAAGCTCGGGGCGTGTCGGAAAGTTAAATGGGAAAAAATTGAAAATTTGCCCCCAAAATGGCGTTTTTCGCCCAAAATTGACGGCCTCCTTTAAACCGTTCTGCTGGGGCCCCCGTTGAAAAGGTACCCTATTTTAGACTTGGGTCTGGTAGAGGGGCCCGCGGGCTACCGATTGCACCCAAACCCGAAGCTCGGGGCGTGTCGGAAAGTTAAATGGGAAAAAATTGAAAATTTGCCCTCAAAATGGCGTTTTTCGCCCAAAATTGACGGCCTCCTTTAAACCGTTCTGCTGGGGCCCCCGTTGAAAAGGTACCCTATTTTAGACTTGGGTCTGGTAGAGGGGCCCGCGGGCTACCGATTGCACCCAAACCCGAAGCTCGGGGCGCGTCGGAAAGTTAAATGGGAAAAAATTGAAAATTTGCCCCCAAAATGGCGTTTTTCGCCCAAAATTGATGGCCTCCTTTAAACCGTTCTGCTGGGGCCCCCGTTGAAAAGGTACCCTATTTTAGACTTGGGTCTGGTAGAGGGGCCCGCGGGCTACCGATTGCACCCAAACCCGAAGCTCGGGGCGCGTCGGAAAGTTAAATGGGAAAAAATTGAAAATTTGCCCCCAAAATGGCGTTTTTCGCCCAAAATTGACGGCCTCCTTTAAACCGTTCTGCTGGGGCCCCCGTTGAAAAGGTACCCTATTTTAGACTTGGGTCTGGTAGAGGGGCCCGCGGGCTACCGATTGCACCCAAACCCGAAGCTCGGGGCGTGTCGGAAAGTTAAATGGGAAAAAATTGAAAATTTGCCCCCAAAATGGCGTTTTTCGCCCAAAATTGACGGCCTCCTTTAAACCATTCTGCTGGGGCCCCCGTTGAAAAGGTACCCTATTTTAGACTTGGGTCTGGTAGAGGGGCCCGCGGGCTACCGATTGCACCCAAACCCGAAGCTCGGGGCATGTCGAAAAGTTAAATGGGAAAAAATTGAAAATTTGCCCTCAAAATGGCGTTTTTCGCCCAAAATTGACAGCCTCCTTTAAACCGTTCTGCTGGGGCCCCCGTTGAAAAGGTACCCTATTTTAGACTTGGGTCTGGTAGAGGGGCCCGCGGGCTACCGATTGCACCCAAACCCGAAGCTCGGGGCGCGTCGGAAAGTTAAATGGGAAAAAATTGAAAATTTGCCCCCAAAATGGCGTTTTTCGCCCAAAATTGATGGCCTCCTTTAAACCGTTCTGCTGGGGCCCCTGTTGAAAAGGTACCCTATTTTAGACTTGGGTCTGGTAGAGGGGCCCGCGGGCTACCGATTGCACCCAAACCCGAAGCTCGGGGCGCGTCGGAAAGTTAAATGGGAAAAAATTGAAAATTTGCCCCCAAAATGGCGTTTTTCGCCCAAAATTGACGGCCTCCTTTAAACCGTTCTGCTGGGGCCCCCGTTGAAAAGGTACCCTATTTTAGACTTGGGTCTGGTAGAGGGGCCCGCGGGCTACCGATTGCACCCAAACCCGAAGCTCGGGGCGCGTCGGAAAGTTAAATGGGAAAAAATTGAAAATTTGCCCCCAAAATGGCGTTTTTCGCCCAAAATTGATGGCCTCCTTTAAACCGTTCTGCTGGGGCCCCCGTTGAAAAGGTACCCTATTTTAGACTTGGGTCTGGTAGAGGGGCCCGCGGGCTACCGATTGCACCCAAACCCGAAGCTCGGGGCGCGTCGGAAAGTTAAATGGGAAAAAATTGAAAATTTGCCCCCAAAATGGCGTTTTTCGCCCAAAATTGATGGCCTCCTTTAAACCGTTCTGCTGGGGCCCCCGTTGAAAAGGTACCCTATTTTAGACTTGGGTCTGGTAGAGGGGCCCGCGGGCTACCGATTGCACCCAAACCCGAAGCTCGGGGCGCGTCGGAAAGTTAAATGGGAAAAAATTGAAAATTTGCCCCCAAAATGGCGTTTTTCGCCCAAAATTGATGGCCTCCTTTAAACCGTTCTGCTGGGGCCCCCGTTGAAAAGGTACCCTATTTTAGACTTGGGTCTGGTAGAGGGGCCCGCGGGCTACCGATTGCACCCAAACCCGAAGCTCGGGGCGCGTCGGAAAGTTAAATGGGAAAAAATTGAAAATTTGCCCCCAAAATGGCGTTTTTCGCCCAAAATTGATGGCCTCCTTTAAACCGTTCTGCTGGGGCCCCCGTTGAAAAGGTACCCTATTTTAGACTTGGGTCTGGTAGAGGGGCCCGCGGGCTACCGATTGCACCCAAACCCGAAGATCGGGGCGTGTCGGAAAGTTAAATGGGAAAAAATTGAAAATTTGCCCCCAAAATGGCGTTTTTCGCCCAAAATTGACGGCCTCCTTTAAACCGTTCTGCTGGGGCCCCCGTTGAAAAGGTACCCTATTTTAGACTTGGGTCTGGTAGAGGGGCCCGCGGGCTACCGATTGCACCCAAACCCGAAGATCGGGGCGTGTCGGAAAGTTAAATGGGAAAAAATTGAAAATTTGCCCCCAAAATGGCGTTTTTCGCCCAAAATTGACGGCCTCCTTTAAACCGTTCTGCTGGGGCCCCCGTTGAAAAGGTACCCTATTTTAGACTTGGGTCTGGTAGAGGGGCCCGCGGGCTACCGATTGCACCCAA
The DNA here is from genome assembly GCA_963965965.1 of Trididemnum nubilum. Classification (NCBI taxonomy): domain Eukaryota; kingdom Metazoa; phylum Chordata; class Ascidiacea; order Aplousobranchia; family Didemnidae; genus Trididemnum; species Trididemnum nubilum. The sequence continues at coordinate 35,309,997 of OZ014490.1, forward strand.
ACCCGAAGCTCGGGGCGCGTCGGAAAGTTAAATGGGAAAAAATTGAAAATTTGCCCCCAAAATGGCGTTTTTCGCCCAAAATTGACGGCCTCCTTTAAACCGTTCTGCTGGGGCCCCTGTTGAAAAGGTACCCTATTTTAGACTTGGGTCTGGTAGAGGGGCCCGCGGGCTACCGATTGCACCCAAACCCGAAGCTCGGGGCGCGTCGGAAAGTTAAATGGGAAAAAATTGAAAATTTGCCCCCAAAATGGCGTTTTTCGCCCAAAATTGACGGCCTCCTTTAAACCGTTCTGCTGGGGCCCCCGTTGAAAAGGTACCCTATTTTAGACTTGGGTCTGGTAGAGGGGCCCGCGGGCTACCGATTGCACCCAAACCCGAAGATCGGGGCGTGTCGGAAAGTTAAATGGGAAAAAATTGAAAATTTGCCCCCAAAATGGCGTTTTTCGCCCAAAATTGACGGCCTCCTTTAAACCGTTCTGCTGGGGCCCCCGTTGAAAAGGTACCCTATTTTAGACTTGGGTCTGGTAGAGGGGCCCGCGGGCTACCGATTGCACCCAAACCCGAAGCTCGGGGCGCGTCGGAAAGTTAAATGGGAAAAAATTGAAAATTTGCCCCCAAAATGGCGTTTTTCGCCCAAAATTGATGGCCTCCTTTAAACCGTTCTGCTGGGGCCCCCGTTGAAAAGGTACCCTATTTTAGACTTGGGTCTGGTAGAGGGGCCCGCGGGCTACCGATTGCACCCAAACCCGAAGCTCGGGGCGCGTCGGAAAGTTAAATGGGAAAAAATTGAAAATTTGCCCCCAAAATGGCGTTTTTCGCCCAAAATTGATGGCCTCCTTTAAACCGTTCTGCTGGGGCCCCCGTTGAAAAGGTACCCTATTTTAGACTTGGGTCTGGTAGAGGGGCCCGCGGGCTACCGATTGCACCCAAACCCGAAGCTCGGGGCGCGTCGGAAAGTTAAATGGGAAAAAATTGAAAATTTGCCCCCAAAATGGCGTTTTTCGCCCAAAATTGACGGCCTCCTTTAAACCGTTCTGCTGGGGCCCCTGTTGAAAAGGTACCCTATTTTAGACTTGGGTCTGGTAGAGGGGCCCGCGGGCTACCGATTGCACCCAAACCCGAAGCTCGGGGCGCGTCGGAAAGTTAAATGGGAAAAAATTGAAAATTTGCCCCCAAAATGGCGTTTTTCGCCCAAAATTGACGGCCTCCTTTAAACCGTTCTGCTGGGGCCCCCGTTGAAAAGGTACCCTATTTTAGACTTGGGTCTGGTAGAGGGGCCCGCGGGCTACCGATTGCACCCAAACCCGAAGATCGGGGCGTGTCGGAAAGTTAAATGGGAAAAAATTGAAAATTTGCCCCCAAAATGGCGTTTTTCGCCCAAAATTGACGGCCTCCTTTAAACCATTCTGCTGGGGCCCCCGTTGAAAAGGTACCCTATTTTAGACTTGGGTCTGGTAGAGGGGCCCGCGGGCTACCGATTGCACCCAAACCCGAAGCTCGGGGCGCGTCGGAAAGTTAAATGGGAAAAAATTGAAAATTTGCCCCCAAAATGGCGTTTTTCGCCCAAAATTGACGGCCTCCTTTAAACCGTTCTGCTGGGGCCCCTGTTGAAAAGGTACCCTATTTTAGACTTGGGTCTGGTAGAGGGGCCCGCGGGCTACCGATTGCACCCAAACCCGAAGCTCGGGGCGCGTCGGAAAGTTAAATGGGAAAAAATTGAAAATTTGCCCCCAAAATGGCGTTTTTCGCCCAAAATTGACGGCCTCCTTTAAACCGTTCTGCTGGGGCCCCCGTTGAAAAGGTACCCTATTTTAGACTTGGGTCTGGTAGAGGGGCCCGCGGGCTACCGATTGCACCCAAACCCGAAGCTCGGGGCGCGTCGGAAAGTTAAATGGGAAAAAATTGAAAATTTGCCCCCAAAATGGCGTTTTTCGCCCAAAATTGATGGCCTCCTTTAAACCGTTCTGCTGGGGCCCCCGTTGAAAAGGTACCCTATTTTAGACTTGGGTCTGGTAGAGGGGCCCGCGGGCTACCGATTGCACCCAAACCCGAAGCTCGGGGCGCGTCGGAAAGTTAAATGGGAAAAAATTGAAAATTTGCCCCCAAAATGGCGTTTTTCGCCCAAAATTGATGGCCTTCTTTAAACCGTTCTGCTGGGGCCCCCGTTGAAAAGGTACCCTATTTTAGACTTGGGTCTGGTAGAGGGGCCCGCGGGCTACCGATTGCACCCAAACCCGAAGCTCGGGGCGCGTCGGAAAGTTAAATGGGAAAAAATTGAAAATTTGCCCCCAAAATGGCGTTTTTCGCCCAAAATTGATGGCCTCCTTTAAACCGTTCTGCTGGGGCCCCCGTTGAAAAGGTACCCTATTTTAGACTTGGGTCTGGTAGAGGGGCCCGCGGGCTACCGATTGCACCCAAACCCGAAGCTCGGGGCGCGTCGGAAAGTTAAATGGGAAAAAATTGAAAATTTGCCCCCAAAATGGCGTTTTTCGCCCAAAATTGATGGCCTCCTTTAAACCGTTCTGCTGGGGCCCCCGTTGAAAAGGTACCCTATTTTAGACTTGGGTCTGGTAGAGGGGCCCGCGGGCTACCGATTGCACCCAAACCCGAAGCTCGGGGCGCGTCGGAAAGTTAAATGGGAAAAAATTGAAAATTTGCCCCCAAAATGGCGTTTTTCGCCCAAAATTGACGGCCTCCTTTAAACCGTTCTGCTGGGGCCCCCGTTGAAAAGGTACCCTATTTTAGACTTGGGTCTGGTAGAGGGGCCCGCGGGCTACCGATTGCACCCAAACCCGAAGCTCGGGGCGCGTCGGAAAGTTAAATGGGAAAAAATTGAAAATTTGCCCCCAAAATGGCGTTTTTCGCCCAAAATTGATGGCCTCCTTTAAACCGTTCTGCTGGGGCCCCCGTTGAAAAGGTACCCTATTTTAGACTTGGGTCTGGTAGAGGGGCCCGCGGGCTACCGATTGCACCCAAACCCGAAGCTCGGGGCGCGTCGGAAAGTTAAATGGGAAAAAATTGAAAATTTGCCCCCAAAATGGCGTTTTTCGCCCAAAATTGATGGCCTCCTTTAAACCGTTCTGCTGGGGCCCCCGTTGAAAAGGTACCCTATTTTAGACTTGGGTCTGGTAGAGGGGCCCGCGGGCTACCGATTGCACCCAAACCCGAAGATCGGGGCGTGTCGGAAAGTTAAATGGGAAAAAATTGAAAATTTGCCCCCAAAATGGCGTTTTTCGCCCAAAATTGACGGCCTCCTTTAAACCATTCTGCTGGGGCCCCCGTTGAAAAGGTACCCTATTTTAGACTTGGGTCTGGTAGAGGGGCCCGCGGGCTACCGATTGCACCCAAACCCGAAGCTCGGGGCGCGTCGGAAAGTTAAATGGGAAAAAATTGAAAATTTGCCCCCAAAATGGCGTTTTTCGCCCAAAATTGACGGCCTCCTTTAAACCGTTCTGCTGGGGCCCCCGTTGAAAAGGTACCCTATTTTAGACTTGGGTCTGGTAGAGGGGCCCGCGGGCTACCGATTGCACCCAAACCCGAAGCTCGGGGCGCGTCGGAAAGTTAAATGGGAAAAAATTGAAAATTTGCCCCCAAAATGGCGTTTTTCGCCCAAAATTGACGGCCTCCTTTAAACCGTTCTGCTGGGGCCCCCGTTGAAAAGGTACCCTATTTTAGACTTGGGTCTGGTAGAGGGGCCCGCGGGCTACCGATTGCACCCAAACCCGAAGATCGGGGCGTGTCGGAAAGTTAAATGGGAAAAAATTGAAAATTTGCCCCCAAAATGGCGTTTTTCGCCCAAAATTGACGGCCTCCTTTAAACCATTCTGCTGGGGCCCCCGTTGAAAAGGTACCCTATTTTAGACTTGGGTCTGGTAGAGGGGCCCGCGGGCTACCGATTGCACCCAAACCCGAAGCTCGGGGCGCGTCGGAAAGTTAAATGGGAAAAAATTGAAAATTTGCCCCCAAAATGGCGTTTTTCGCCCAAAATTGACGGCCTCCTTTAAACCGTTCTGCTGGGGCCCCTGTTGAAAAGGTACCCTATTTTAGACTTGGGTCTGGTAGAGGGGCCCGCGGGCTACCGATTGCACCCAAACCCGAAGCTCGGGGCGCGTCGGAAAGTTAAATGGGAAAAAATTGAAAATTTGCCCCCAAAATGGCGTTTTTCGCCCAAAATTGACGGCCTCCTTTAAACCGTTCTGCTGGGGCCCCCGTTGAAAAGGTACCCTATTTTAGACTTGGGTCTGGTAGAGGGGCCCGCGGGCTACCGATTGCACCCAAACCCGAAGCTCGGGGCGCGTCGGAAAGTTAAATGGGAAAAAATTGAAAATTTGCCCCCAAAATGGCGTTTTTCGCCCAAAATTGATGGCCTTCTTTAAACCGTTCTGCTGGGGCCCCCGTTGAAAAGGTACCCTATTTTAGACTTGGGTCTGGTAGAGGGGCCCGCGGGCTACCGATTGCACCCAAACCCGAAGCTCGGGGCGCGTCGGAAAGTTAAATGGGAAAAAATTGAAAATTTGCCCCCAAAATGGCGTTTTTCGCCCAAAATTGATGGCCTCCTTTAAACCGTTCTGCTGGGGCCCCCGTTGAAAAGGTACCCTATTTTAGACTTGGGTCTGGTAGAGGGGCCCGCGGGCTACCGATTGCACCCAAACCCGAAGCTCGGGGCGCGTCGGAAAGTTAAATGGGAAAAAATTGAAAATTTGCCCCCAAAATGGCGTTTTTCGCCCAAAATTGATGGCCTCCTTTAAACCGTTCTGCTGGGGCCCCCGTTGAAAAGGTACCCTATTTTAGACTTGGGTCTGGTAGAGGGGCCCGCGGGCTACCGATTGCACCCAAACCCGAAGCTCGGGGCGCGTCGGAAAGTTAAATGGGAAAAAATTGAAAATTTGCCCCCAAAATGGCGTTTTTCGCCCAAAATTGATGGCCTCCTTTAAACCGTTCTGCTGGGGCCCCCGTTGAAAAGGTACCCTATTTTAGACTTGGGTCTGGTAGAGGGGCCCGCGGGCTACCGATTGCACCCAAACCCGAAGATCGGGGCGTGTCGGAAAGTTAAATGGGAAAAAATTGAAAATTTGCCCCCAAAATGGCGTTTTTCGCCCAAAATTGACGGCCTCCTTTAAACCGTTCTGCTGGGGCCCCCGTTGAAAAGGTACCCTATTTTAGACTTGGGTCTGGTAGAGGGGCCCGCGGGCTACCGATTGCACCCAAACCCGAAGCTCGGGGCGCGTCGGAAAGTTAAATGGGAAAAAATTGAAAATTTGCCCCCAAAATGGCGTTTTTCGCCCAAAATTGATGGCCTCCTTTAAACCGTTCTGCTGGGGCCCCCGTTGAAAAGGTACCCTATTTTAGACTTGGGTCTGGTAGAGGGGCCCGCGGGCTACCGATTGCACCCAAACCCGAAGCTCGGGGCGCGTCGGAAAGTTAAATGGGAAAAAATTGAAAATTTGCCCCCAAAATGGCGTTTTTCGCCCAAAATTGACGGCCTCCTTTAAACCGTTCTGCTGGGGCCCCCGTTGAAAAGGTACCCTATTTTAGACTTGGGTCTGGTAGAGGGGCCCGCGGGCTACCGATTGCACCCAAACCCGAAGCTCGGGGCGCGTCGGAAAGTTAAATGGGAAAAAATTGAAAATTTGCCCCCAAAATGGCGTTTTTCGCCCAAAATTGATGGCCTCCTTTAAACCGTTCTGCTGGGGCCCCTGTTGAAAAGGTACCCTATTTTAGACTTGGGTCTGGTAGAGGGGCCCGCGGGCTACCGATTGCACCCAAACCCGAAGCTCGGGGCGCGTCGGAAAGTTAAATGGGAAAAAATTGAAAATTTGCCCCCAAAATGGCGTTTTTCGCCCAAAATTGACGGCCTCCTTTAAACCGTTCTGCTGGGGCCCCCGTTGAAAAGGTACCCTATTTTAGACTTGGGTCTGGTAGAGGGGCCCGCGGGCTACCGATTGCACCCAAACCCGAAGATCGGGGCGTGTCGGAAAGTTAAATGGGAAAAAATTGAAAATTTGCCCCCAAAATGGCGTTTTTCGCCCAAAATTGACGGCCTCCTTTAAACCATTCTGCTGGGGCCCCCGTTGAAAAGGTACCCTATTTTAGACTTGGGTCTGGTAGAGGGGCCCGCGGGCTACCGATTGCACCCAAACCCGAAGCTCGGGGCGCGTCGGAAAGTTAAATGGGAAAAAATTGAAAATTTGCCCCCAAAATGGCGTTTTTCGCCCAAAATTGACGGCCTCCTTTAAACCGTTCTGCTGGGGCCCCTGTTGAAAAGGTACCCTATTTTAGACTTGGGTCTGGTAGAGGGGCCCGCGGGCTACCGATTGCACCCAAACCCGAAGCTCGGGGCGCGTCGGAAAGTTAAATGGGAAAAAATTGAAAATTTGCCCCCAAAATGGCGTTTTTCGCCCAAAATTGACGGCCTCCTTTAAACCGTTCTGCTGGGGCCCCCGTTGAAAAGGTACCCTATTTTAGACTTGGGTCTGGTAGAGGGGCCCGCGGGCTACCGATTGCACCCAAACCCGAAGCTCGGGGCGCGTCGGAAAGTTAAATGGGAAAAAATTGAAAATTTGCCCCCAAAATGGCGTTTTTCGCCCAAAATTGATGGCCTCCTTTAAACCGTTCTGCTGGGGCCCCCGTTGAAAAGGTACCCTATTTTAGACTTGGGTCTGGTAGAGGGGCCCGCGGGCTACCGATTGCACCCAAACCCGAAGCTCGGGGCGCGTCGGAAAGTTAAATGGGAAAAAATTGAAAATTTGCCCCCAAAATGGCGTTTTTCGCCCAAAATTGATGGCCTTCTTTAAACCGTTCTGCTGGGGCCCCCGTTGAAAAGGTACCCTATTTTAGACTTGGGTCTGGTAGAGGGGCCCGCGGGCTACCGATTGCACCCAAACCCGAAGCTCGGGGCGCGTCGGAAAGTTAAATGGGAAAAAATTGAAAATTTGCCCCCAAAATGGCGTTTTTCGCCCAAAATTGATGGCCTCCTTTAAACCGTTCTGCTGGGGCCCCCGTTGAAAAGGTACCCTATTTTAGACTTGGGTCTGGTAGAGGGGCCCGCGGGCTACCGATTGCACCCAAACCCGAAGCTCGGGGCGCGTCGGAAAGTTAAATGGGAAAAAATTGAAAATTTGCCCCCAAAATGGCGTTTTTCGCCCAAAATTGATGGCCTCCTTTAAACCGTTCTGCTGGGGCCCCCGTTGAAAAGGTACCCTATTTTAGACTTGGGTCTGGTAGAGGGGCCCGCGGGCTACCGATTGCACCCAAACCCGAAGCTCGGGGCGCGTCGGAAAGTTAAATGGGAAAAAATTGAAAATTTGCCCCCAAAATGGCGTTTTTCGCCCAAAATTGATGGCCTCCTTTAAACCGTTCTGCTGGGGCCCCCGTTGAAAAGGTACCCTATTTTAGACTTGGGTCTGGTAGAGGGGCCCGCGGGCTACCGATTGCACCCAAACCCGAAGCTCGGGGCGCGTCGGAAAGTTAAATGGGAAAAAATTGAAAATTTGCCCCCAAAATGGCGTTTTTCGCCCAAAATTGATGGCCTCCTTTAAACCGTTCTGCTGGGGCCCCCGTTGAAAAGGTACCCTATTTTAGACTTGGGTCTGGTAGAGGGGCCCGCGGGCTACCGATTGCACCCAAACCCGAAGCTCGGGGCGCGTCGGAAAGTTAAATGGGAAAAAATTGAAAATTTGCCCCCAAAATGGCGTTTTTCGCCCAAAATTGATGGCCTCCTTTAAACCGTTCTGCTGGGGCCCCCGTTGAAAAGGTACCCTATTTTAGACTTGGGTCTGGTAGAGGGGCCCGCGGGCTACCGATTGCACCCAAACCCGAAGATCGGGGCGTGTCGGAAAGTTAAATGGGAAAAAATTGAAAATTTGCCCCCAAAATGGCGTTTTTCGCCCAAAATTGACGGCCTCCTTTAAACCATTCTGCTGGGGCCCCCGTTGAAAAGGTACCCTATTTTAGACTTGGGTCTGGTAGAGGGGCCCGCGGGCTACCGATTGCACCCAAACCCGAAGCTCGGGGCGCGTCGGAAAGTTAAATGGGAAAAAATTGAAAATTTGCCCCCAAAATGGCGTTTTTCGCCCAAAATTGACGGCCTCCTTTAAACCGTTCTGCTGGGGCCCCCGTTGAAAAGGTACCCTATTTTAGACTTGGGTCTGGTAGAGGGGCCCGCGGGCTACCGATTGCACCCAAACCCGAAGCTCGGGGCGCGTCGGAAAGTTAAATGGGAAAAAATTGAAAATTTGCCCCCAAAATGGCGTTTTTCGCCCAAAATTGACGGCCTCCTTTAAACCGTTCTGCTGGGGCCCCCGTTGAAAAGGTACCCTATTTTAGACTTGGGTCTGGTAGAGGGGCCCGCGGGCTACCGATTGCACCCAAACCCGAAGCTCGGGGCGTGTCGGAAAGTTAAATGGGAAAAAATTGAAAATTTGCCCCCAAAATGGCGTTTTTCGCCCAAAATTGACGGCCTCCTTTAAACCATTCTGCTGGGGCCCCCGTTGAAAAGGTACCCTATTTTAGACTTGGGTCTGGTAGAGGGGCCCGCGGGCTACCGATTGCACCCAAACCCGAAGCTCGGGGCGCGTCGGAAAGTTAAATGGGAAAAAATTGAAAATTTGCCCCCAAAATGGCGTTTTTCGCCCAAAATTGACGGCCTCCTTTAAACCGTTCTGCTGGGGCCCCTGTTGAAAAGGTACCCTATTTTAGACTTGGGTCTGGTAGAGGGGCCCGCGGGCTACCGATTGCACCCAAACCCGAAGCTCGGGGCGCGTCGGAAAGTTAAATGGGAAAAAATTGAAAATTTGCCCCCAAAATGGCGTTTTTCGCCCAAAATTGACGGCCTCCTTTAAACCGTTCTGCTGGGGCCCCCGTTGAAAAGGTACCCTATTTTAGACTTGGGTCTGGTAGAGGGGCCCGCGGGCTACCGATTGCACCCAAACCCGAAGCTCGGGGCGCGTCGGAAAGTTAAATGGGAAAAAATTGAAAATTTGCCCCCAAAATGGCGTTTTTCGCCCAAAATTGATGGCCTTCTTTAAACCGTTCTGCTGGGGCCCCCGTTGAAAAGGTACCCTATTTTAGACTTGGGTCTGGTAGAGGGGCCCGCGGGCTACCGATTGCACCCAAACCCGAAGCTCGGGGCGCGTCGGAAAGTTAAATGGGAAAAAATTGAAAATTTGCCCCCAAAATGGCGTTTTTCGCCCAAAATTGATGGCCTCCTTTAAACCGTTCTGCTGGGGCCCCCGTTGAAAAGGTACCCTATTTTAGACTTGGGTCTGGTAGAGGGGCCCGCGGGCTACCGATTGCACCCAAACCCGAAGCTCGGGGCGCGTCGGAAAGTTAAATGGGAAAAAATTGAAAATTTGCCCCCAAAATGGCGTTTTTCGCCCAAAATTGATGGCCTCCTTTAAACCGTTCTGCTGGGGCCCCCGTTGAAAAGGTACCCTATTTTAGACTTGGGTCTGGTAGAGGGGCCCGCGGGCTACCGATTGCACCCAAACCCGAAGCTCGGGGCGCGTCGGAAAGTTAAATGGGAAAAAATTGAAAATTTGCCCCCAAAATGGCGTTTTTCGCCCAAAATTGATGGCCTCCTTTAAACCGTTCTGCTGGGGCCCCCGTTGAAAAGGTACCCTATTTTAGACTTGGGTCTGGTAGAGGGGCCCGCGGGCTACCGATTGCACCCAAACCCGAAGCTCGGGGCGCGTCGGAAAGTTAAATGGGAAAAAATTGAAAATTTGCCCCCAAAATGGCGTTTTTCGCCCAAAATTGATGGCCTCCTTTAAACCGTTCTGCTGGGGCCCCCGTTGAAAAGGTACCCTATTTTAGACTTGGGTCTGGTAGAGGGGCCCGCGGGCTACCGATTGCACCCAAACCCGAAGCTCGGGGCGCGTCGGAAAGTTAAATGGGAAAAAATTGAAAATTTGCCCCCAAAATGGCGTTTTTCGCCCAAAATTGATGGCCTCCTTTAAACCGTTCTGCTGGGGCCCCCGTTGAAAAGGTACCCTATTTTAGACTTGGGTCTGGTAGAGGGGCCCGCGGGCTACCGATTGCACCCAAACCCGAAGCTCGGGGCGCGTCGGAAAGTTAAATGGGAAAAAATTGAAAATTTGCCCCCAAAATGGCGTTTTTCGCCCAAAATTGATGGCCTCCTTTAAACCGTTCTGCTGGGGCCCCCGTTGAAAAGGTACCCTATTTTAGACTTGGGTCTGGTAGAGGGGCCCGCGGGCTACCGATTGCACCCAAACCCGAAGCTCGGGGCGCGTCGGAAAGTTAAATGGGAAAAAATTGAAAATTTGCCCCCAAAATGGCGTTTTTCGCCCAAAATTGACGGCCTCCTTTAAACCGTTCTGCTGGGGCCCCCGTTGAAAAGGTACCCTATTTTAGACTTGGGTCTGGTAGAGGGGCCCGCGGGCTACCGATTGCACCCAAACCCGAAGCTCGGGGCGCGTCGGAAAGTTAAATGGGAAAAAATTGAAAATTTGCCCCCAAAATGGCGTTTTTCGCCCAAAATTGATGGCCTCCTTTAAACCGTTCTGCTGGGGCCCCCGTTGAAAAGGTACCCTATTTTAGACTTGGGTCTGGTAGAGGGGCCCGCGGGCTACCGATTGCACCCAAACCCGAAGATCGGGGCGTGTCGGAAAGTTAAATGGGAAAAAATTGAAAATTTGCCCCCAAAATGGCGTTTTTCGCCCAAAATTGACGGCCTCCTTTAAACCATTCTGCTGGGGCCCCCGTTGAAAAGGTACCCTATTTTAGACTTGGGTCTGGTAGAGGGGCCCGCGGGCTACCGATTGCACCCAAACCCGAAGCTCGGGGCGCGTCGGAAAGTTAAATGGGAAAAAATTGAAAATTTGCCCCCAAAATGGCGTTTTTCGCCCAAAATTGATGGCCTTCTTTAAACCGTTCTGCTGGGGCCCCCGTTGAAAAGGTACCCTATTTTAGACTTGGGTCTGGTAGAGGGGCCCGCGGGCTACCGATTGCACCCAAACCCGAAGCTCGGGGCGCGTCGGAAAGTTAAATGGGAAAAAATTGAAAATTTGCCCCCAAAATGGCGTTTTTCGCCCAAAATTGACGGCCTCCTTTAAACCGTTCTGCTGGGGCCCCCGTTGAAAAGGTACCCTATTTTAGACTTGGGTCTGGTAGAGGGGCCCGCGGGCTACCGATTGCACCCAAACCCGAAGATCGGGGCGTGTCGGAAAGTTAAATGGGAAAAAATTGAAAATTTGCCCCCAAAATGGCGTTTTTCGCCCAAAATTGACGGCCTCCTTTAAACCATTCTGCTGGGGCCCCCGTTGAAAAGGTACCCTATTTTAGACTTGGGTCTGGTAGAGGGGCCCGCGGGCTACCGATTGCACCCAAACCCGAAGCTCGGGGCGCGTCGGAAAGTTAAATGGGAAAAAATTGAAAATTTGCCCCCAAAATGGCGTTTTTCGCCCAAAATTGACGGCCTCCTTTAAACCGTTCTGCTGGGGCCCCTGTTGAAAAGGTACCCTATTTTAGACTTGGGTCTGGTAGAGGGGCCCGCGGGCTACCGATTGCACCCAAACCCGAAGCTCGGGGCGCGTCGGAAAGTTAAATGGGAAAAAATTGAAAATTTGCCCCCAAAATGGCGTTTTTCGCCCAAAATTGACGGCCTCCTTTAAACCGTTCTGCTGGGGCCCCCGTTGAAAAGGTACCCTATTTTAGACTTGGGTCTGGTAGAGGGGCCCGCGGGCTACCGATTGCACCCAAACCCGAAGCTCGGGGCGCGTCGGAAAGTTAAATGGGAAAAAATTGAAAATTTGCCCCCAAAATGGCGTTTTTCGCCCAAAATTGATGGCCTTCTTTAAACCGTTCTGCTGGGGCCCCCGTTGAAAAGGTACCCTATTTTAGACTTGGGTCTGGTAGAGGGGCCCGCGGGCTACCGATTGCACCCAAACCCGAAGCTCGGGGCGCGTCGGAAAGTTAAATGGGAAAAAATTGAAAATTTGCCCCCAAAATGGCGTTTTTCGCCCAAAATTGATGGCCTCCTTTAAACCGTTCTGCTGGGGCCCCCGTTGAAAAGGTACCCTATTTTAGACTTGGGTCTGGTAGAGGGGCCCGCGGGCTACCGATTGCACCCAAACCCGAAGCTCGGGGCGCGTCGGAAAGTTAAATGGGAAAAAATTGAAAATTTGCCCCCAAAATGGCGTTTTTCGCCCAAAATTGACGGCCTCCTTTAAACCGTTCTGCTGGGGCCCCCGTTGAAAAGGTACCCTATTTTAGACTTGGGTCTGGTAGAGGGGCCCGCGGGCTACCGATTGCACCCAAACCCGAAGCTCGGGGCGCGTCGGAAAGTTAAATGGGAAAAAATTGAAAATTTGCCCCCAAAATGGCGTTTTTCGCCCAAAATTGATGGCCTCCTTTAAACCGTTCTGCTGGGGCCCCCGTTGAAAAGGTACCCTATTTTAGACTTGGGTCTGGTAGAGGGGCCCGCGGGCTACCGATTGCACCCAAACCCGAAGCTCGGGGCGCGTCGGAAAGTTAAATGGGAAAAAATTGAAAATTTGCCCCCAAAATGGCGTTTTTCGCCCAAAATTGATGGCCTCCTTTAAACCGTTCTGCTGGGGCCCCCGTTGAAAAGGTACCCTATTTTAGACTTGGGTCTGGTAGAGGGGCCCGCGGGCTACCGATTGCACCCAAACCCGAAGCTCGGGGCGCGTCGGAAAGTTAAATGGGAAAAAATTGAAAATTTGCCCCCAAAATGGCGTTTTTCGCCCAAAATTGATGGCCTCCTTTAAACCGTTCTGCTGGGGCCCCCGTTGAAAAGGTACCCTATTTTAGACTTGGGTCTGGTAGAGGGGCCCGCGGGCTACCGATTGCACCCAAACCCGAAGCTCGGGGCGCGTCGGAAAGTTAAATGGGAAAAAATTGAAAATTTGCCCCCAAAATGGCGTTTTTCGCCCAAAATTGATGGCCTCCTTTAAACCGTTCTGCTGGGGCCCCCGTTGAAAAGGTACCCTATTTTAGACTTGGGTCTGGTAGAGGGGCCCGCGGGCTACCGATTGCACCCAAACCCGAAGCTCGGGGCGCGTCGGAAAGTTAAATGGGAAAAAATTGAAAATTTGCCCCCAAAATGGCGTTTTTCGCCCAAAATTGACGGCCTCCTTTAAACCGTTCTGCTGGGGCCCCCGTTGAAAAGGTACCCTATTTTAGACTTGGGTCTGGTAGAGGGGCCCGCGGGCTACCGATTGCACCCAAACCCGAAGCTCGGGGCGCGTCGGAAAGTTAAATGGGAAAAAATTGAAAATTTGCCCCCAAAATGGCGTTTTTCGCCCAAAATTGATGGCCTCCTTTAAACCGTTCTGCTGGGGCCCCCGTTGAAAAGGTACCCTATTTTAGACTTGGGTCTGGTAGAGGGGCCCGCGGGCTACCGATTGCACCCAAACCCGAAGATCGGGGCGTGTCGGAAAGTTAAATGGGAAAAAATTGAAAATTTGCCCCCAAAATGGCGTTTTTCGCCCAAAATTGACGGCCTCCTTTAAACCATTCTGCTGGGGCCCCCGTTGAAAAGGTACCCTATTTTAGACTTGGGTCTGGTAGAGGGGCCCGCGGGCTACCGATTGCACCCAAACCCGAAGCTCGGGGCGCGTCGGAAAGTTAAATGGGAAAAAATTGAAAATTTGCCCCCAAAATGGCGTTTTTCGCCCAAAATTGACGGCCTCCTTTAAACCGTTCTGCTGGGGCCCCCGTTGAAAAGGTACCCTATTTTAGACTTGGGTCTGGTAGAGGGGCCCGCGGGCTACCGATTGCACCCAAACCCGAAGCTCGGGGCGCGTCGGAAAGTTAAATGGGAAAAAATTGAAAATTTGCCCCCAAAATGGCGTTTTTCGCCCAAAATTGACGGCCTCCTTTAAACCGTTCTGCTGGGGCCCCCGTTGAAAAGGTACCCTATTTTAGACTTGGGTCTGGTAGAGGGGCCCGCGGGCTACCGATTGCACCCAAACCCGAAGATCGGGGCGTGTCGGAAAGTTAAATGGGAAAAAATTGAAAATTTGCCCCCAAAATGGCGTTTTTCGCCCAAAATTGACGGCCTCCTTTAAACCATTCTGCTGGGGCCCCCGTTGAAAAGGTACCCTATTTTAGACTTGGGTCTGGTAGAGGGGCCCGCGGGCTACCGATTGCACCCAAACCCGAAGCTCGGGGCGCGTCGGAAAGTTAAATGGGAAAAAATTGAAAATTTGCCCCCAAAATGGCGTTTTTCGCCCAAAATTGACGGCCTCCTTTAAACCGTTCTGCTGGGGCCCCTGTTGAAAAGGTACCCTATTTTAGACTTGGGTCTGGTAGAGGGGCCCGCGGGCTACCGATTGCACCCAAACCCGAAGCTCGGGGCGCGTCGGAAAGTTAAATGGGAAAAAATTGAAAATTTGCCCCCAAAATGGCGTTTTTCGCCCAAAATTGACGGCCTCCTTTAAACCGTTCTGCTGGGGCCCCCGTTGAAAAGGTACCCTATTTTAGACTTGGGTCTGGTAGAGGGGCCCGCGGGCTACCGATTGCACCCAAACCCGAAGCTCGGGGCGCGTCGGAAAGTTAAATGGGAAAAAATTGAAAATTTGCCCCCAAAATGGCGTTTTTCGCCCAAAATTGATGGCCTTCTTTAAACCGTTCTGCTGGGGCCCCCGTTGAAAAGGTACCCTATTTTAGACTTGGGTCTGGTAGAGGGGCCCGCGGGCTACCGATTGCACCCAAACCCGAAGCTCGGGGCGCGTCGGAAAGTTAAATGGGAAAAAATTGAAAATTTGCCCCCAAAATGGCGTTTTTCGCCCAAAATTGATGGCCTCCTTTAAACCGTTCTGCTGGGGCCCCCGTTGAAAAGGTACCCTATTTTAGACTTGGGTCTGGTAGAGGGGCCCGCGGGCTACCGATTGCACCCAAACCCGAAGCTCGGGGCGCGTCGGAAAGTTAAATGGGAAAAAATTGAAAATTTGCCCCCAAAATGGCGTTTTTCGCCCAAAATTGACGGCCTCCTTTAAACCGTTCTGCTGGGGCCCCCGTTGAAAAGGTACCCTATTTTAGACTTGGGTCTGGTAGAGGGGCCCGCGGGCTACCGATTGCACCCAAACCCGAAGCTCGGGGCGCGTCGGAAAGTTAAATGGGAAAAAATTGAAAATTTGCCCCCAAAATGGCGTTTTTCGCCCAAAATTGATGGCCTCCTTTAAACCGTTCTGCTGGGGCCCCCGTTGAAAAGGTACCCTATTTTAGACTTGGGTCTGGTAGAGGGGCCCGCGGGCTACCGATTGCACCCAAACCCGAAGCTCGGGGCGCGTCGGAAAGTTAAATGGGAAAAAATTGAAAATTTGCCCCCAAAATGGCGTTTTTCGCCCAAAATTGATGGCCTCCTTTAAACCGTTCTGCTGGGGCCCCCGTTGAAAAGGTACCCTATTTTAGACTTGGGTCTGGTAGAGGGGCCCGCGGGCTACCGATTGCACCCAAACCCGAAGCTCGGGGCGCGTCGGAAAGTTAAATGGGAAAAAATTGAAAATTTGCCCCCAAAATGGCGTTTTTCGCCCAAAATTGATGGCCTCCTTTAAACCGTTCTGCTGGGGCCCCCGTTGAAAAGGTACCCTATTTTAGACTTGGGTCTGGTAGAGGGGCCCGCGGGCTACCGATTGCACCCAAACCCGAAGCTCGGGGCGCGTCGGAAAGTTAAATGGGAAAAAATTGAAAATTTGCCCCCAAAATGGCGTTTTTCGCCCAAAATTGATGGCCTCCTTTAAACCGTTCTGCTGGGGCCCCCGTTGAAAAGGTACCCTATTTTAGACTTGGGTCTGGTAGAGGGGCCCGCGGGCTACCGATTGCACCCAAACCCGAAGCTCGGGGCGCGTCGGAAAGTTAAATGGGAAAAATTTGAAAAATTTTTCCAAACCAGTTTTGTTTTCTGCCTAAGTTTTTTTGAGTAATTTTTTTTGGCAACATCGTTTTATTTTCATATGATCCTGTTTGATGATTAAGTTTTCGATTATGACGTAATGACTCATTTGATATTTGGTGGTTGGCAACACTGTTGAATCATTGTGACGTAGTTTTTTTTTTGCCTTTTTTTTGCGGCAACACTTTCTGCTAGAATGACGCTGATTATTCTGCCAGAATGACGTTGGTAAAAAAGGTCTTTATCAAAAGAAGGAAAACTTTGTTCCCCAAATTCTAGTGGAGACCTGCGCTCAAATGCACACCAAAGTCAAATTATTGGGGAATGCAGATGCAGACTATACTAAAATTATTGGGGGGGATACAGTCAAATTATTGGGGGAATATATCTCCCACCCCCCCCTCAGCACCCCTGTCGGTGAGAAGATGAAACAAAGGCAGACAAATGTAGAAGAAACACATTTGTGGGAAACAATCATAAGAGTAGAGGCACAAA